>JBBPCS010000573.1:621303-657061 GCA_037974645.1 Hollardia meadi | reverse complement strand
AAATTGAGACTAATTTAAATAGAGATTACTGTCTGAATATCTTATATATTCACCTTATTTGTTTTATTTCACGACTGTATTAAATTGCATCCATGTTTTATTCATGTTCCAGTGTAACGTTAATGGTCGTACACCGGTAAGTTTAGAGCAAAGCGAGAATCGCCTGTAGCTGTGATAAACGGAGGTATCCCCGAGGTAAAAGTCTGTATAATGAATGGCATTAAACGAGCCAAAGTGAGACGGAGAAGGGTAGGCCCTGTCTTCGGAGGTTTTTGCTCCTCTAGCATTGAGAGCGTGATGTCAGCGGTGGCAGTGCTGTTGTAATTGACTTGGTGGGGGTGATGGCGTCATTTTATGCCCTGGTGTAGCCTCCTGCTCCAATAGTGAAGGGGAGACGGATCTTTAGCCGACGCGACCGTGGCTCCCTTGGCCGGGATCGAGCACCGCCGAGCCGGACACTTCACGCCGGGAAACATGGAGGCTGTGGCCGAGGAGCTGCGGGCCGGCTCTCGGGTACCTGTCACTATCGATCAAATAGTCAACGATACACTGGTGGTGACGCTGACCTATCGAGAAAGGAGCTACACGGGGATATTACTTGACTGCAACAAAAAGTAAGTGTTATTTCGTTTATTGTCTTTATACATTTATCTGTGAAATTAATTTGCTAAACTCAGCTAACGGCTAATATACCTTTGATGCTAACAAGCCAAAGCTAGCTGTTAGCTTACAGGGCCTTCATACAAAAGACTCGTAGGTTATTGTAGCTGACAGAGTAGCTATCTGCTAGCTGGTCGGCTAATGACAAACTGTTTTTATTTTATGCCCATAATGATATTATCAAATACGTTATTTTACGATGGTGAAATACTGTGTGTCAAAATAGTGTCCCTGTGTACAGAGATTTCAAATGACTTTCCTGGAACAATAACTAATGTCAGTGGGTTCATCTATAGCTTATTGTTAGCCAAATCAAATACAGAGCAACTAAAACGTATTCAGTAAAAGGGCAGGCCTAGGCTGAACAGTATTCTCTAGGTATATCAGTTATGTTTGGGTGTATTCACACACACAGATGGTGTTGCATTGTGTTCTAGTTTTCTGGAGTGATGTTACAATTCAAAAATCTGAAATCTACTGTTGCTGTTTTGAGAAATAGCCACTCATTAACCAGTCACTTGTGATCTGTAGACACAATGGAAAATGGCAATAAAGAGACTTGATAAATCACAACTGTAATGCTTTTACTTAAAAAAAATTTTTTTTTTAAATCTGACACAGTGACCATATTAGGCTGTGTTTGACAAGAAAGGCCCTCTCTGTCTTGCCAGTTAACTTGAAAACAATCCTGTTCAAATGAAAACACGTATAGCCAGTGTATAATTTAAGATGTATCAGTGTCATGTCTTATCTGTCTCGCTTGGCGTGTGTGTCACATGTATAAGCCTTGTGTTGCTCTTCGTGCTGTACACCTTAAAACCACTGGCTTTAGACTATTTATAGACTATCAGAATCTGACCAGCTTTGCCCCTTTAGTATGCTTAGATAGTTTTTCATGTGAGAGCTCAAGCTGCCCTGAAAATAACCCACCCAAATGGGAACAGGCAGGCCTTGAATAACTTAAAATAGGCCTATATTTCAGGCCTTGCCACTGACAAAATTTGACTGCTTCTTCCTTTTCAGCTCATGGAAATATATTTCCTGTCATTGTCTCCCACAGTTTTTTTGTGTTTTGTTTAAAAATGTCATCGTCTAGGCCTATCATTCAGGCAGATCTCTGCATCTAGTTACACTGTACACACCGTGAAATGGCAACAGTGCAAGGAATCGTGGCTGGTCATATGCTGCATCCTTGTACTGTGCTTAACTAGCACTGCCTGTTCCCTGTCACATACAGTCCTGTTTGTGCCGTGTCAATCCTTATGAACGCTAATATTCCGCTGCTTTATGGGAGCATTTACAAAGGTGAGAGGATCAAGCCTGCACCAAGAGACTATTATTTGGAGGTACCTGCCAGTTACCTCTCCTGGGGAGGAAAGCAAATGTGCACTAATTAATAATCTCACCACACATAAGCCCTGAGTAGACACGGATGCAACAACAAACTGAAATCTCCTGGCTCCTTCCCCACATCTCTGAATCCCGAGTGATTCATGGGATTGTTTTTGTTCAGTCAGATGTGGGGGGTGGGGGGGTGGGTTCCTGGGCATCCTGTAGTCTCTTTGTCTGCTGTCTCCTGACTAAAGCAAGACAGCAGTGTTACTTTTGCATGCCAGCCACCTTTCAAAGACTCCTGCAGTTGGGCCTTCCTTGGACATATGCGCTGGTCCCAGAGTACAAAAAAAAGAACATGTAAAATCACTCAAAGAGAGTCGGTGATACTATTGCTCAATTTTTGTGGCCTAAGGCAACAAACAGAACAGAGCTGCCTGAGTGCTTGCGGACCCCAACCCCCACACATAAAGAAATTTTAGCAGACAGGTGACGGGGAGAGTGGAGTCAGTGGGTCCAGTCAAAGTAAAACAAAATGGTAAAATATGTTTAAAGCCACCTATAGAAAATGCTTTGACTGGGTTTGTGTGCTCTTTTCTCTTGTGCCCTCATCGAAACTGTGAGGTACTTGATTTGTGGTGTTATCTGACATGGTGAAATACAAACAGCATTACAGTGTAATTCCTGTGAAGGAAATTGCTTAATGAAAAAAAAATTCAAGAAATGCTTGTCATGTGTAACAAGAGGTTTGTGTTTGCTTGAATCGACTTCAATGTAGCTCTCTAATGAAGCTTAATGAGAAAAACAGTTATTCATTTGTTGCTGCTTTTTTTTTCTTCTCTTGCTCATCTTAGGACTGGGCTATTCTGTCTACCAGATTTCACGGTTAAACCCGGAGACTGTCCAATATCTAAACCAGCTTGTGAAATCCCAGAAGTTCTGACTGAGGAGCCAGTTTCCAAATCTCCTAGCCAGGCTTCATGCAGACCAAAGGATGAAAACACTCTCCCTGAAAGCAGCATACCTACTGCACCCCTTCCCTGCCCCATTCCCACACCAGTGCCCGCTGGACAGACTCCTTACCCTCCTTATTTTGAAGGAGCCCCCTTCCCTCAGCCCTTATGGGTGCGCCACAGCTACAGCCAATGGGTACCTCAGCCCCCTCCACGACCAATCAAGAGAAAGAAGAGGCGGACGCGAGAGCCTGGCCGCATGACTATGAGTACTATCCGTCTGCGGCCGCGGCAGGTACTATGTGAAAAGTGCAAGAACACACTGAATAGTGATGAGGACAGCAAAGATGGCATAAGCAACAGTAAGACTTCTAGAAAAGAGAATGCACTACAGAGTGACGATGACGGTGATGACAAGGATGCCCCCTCTAAGCTATCAAGAAAAGAGGATGTAGTTGCAACCAAGGACACTAAGAGACGTGAAAATAGCACCAGCAGCCTTGACAGCAAGCGCCTCAGGAAAGACAAAAGGGCGGAAGTTGAAGGGGAGAAGTTCCCCGGAGGTGACGTTATTCCCCACAGTCCTGTCATAAAGATCTCCTACAGTACTCCACAGGGCAAGGGGGAGGTCATGAAGATCCCCTCGAGAGTCCACGGTTCAGTCAAGCCATTCTGCCCCAAACAGCTGGTGCAGAATGGTGTGGGAGAAAATGGCAAGATGCCTTCTGATTCCACCAAGGAGCAACGGCACATTCTAGATGCCACGAGGTCTGGCCTCACTGTGTCCATTCCCAAACTTAAACTAACCAGGCCTTTTACAACCGTGGGCCAGGACTTGCCTTCTCCAAAGATCCGCTTGAGACCCCCTCAGAGGGAGGGTGAGGAGAGTGTGGTCGAGTATGAGGCAGAACTTGTAGGAGGCACCAGGAGACGAAGCCCCAGGGTGCCCGGTCCCTGCCTCCCCCACTCTGAAGACTCAGGGGAAGGCAAAAACTCTCTGGAGTTGTGGTCGGGGAGTTCAGGAGAGGAGGCGGAGCGCGGCCACAGCGACCTCACCCTTCTCATCAATTTCCGTAAACGTAAAGCGGATTCTTCTAGCCTGTCAGTCTGCAGCAGCGACAGTCTAGACGAGTCCAAGTCCTTCAGCTCTGATGGCACCTCACCTGAGCTGTGCGATCTGGCCCCAGGTGAAGACCTGTCCGTGACCTCATCTTCTGTACCCTCACGGGAAGACTCCAAGACAGTGCCGCCGCTTACGGTGCGGCTTCACACCCGAAGCATGACAAAGTGTGTAACAGAAGAGGGCCACGCCGTGGCAGTGGGCGACATTGTGTGGGGGAAGATTCACGGCTTCCCCTGGTGGCCAGCACGCGTCCTCAGCATCAGCGGCACCCGCAAACAGGAGACGGCCAGTTGCGAGGCCCAGTGGCCCCAGGCAAAGGTGGCGTGGTTTGGTTCACCCACCACCTCCCAGCTCTCCGTCGCCAAACTGTCACCCTTCAGAGAGCTCTTCAGGTCCCGCTTCAACCGCAAGAAGAAAGGGATGTACCGGAGAGCCATCCTGGAGGCAGCCAAGGCCGTGGGCCACATGGGCCCAGAGATTACATCGCTGCTTTCCCACTGCGACACGTAGGTCAGTTCAGACGTTACATGTGGTTTTATCACATCTACAGATAAAGTTTTATGTTATGTGATCAACTAAGAGTGGTTTAAATGATAATAATTTTGAAAAAAATTGCAACAGGGTGCCGGTGCATGTATCAAAGTGCTGGCACAGAAAGTAGATTTGTTTTGTTTTGATTCCTGCCTCTATCATGCACTCGATACATTACAAGGTTTGGAGCACGCTGCAATTTCTGAGATGTAGCCCACGTGTTGAATTGAATTATCCAGATTTTTAACACATATTTAGAGTAAATATTATATACGTGACTGTAAACTACTTTCACAGCATATTGGGGCCGTTGTAGGTAGAAAGAAACGGAGCTGGTGGTGGAGGGGGGTGACCTAATAATCTGAGAAGAAATTATGCAATTCTCTGAGATTAAATTCACAAATTTCCAAGAATAAATCCAAATCATGATACTTTTTTTTCTGTACAAGTCAGATTTACAGCAGCATCTCTTTAAAGTGTGGGTGCTTATGATAATATGGTGACTGTAAGCTGAAATCACATTTCATTATTGCTACATCAGATTGTAAAGTAGTATAATAAAAGTAGTATAATTTGATGAGGTCATCACTGTAGGTGTAATACACGGCAAGCGGTGGCGTCTCCTGTTGTATGAAGAGATTGACCCAGCCTTGAAAAGTGAAGACGTGGGTTCCTTGAGGGAAAAAAACACTTTTTTTCAGAATGTTTC
The DNA here is from genome assembly GCA_037974645.1 of Hollardia meadi. Classification (NCBI taxonomy): domain Eukaryota; kingdom Metazoa; phylum Chordata; class Actinopteri; order Tetraodontiformes; family Triacanthodidae; genus Hollardia; species Hollardia meadi. The sequence continues at coordinate 651,753 of JBBPCS010000573.1, read as the reverse complement.
TTGAAAGATTTATGACTACTGTCAGAGAATATTCAAGTTTTCTTCTTGGAAATTTGTGATTTATTTTCTCATAAATGTACCTCTATAATCTTAAAGATTCTGAGTTTTAAAAAAAGAAGAGTCTCGGCAGATAGAGAAGAGAAGACAAGAACACTGTCTGCAGTGCGCTGCCAACAAGCCTCCTTGGCTTTGTTGGCCATTACAGTGTTAGATTAACGTTTCTTTGAACTCCTCATATCCTGATATCATCATCGTACATTCTTCCTGGGGAAAAATACGGCACGAGTCATCATAAAAAAACTGCCTGTGCTGCCAAACACACACCAACTCCAAATGAGTTGACACCGATTCAACTAAAAAACATCTTATTCACCGTCGTAGTACGGTTTAACTCCACTTTAGGGTTAGATTAAGATTGAGATGTCTAAAAAGGACTTATATTTTGTTCAGCTGTGTACTGACATTACCCCAAATGTTTCCAACAAGGTGCAAACCAAGCAAAATGCATAATTTTATTCAAGGTAAAGGTGCGTTTCATTTGGTCGCCTGTCGCTACAACTTCCAGGAGAGAGTCAGAGAGTGAGGAAGGAAGTCGGCGAACACGATCAAACTTAACGTGAATAAAACTTTTCTTTTCTGCGAACATTTCTGCTCGAGTCACGTCAGATAGATTTTCATCAACAATGGTGGTGGTTTAACAATGAAGACAGCAACTCCCATGGTCCCACGCTACTTATGTCTTTTGTTTTTTATTGAGAGACCCATAGTGGCAGAAACTACATACTGTGTGTTTAACGTCTGAGAGTAGCGAATCTGTATTTTATCAATTCAGGTGTCGGAAGTCAAATTTATGCTCAAGATGCTTGCACTGTATTTTTCTCAGTACATATATTGAGTAAGATATTGACTGCAATGACAGAGGATATTATTATGCACCGCTGTATTTGTAAAGGTATTATCATCTTTACTGAGTAAATGTGACTAAATACATTCAGGTCATGTTGCCCAGTTGATGATGTTAAACGTCAGGGGAATGTGAGCTGAGTGGGAGGAAAAAATCTGCACCAACCTGCTTATTTACACAAATACTTGTAGTTCTGCCATGTCAGCCGAGGGACCCCAGCTGCATTTATGTCATGAAGGAGTTTCTGTTTTCAAAGCAGCAAAACAAACATTAATACCAGCTTTAATGTGGGCTCAGGCTGTACTGCTGTCTGTCAACAGGAATGGTTTGTTAAAGCAGCTAACTTCATAAAGTGAGTCCCAACAAATAGACTTATTGCTTTAGCAGAATGAAAGGAAGTTATTATTCCACTACAAGTGCAACTACTATGTGTTCAAAACACGCTGTCATGCTGTAGCTATCCCAAGCTTGTTCCCCATGGTTTCTTTTGCATTTTTCCTGTGTAGCCAAGCAGCAAGTCCTCAGCACACACTCACAGGTTAAATATTGTCTTTTAGTGATATGAGAGATAGACGGGCAGCTCCCAACCCTCCTGTTGACTCTGTTATGGGCTCAGTAGCCAAGAAGAAGTTGGTTGTAGTTGAGAAAAAATACAGTAAGGAGTTAAAAGAGCAGGTTTCCTTGTCCGCAAAACATTTCTGGAGCTTCACAGCAAAACAACATTGCAGCATTCTCCTAAACAACTGATGAAGCTGGGGGCTTGTTTAAAACGTTAAAAAAACAACCTTAAAATGGCTCCATGCAGCTCGTCCGGCGTAATGTAAGTCTCTGGAAGCCCTGAGATCCCAAATTGGTTTGAAAAGACGTTATTTTCACTCTTTTACAAGCCAAAGTCTTCATTGTAGCCGCTACGCTAATCTTAGCTTGCAGAGAGCTCTCAATCTCTGCACACCTCAGTGTTAACCTACTAACTGGAAGATCTGCTTACAGGGTGCGCGCTAACTCTTAGCTTAATGGCTACAGTGAAGATTCCAGCTTAAAAATAAATCACGTCTTTTCAAATCAATTTGGGATCTTGCGGCTTCCGGGGGATTACACCGGACAAGCTGTATGGAGCCATTTTATTTTATTTTATTTCTGTGTTTTTAATTTTTCTGTAGTGTTTTTCCGTTTTAAAACAAGTCCCCAGCTTCTTCAGTTGTTCAGGAGAATGCTGCAACGCTGTTTTGCTGTGAAGCTTGAACTGCCCGTCAAGGAGGAAGCATTTTCTTGCTCGGTCAGCTGGAAAGTTAGCTGGCAATGCTCCGTAATCTTGAGATGAATAACAAGACATGTTGAGAACCAGTGCTGTGGCTTGTGCACTCAGTTAGAAATTCCCCACAGTGGATATGTGACCTGCCTTGTTTGCTCATTGTCTTTACTTTGTGCTCTTTTCGTCTCCCCTTCTGTTTCCCTTGTGTAGAGGCTGAGGACCGACTACAGGACCGGTTTTTCTGAATTCTCAAACTCTGTCATCAAGACCCGGGAGGGACTAAGTGAGGTTGCCACGGCTACTATTTAAATGCCGTTTTTTTTGTTTGTTCCTTTGTTAGTTTTTTTTTTTTTTTTTTCACAAGGCTGGTTGAAAAATGGCCGCCAAGGTGGAGTGTTGTTGAGACTGGATAAGGGAGCAAAAGAAGGCCAGGCATCTCATGGTCTACTACGGACTGAACTATTCCTCCTTTTTTTTTTTTTTAGATTTAATCATATTTCAATAGAGCTGAATAACGACACTACAAGGACCCAAATGTATTTATTATCTGTAATGGTTTATTATGATTCAATCTTCTACTACAATCTCGCGACAAACCTCCCCGTCTGCTGCTGTCATTGTCGCGGCCCTCGCCGCTGATGTGTTCACTTGGAAGGTCTGACTCGAGAGTCGTTTCACCACAGTTTAAAAAGTCTTACTCCAAATCCTTCTTACTTCTGAAAATGTGAACGACTCCACCCAGAGAGAGAGTAGTGACTGTTCCAGCTCTTCCCGCGGTCAGTGTTCCATCCTCGTAGCTTTCTGCGACATTAGTTGGATCTGTGGATGTATTTATACCGAACTCTATTCCTCCTTAGACTCATGTTGTGTCTCTTGCATTTCATTTTTTTTACTTTAGAGGTGTCCCTGAACTTCCCCCTCCCGACTCTTCCTTTACCTGAGAACCGTTTTGACATCACTTTAATTATTTAAAGCATCACGTTTAAGAAAAAAAAAGCACTTTATCTGTACCTTGGTGGCCTGCTGTACGCTCACTGTCTGAAACACTATTGCGAGATACAGCCCTGATAGGCAGCAGGGGAGTTCAGAAGTCTTTGTGGGTGACTATCCATGGCCTTGGAGATACACGAGATCTTTTTTTTTTTTTTATTATTTTAAGTTTTATTTTATTTTATTGTACGATTTTGGGGACACCAGACACGGATGGTTGTGTACACTGTATTCTCGCATTTCTCTCTCAGCTTATCTGCCACACACACACACACACACACACTACAAAACATTTCCACTGGAGAAGTATGGATGAACAAATGTGTCAAAGGCCCCTATGCATTATCAGTTAAAGCTTTATGAGTGGGAGAAAAGAAAAATTTAACAACATGCTGTAAGAATACTGTGAATTCAACTGCTGAGTGTGCTGAAGGAGTCTGCGGTTATTGAGTCGTCCGGCAAAAGCAGACTGCACCGCTGACCTTTAGTGACCTTTGTGTTGAAAGCGGCACTGTTGGAATTGGGGGGGGTGGAGGGGCAGGAGACCACCGCTGTCGAGCACAGGCCGGTCTGTATTAAAAACCTACCGAAGATTGCACAGCTCAGCCCCCCCTCAGTCAATCTCCTTTCTGCCTCTCTGGAAACTCTTTGTTCGGCTCGGGGCTGAAGGCTAGCTCAGCGATTGTCAGAAGTGTGTTTATCAGGGGGAGCAGGTAATGCACCCCTCCCACTTCGATGATCTGCGGTTTGACTGTTTGCCGTCAGGCCCGGCTAGTTTCCTGGCAGCCTTGCACAACGAGGAGTGGGAGAGTCTAAATGTATGTATGCCTGAGAGGGGAAAACGGTCATCGGGATTTTCCAGTGTATGAGCAACATGTCTACTGTTGCGCACGATGGTCAATGTTATTGGCTACTTTTTTTGTTTTCTTTTTTACATGTACTGTACATAAAAATAAAATATAAAGCAATACTTGTTGCTGTTGTGGATGGATCACTTTTGTCATGGGGGTACAGCCTGACATCATATTCATGTTTTTAAGTCCTTTTAAAGGAGAATTTCACCCATTTTGCACATGAATCATAAAGTGTGTAAAAGGGGCCTTTTACTCATCATGACGAGCACTCAGTCCGACTCCTCGATGATGTCATGCAGCGTCATTGAGGCTATTTCTGTACATTTCAGCTTCTGACTCAAATATGCTACCCAGTTGCATTATGGGAAGTTCAGGATCCAGTGTAGAGCTGCAATGATTAGTTGATTATACTTGATTAATTGATCAAAAGAAAATTACTTGCCAGCTATTTTGATAATTGATTAATAATTTCAGTCATTTTTAAAGCAGAAATGTCAAAACATTTTGCTGCTTCCAGCTTCTTAAATGTGAGGATTTGCTGCTTTTCTTTGTCATTTATGAGAGTAAATGAAGAATATTTTGGTTTTGGACTTGTTTGGACAAAAGAAACAATTTGAAGATGACATCTTATTGACTCAACTATTAATCATGACAATAATATTTAGTGGCAGCTCTATTTTAGCCTCTTCCTTGGGAATAACAGTTCTTATATTTCAGCCTCTGCTGCTTCGGTTTGGACAATTTGTTTTTTTGCCTCACGAGTCCCCCAGCTTTCTGGAAGTGTAATACTAGATCGCCTGCGTTGTCCTTTAATACAGTAAAATGAAGATTTTTCATGTCCTTGCTGCATTAAAATGGCATTGCTTATTAGCATTGATGTGTTCTGGTGAGGAATACACAAGTATTCACCATTCAGTCATCTTTTCACTCGCTGTTCTCTCCAGACTGTGAGGTTTGCATATTTACAGGACTCTTTCATGTCTGCGTGGTAAATGTTCTGCTGCAGCCAGCACGTGGTTACCTCAGTAATATGAAAAGGAAATGTGTGGAAAATGCTAGCCTGGCTTATTGTTGAATTATTACTTCTTTCCAAGCCTTGAGTTGCATGTAGACGCTGTCCTGATGTCTGTTCGCGGTTGCAGCTCCAGGCCCTTGGATTTCTCTGTGGTCACATGTTTGCCGTCTGCTCAGGTTGGGTAACAACTTGAGACTTTGGGTTTCTTTGCTCCTGCTTTTGGTGCTCTTTTTATTTTGTTATGTGATTTAGGAACCGTTTTAAAGCAATTTAAGCCCTAAAATTGATCTTTGAGTGGAGGTGGAGCTAAGTCTAGCAAGGTTATTTGCACCTCATGCTGTCCAAAATGTGCTGTATAATAGGCGCTCCTTCCATCTTCCAGGCTCTCTCTCAGATGTGGCCATGCCATGCGTGATGATTTGTAGCCTCCGTGTCATAAATGGGAGTGGTTCTGTATGTCTGTTGCATAACTAGTGTCTAAAGCTCAGTAGATAGGCCAGTGAAGGTGAGGTGATCCTCTAGCTATCTCCAGATCAGATCATTGTGCTGACTCAGCTGTAGATCTTCCTCCCCCACCACCACACCTGCTCGCATTTCATAACTGTCCACTCTGTTTCCCTTGGACCAAAGCTGCCCTAATGTAAACTGACTGATCCAATAGACCAGTTTGGGAGTTAAAAGACATTTCAAGCAATGTGGCAGTTGCACGGTTCTGAAAAAGTGGGTCAATCTCCTTTTATAAAATTAAACCCTGACAAAATTGCCTGACGTGCCTCCTGCTTCTTCAATGGCATCATATTTGTCATGTGTCAAAAGCGCGATAAAACATTCTCAAGAGGAAATTATATTATTGCATATGCAGCATTTAGCAGTGCAGCTGGATATAAAGGCATTGCACAGGAATAATAAATCAAAGAGAAAATGGGATTCAGCTGTAAAGCAAATACAGTTTCAAAGAGCACACGTAGGCTATAAGCACCATTTGCTCTCGGCGACATTGTGGAGTATTGAGTTTGTACATTGTCCTGAATGGATGTTCTATTGTCTGTATTCAGGACGTTGACAAAACAACAAGGAAATCAAGACAAAAGCAGAATATTATCGACAGTGTTTTATTAAAGGAGGATTCTGTGGAGAGCGGTCATGTTTCCCTGCCTTGGTACCAGCCCTCATACCTGTCACACATTTTAGATACTAACAATAAAAGTAAGATGTTAGTATTGTTAGTATTTGAAGCCACTAAGCACAATCTGCTTCCAGTATATGTGAATGGTCACGCGTTTTCAGGTGTTTTACCTTGTAGTTTTTTTGTTTTGGACGTAACTTTAGATTCTCATCAGCGAGGATGCACTATGGACATTTATGAATAATGGGAAACAACGTTTTGATGTGTCCTGCTTTGAGTAAAAGAATCCTAAAACTACACGAAGGAAATGGACTGGCTTCAAACAAGCTGCACTACATACGACCTGAAGACCAGTTGAGTCCCAGCTTGTCGGTGGCTTCGGAAAGCGTTTAGATGAGCACATGAAACACTCCTTCATGTCTGAAGTGATTGTCTGGTGTTCACGTTCGCACATTCAAATATAAAAGGTGAGTGTCGGCCCAGTGGGCACAGAAGCCTGATTTACTGTTTAGATAAACCCATCTGGTTCTGCCTCTGTGTTTGTTACAGCTGTTGCATCTGTGTTGGTTTTTCGACTTTGTGTTAAGTCTGTCCTTCCCGCAGGCGAGTCCTCCACCATCTGAGGCTGTGTTTGGCTCAGTGGCTGTTGCTTAGGTTGAACCACCATACTGTGCAGGTGAGGCTGGAGGGGGGGGGGAGATTTGTCATGCTGGGAGCAGTTTTAATTGAAGTGGTGCCAACATCGCCTTCCTCTGTGGATCCCTCGACTATGAAGGGGGAAATGTTTGCTCTAGTTTATTCACAATGGTGCATTTTGACACGCATATTCCAATATTATGAATGTGCAGACATACAAACGCTTAACCAGAATATGATCTAGTGGCTATGGTCGCCCGAAGAGCTCAGCGGACTGCAGCTAAAGAAAGCAGATGCAAATAGATAATAGAGCACAATCAAATGAGTGGAAACATACAGCACAGCAAAATGTGACGCAACTAAATACAGACATTTTTTTCTTTTTTCTTTCCAGTGTGCACTTAAAATGTCTGAGCTGTTACCATGGTTGTGACTCATGTAGTTAGTGCATGACTAAGCGTGATGCATCCTATTTTAGCCAGTACATTGTGTGCAATGTAGGTGTATAACAGATAACTGCAGTAATATCTGAATCAAGCAATCAGAATGTTAAAAGTGAAAACTTAAACTTGTAACCTGTTTACTAACGTTTCTGACAGGAAGTCGATGCCAGCGTGTTTCCGGATTTGGTTGCGTTGTCTGTATTTTGAGCTCGTAGGGCCACCGTAGAGTACCCTGTGCAATACTACAGAGCTTCATCTCCATACAGGTGGAGTGTGGTGGTGTTCTGCAGCACCCTACTTCACAGGTGGGCCTCAGCCATCTGCCAGACTGTAGAGATGAAAGAGGCGAATATTATTTAGATTTGAAAATCTACAGTTCATGATTCAACGTGTACCAACCGGTCCCACAACCAAGCAGGAGTGAACAACTGTTCCAGTGTTGATATGAAAACACATACTTCTGTACACATGCACATGCTTTCACAACAAACACGCTCTGCTTCTCAGTAATCCCTGTATTTCCTGGAGTTGACTTGGAGGTGCACAATCCATCCACATGTGCCGTTTTTCCCCCCCGGGCTCTTTGAAAGCCGGTCCCAGACATAGACCTCAGTGATAGATGTGACCACATGCTCACACAGAGGGTCCTGGAGTTGCATCACTCCTTCCCCTTCACGTTCCCACTCGCAGCATGTGGAGGGGTGCACTGCTCCTTCATGGATCACTGCAGCGTAAATCTGGGACACAACAAAAAGGAGGCACATGGCAGAGGGATGCTGTGTGCAATTACTGCTAATGATATGCCTCCATGCAAGCTGTGGCCATAATTAAGTTTGGAGGAAGCCCGGCCTATCTGAGCCGAGTGTGAGGGGATGCTCACAGGAAAAGAGCCAAGGCGAAGAAAGCAAAGCTGCCTTTGACGTTATTCAGACGACATGTCGGCTATCCCAGATTCGGCACGTTGGGTGGTCCCGTGTGAGGAGTTAACATGATGTGGAAGTTAATGGAATTGTCCTCTGGAATTTAGCTACACCTTGTCTTACTCAAGAGGGTGTGGTGAAGCAAAGGTCAGCAAGTTACTGTATAACTGCATGGAAGTATAAGTATGGAAGCCCAGTTCTGCCAGGAAAAAAAGTCAAAGGTAGTCAGGAAAATATATATATATATAAAAAACTGACAACATTTCTCCTGGAAATTAAGAGATTATAAGTCAAAATTCTCATTTCCCAATTTTGACTTTTTATCGCGTATTTTTGATTCAGTAAGTCAACCAGTTGAGTTTTTTTTTAGTTTTTATTATAACTCACTATTATAAGTAACCTCTATGAGCATTTAATCTTTGACTATCGGCAATCAATCAAATTTGACGGCATCAGAAATGACAATTTTTAAAAAAATCTATTTATTTCATTCTTAGCAGAAATAGGCTTGCACAGGTAATATAGATACCTATAGAAAAAAAATGATTTTGCACAATATATGTAATATTTTTACTTGGACTCATTACACATTGAAAAACTTATATTACACACACATACAGGTATCACGGCAGTTTGTCAAATAGTAAAAACGTTTCTTTGACTGAATGAAACAACATTTGCAAACCAGAGTTCGATTCCCGTCTGTGGTTTAGGCAACAAAAGCACTTTAGTTAAAGGACAAGATGGTTTAAGTTCACGAAACGAAATCTTTAGGATTTACTTTGGTAAATCAGTTTAATAATGACGACATTCAATCTTTAGGATTCGTTACACAGACACAAAATTTCCATATTTAATCTGTGCTGACTGTCCCGACAGAAATGTCCCCATGTACCCGAAGCCTTTTGTTTGTGTTTTGCCACTATTTGACCTTATGAGGATGCGGTTACAAGTTTACGTGTGTGAAAGAGCGCTCCTTTTTACGCTTTACAGTCAAGAAAAAAAAAAAGAAAACCATCCAGCCTGACGTGTTTGTGTTTACTTGGCATGTTCCACCTGTCCCGGGAGTTGCTAGGCAAATGGTATGGTGGCTTCAAACACAGGCCTTGGCGCGTCTCCAGAGCGATGCATGGGAGGGCTGTCTCCGGCTTTGTCCTTGATGCCCCCGGAGTCATTTCTCACTCCTGTCTTTGTTTGCTAAGTTTGCTGGCCAGGCTTTTTGAATTGGGTCGTTTTTATTGATCCAAGGTAATCATTTGGGCTTTGATTACTTCAAGTATCTCATTTACATTCACTAGCAGCTAGCCTCCCCCTCATCCTCTTTGCCCTTATAAGGATATAAACACTACATGTCTGTCTTTATGTGAAAGTGGAAAGAAGTATTGAAACTTGTCCTTGTTGGCTACCAATATGATTCTAATATTGTTTCAGGACATTTTCCTCAACAACAGCCACAGTGTGCAATTTTTGAATTTCCGTTTCTGGTTGCCTTTCCCAAACTCGCCCCACGCAATTCCAGGAAGAGTCTATACATTTCTAAAGGATCTGGGTGCGGTTCAACTTAGCCGGTGGGTCAAGCCATGTGACGTGCGTAATCACAGTTTGGGCCCGACAAGAAGCGGCCGTCACTTATGATGGACTTTAAACCGTTAAACGGTGCACATGTGTTAGTCATGTGCACAGGGATTCCGCAAATATTAACACAAGTGGACAGACTGAGTAAACATCGGGACTTCTTTGTCAAGGCCCTCTTTTATTTTCGGGTTGCTCCAGTTTGTGGCCCGTGAGCACGCACGAGGTCCTCACTGAACCTTCCAGGATGTGGCTGTGGTTCTGCCTAGCAGCAAAGCAGCAGCCCCAGGCCTCACCGAGCAGCTGTCAGCAGGCTCCAGAGACCGAAAGAAAGAAAGAAAGTCGCCCTGCCCCCAACTTTACCAGCCTGCCTGCTCTCACTGCAGGGACTAAAGGGGGATGGGCTCTCACACAGAGACGTATAACATGGAGAAACCAAGAGCAATTCCTCAGCATCTCTCCTTGAAATTAGTTTTCAAGATATGGACTTGCATGACTCAAATATACTCATATACTCAAACATTGTTTTGTTTTATTGTCTTTTCACAAATGGTTTTAACAGTAGACGGTCTATCAAAGCGTTTGTCTCACTCTTGTGTGTCTTCCCATCTGTCCTCCTCTTTCTTCTCTTTTCTCCCATTGTCCCCCCTGACTGTAATGGTGTTCTCTACTGAAGCCACAACCAGCCGAAACAACCTTTTAAACCACCAGCGTGCCAGTATCACCACAGGAAGGATGAAATGACAGGATAATGAGGCTGATTGCATAACAGCACGTTGTGGCAGCTGTGCGTAACAATGTGTTTTATCAAGAAAATGCGACATGAAAAAGTAGAGCAGATAAAAAGTCATGCAGGATTTATAAGCCCTTTTTACACAGAGACGGCCCAATTTTGCCGTAACGAAGACCCTCCTCTGCGCCGCCTTTGTTTATTTACACTGAACGATTCAGCGCTGTTACTGCCTCCGCCGCCGTCTCGGAGGCGGATCAACATTGACCCCCCCATTACGCCTCTGTATCGTTTATTCAGACCGGTGAGGCGCAACAGGCCTGCATTGAACAGACTTTGTAAAAGGGTCTATGGAGAGTTAGGTGCATCTTAAATGCTAAAATACTAATGCAAATGACATGAGAAGCCTAAAACATAGAAGCTCGAGTTTGGACTATAATCTTTTTGTTTGAGTAAAATCTTTATATTTGCCATTCTGAATTGTCCTCGGTCAAACTGTCTGCGTTTGCATCTTTAAGGCTACCTCACATAATTTGTGCTTTGTTAGCTGCAGCAGAACAATGTGAGAAGAGAGGAAAAGGTGCAAAAAGATGAGCGACAAGATAAGGCATATTTGCACTGAGGACACAGTAACACTCCACATATCAGCTCATATATTACTGTGTATTTGCTTAGTAGAGTATCGATAAAACACTTCCTGTGCTCCAGGAAAGGAAAGAAGCAAAGAGGTTTGCAAATAAAGGGTTGACAACTTTGTGTTGAAGAGGGACTTAAATAAATAAAAAATTAATTATACTGCCAGTGTTATTTTTATTACTGAGTGCCTATTTAATGTAGAATACAATTTGTTTTGTACAACCAATTGTCCAAAATTGAAAATGATTACAAATAAATTTTATAAAAAATAATTTGTAGGAAATGCACCAAATTCTCTGCAATTTATTTTCCGTAAATTGACTTATCTATTAGTCAACTAATTGTTCCAGCTACTTTATAAAGTCTTTTAATGTTTTTTTATTCAAAATCTTGATTTTGTAAACTACCTCATAACACAAACTGTCAAATAATTGTAGTGCAGTTCAAGTAGAAAGTGGTGTGAAAAGAAAATACTCAAGTAAATTACAGTACTGGGTAAATGCACTTCCAGCCAAGTGTAGTTACGCCATCATTTGCATAAGAACACACACTTGAACATTACATGAGTTTGTTCTTGACACGAGAAATTCAAGGAGACATTACCGCATATCTTTGCTCTCATGTTGCCACACATGAAGAGTCATATCACCACTGAATAGCATTATTGTTCAAGACACTTATTATTACACAATTCACCCAATCACAGGTGGGTGGCTCAATTACAAGACTATAAAGTTCCTTTGAAAACATTAGGGTTGGGTACCGGATACCCATACTATCATACTATTTAGTATGCAAGGAAAAGATTTAGCATGTCCCAATACATAGTATGTCAAATGCAGTATGCCAAAAACACCAGGATGTCCTACTGCACCCGGTTGCATTTTGCAGGATGCAAACCTGCATGCTTTTCTGGCTGTTCTGACCCACAATCCTCAGCACAGGCGAAGTTATTTCATTGACAGATAACAGAAGCCGTCCATTAGGTACAGTACATACTGCATGCAACAGTATGCACTTTGTAAGAGCAGCTGCAGTAGGTACTGAAACAAAAAAGAAAAACTATGCGATTTGGAACGCAGCTGGAGCTAATGTTAGCATGCTAGCAGCCAGTGCTACGCTCTGAGAGCTGAACCCCCATTAATGACGAGAGGCATCAACAACTTTTAGCTAGTTGGATGCGTTGTTGTTGGAGGTAGGCTGGTCTTTACCGTCTTGGTTGACATCTTAGCCTTTTTTCTTTTTTTTTTACTAGCGTTAGCCAACACCCAGCCAAAATGCAAGCACTATGGTGATGATAACAACATTAACAGGCAATGACTGTGTTCTTTGGATAAGGCATACTAGGAGAAGTTAGCCTTTAGGGCTTTCTGGAAGATTAATTTGCTTTTGTTAAATACGTTTCTTTGGTTAAACCGTTGAAACGGTGTGTCTCCCACATTTGTCAAGAGCCAACTGAAGATTTGTGCCCTCCATGAAGGTTACGCTTCACTAACTGCACCCAAGAAAAAGAAAAAAAAGACTTGGAGCGTAAATAAAACGTGTGTCATGTGGCTTGATAAATTTGGTAAAATGGAAGAGTATCTGTTCTGTGAGACGGGCGAGTGATGGACAAAACACTTCTGACAATGCTTTAGAAGCTACGATCAGCCTTTTACCCTTCTTTTGTCAACAACAATACTTGCAAATAAATACCATGCAAGCTGCCAAGCACAGAAATATGAGCCAAGGTCCCTTTTTAAATTATGCAAACTATTCAATTTGTGGTATTTTGCAATGAGCTAAACCTAAACCAGCCGGTAATGTGAGCTGATAAAACCCCGAAGGCTCATATGTAAATACATTTTAACCCAGGTCTTCATTTGACTGTGTATCCGCATCTTAACCGGGTGACATTTAATTTCCCACTGAAATCTATTTCTAAAGTGTGTGTGTGTGTTTGTGTGTGTGTGTGTCAATCTGATTATTCTCCGGAGAGCTATGTCAGTGTTGTAACTGTCTGACTCAGATTAAGCAGAAATGCATGGGAAGGAGTTGTTTACAGTCGTGGGGGATGGTTCTTGGCTCACACTCTGATCAGGGTGTGTTAATATCCAGCCTGGTCTCACCAAAATATGTCGCCAATATCTGAAATATATTTCACATGTTGTCAAAATACGTTTTTTTTATTGTTGTGTTTCATTTATCCGCATTAAACCTTTCTCATGTCACCTTTAGGTGAGAATGTCATAGAGAGAGAAAAAATTGTGTGTTGACATAGTATAAAGAGACCGGTTAGCGTCCCGTATGAAACCCAAAGTAAATGTTGACCTAAGGGTGGAACGTTAACGTCACATGAACATGCAACATAGCTCAACTTATTTTAACCCAAACCATTTTTCTCTGCAACCTAACAAAGTAGTTTTTGTTTCCCGAAGACAATGAAGGTCACATGACTTAGTCCTTTTCTGCACATCTCAAACTCATTTAACGGCATTAAATTACACGCAAAAAGCTAAAAAAAAAAAAAAAAGCATGAAATTACACGCAAAATATCGTTAAGGCAGCACCTTAATATGTAACCTCTCACACCATCTATCATCTCTCATCCTGCTGGTATTTTCTCCACCTACAATCACACATACACACAGCTCCTACACGTGGTGGTGTTTAATGCATTTCTTTCAAAGTCATCCTCCGGTCCATATCATTTTGAATGACAGCACGTTGTCAACATCAAAAAACATCAGGCGCGATGGAAAAGGACATTCCAAGATCATCGCCTCTGCTCCGCTCCGTGAGCTGTACGTTCCGATCAGGGATTGGGATCTGGATGACGGATTGTGCACCGTGATAATGTGATACGTGACAGTGGAGACGATGTCTGTAAATAATGCATTAGGTTATTTATGTGTGGTCAGATTGAGGTTTTCATCTGTGACTCTGCAGTGTGATAATGTGATCCTTTATGGCGTAATGGACTAAATGTGAAAAACATGTGAAGCGCGCAGTGTGTGCGTGTCATGTGTGTGCTTTTGTGTTGTATAACTGGATATACATGTTTGTAGATTTTTTGCACATTTGCGTAGACTCCCTTGTGTGTTCCATGTGTGTGTGTGCCTCGCAGCTATGTTGACCCCATCTGTGGACCCTGCCTCTTCACAGCTTGATCCCAACACCACCTCCATTGTCTCACTAATCCAGGACTATTAACATTGCAGCACCACAACAGGCGCTTACTGGAAACCCGGATGGTTCCAAAAACTCTGTCCTCTGAACAGACTGCAATATAATTAACTTGGAAAGTGGGTTGGGGGTGGGGGGGTGGTAAAGGGGTCTAATGTGTGTGAGAGAGTGTGTGTGTGTGAGGTTAACGGAATCCAGTGGATTAGCACCCCTTTGGTAATGGTGTGAGGCTGGGCTGCTACAGGTGCTAAAAATTAAAATGGCCTAAGTCAGGATCACCACATTATGTTGACACTGTAGATCCGAGCGTCCCTGTACTGTGAACAACCTGATTAACCCGTTTGAATATAGATTATGTGCTTTGATCATGTGATTATTGGATTCATGTCTGGAAAGACTCGTTGAAGCCAACAGGAAACGGTTCATGATGTGTCACACCAATTTGTTGGTTTGACACTTTGAAAACTGAATTTGTTTCTACCCTCTTCCAAAAAAATTCCACCAGCCATGTTTTGTTTCACGCTGATGAATGAAAATGCGTCTTTGCCTCTAGTTCACTCCATGTTATTTCTCGCAGCATATAAGACGATGGGAGGAAAGAGAAATACAGTTCAAACCAAGTCATGTCTGAAACCAAGAGAAAAGTTATGGTGCAGAAAACAGGTCTGACATCTTGCCATTGTTGGCTTTCAGTCACAGTATATTATACTATATATATGGTATGTGGTATTTCATACTTATTTGACTGTACTTTGAGTTTTTAGTTTGGCCCATGTAATCTAATAACATTGAGGGACGGGATTTATGACCCATACTGCTTTGAGATGTTTTGGCTTCACTTTTGCAGAGCGCTCAGGTCGTCCATCTTTACATACAGTCGATGCTTAAAAGTAGATAATGAAATTGCAGTCATGATCTAACTCACCCCCATGCTAATGGAAAGTCGGGTGAAGTTTCTTAGTCCACAAAACATTTCTTGAGCTAAACAGCAAAACAGCGTTGCAGCATTCTCTTAAACAACTGAAGAATTTGGGGACTTGCTTTACAAAAAATGCTTTATACTGCTCGTCTGGTGTAATCAAAGTCTCCAGAAGCCCCGAGATCCCAAATTGATTTGAAGAGACATTATTTACATGCCCTTTTTTAAGTCGAAATCTTTGCTAAGCTAAAAGCATTCCATCTGAAGGGGGGGCATGGGCTTGAACGCACGTAAGTGCACACGAGAACTGGCACATGTATGCGTGTTCACACTCATGCGCCTACTTCACATGGGGTGCACGCTAATGCTTTTAGCCTCGAGGCTAATAACGTCGTTTCAAATCAATTTGGGGTCTCGATGCTTCTGGAGACTTGGATTACGCTGTGCGAGCTGTATGGAACCATTTTATTTATTTATTGCTTGTGTTTTTACCTTTTTAAAAAAGCGCCCATCTTCTTCGTTTGTTTAGAAGAATGCTACAACGCTGTTTTGCTCTGAAATGTTTTGTGGAGTAAGAAACTACTGACTTGTTCAAACTGAATATACTTTTTTCCCACACTGTCCTAAGTTTTGGCAAAGCTAGACTTAAGCAGTCCGATTTAGCCAAATCCAGCAGCTCGAGCTCAGCAAATAAACAGTAGAAACACACAAAAAAGAAAATTCTGCTCCAAAGACGCTGGATGATACCCACTTAATCTGGCTAACTCAAGACAACTGAAGCTTCATATTAGCACAAAGAACCGTGGATTTCGTCTCTTTCACTGGTGTGACATTAGGAGGGGATCTCTTCATGGCCAGTATGGATGGAAGGAGTTATTATCAAAATGGGGAGCTATGTTCAAGGGAACATTATACCTAGAGCAGTTTATGCTCCAGTAGATCATGGATCATGTGACCCAGCTGATATGAAAGCTTAATCCACTTTTGACTCTCACAGTTCCCTCAAAGGTCAGCACTACCAAGGTGGTTCCCAATTGTGGTGCTAGGCAAATGTACGTAAATACATCTGCATGTGATCTACTGATCAATTCCTTTGAAATAAACCTTCTGTCTCAAATTTAGCTGTTACTATTCTACACTGTTACTATAGCATTTACTATTCTACCAAACATCTCTGTCCTATATGAATAGCTTTCCCTAAAGGCCTGGACGCCTGTGGTGAGACTGCAGTCTTGGTACAGATGCATGTAGTTCATGTAGATAAAAATCACATAAGGTGGAAGCACAAGAGACTTTACCTCTAGTGCTTTGGAGTCTGTGCACATGGTCTTAGCTCAGTTCTCTGGAAGAAAAGAAAACAGATCAGTACTCAGGTTGTGGTTAAGCCAAGGAGCTTACTTGCTTACTGTAAGTCAGAGCAGCTGAGTTTGCATAGCTTCCACATCTTGAGGCCTGGGAACTGTTGTTTCCTCAATATGTCTGTGTGAGTGTGCACATGTGGATGTTTGCAATTGCCTCCATGCAAGCTCACGGCCGTGCATGTGCAAGTAAATGTGTGCGGCCTGAGATGTGAAACTGGGAGAGCTTTCTTCATACACTCCCTGCCCTCCCCTCATATTTGACATTCTTTGGCCTTGTATGGCAGATCAGCATCAGCTGGTGCTCCAGAGGAAAATAATAACCTCAGCTTGCTAAGTCTTGTGCACGCCACCGCCCTCTCCACAAGTGGGTAAAAGACCCTGCTCATGTCATTCCACAACTCTCACTTCATATTCAGTCCCACAGCTGGGAAACCACGCTAACATCTGCACCAGGGACCACCTTAAATCCTTTCATTAAGGTAACATCTGACACTGAAGAAATGATAAATGTGCAGAACAAATGACAACTTCTGGCTCTCTGGTTTCTCCCCTCTCCTCCTCCCTCTCCCTACAATATGTGCCTTGATGAGTCAGTGTTTCAGGCCTTGACTGCAAGCTGTGTTCCCGTAGGGAGGAAATGCCAATGTGTGCGTTCATATCCATAGCTGCACAGTCATTATCTGTGTCTCTCCATGTGAAATGCATTTTAGAGAGGGTTCAGTGTCGCTGCCTCTTCAAGGACTCTCTCACTTTGGTGAAACATCAGCATAAATTAAGGCAAAGGAAAGGCAAAATGCTCTTTTGCAATAACAAGTGTAGATGTCTGTAATTGCTGCTTTTTGCCTCAGGGCGTCAGATCAAGTTCGGTTTAGGGTTCCAGTTCCCTTAGGTACGTTCTAGGAAATGTACAGTCACTTTGGATGAAGGTCAGATATGATATTACAGCTCAGAAAAAAAATCTGCAAATCATTCTTGAAATCCTTTTCTAAGCCACTCACTTTTTAGTTATTACGGCCTTCAAGACATGGGAAAGCTTAGATGGACACGAGGGTTGAGCGAATACTCGGTTAAAACGAGTATCCGGGTCAGATTATATACTTAGATTATATATGAGGAGGAGTGTCATCCGAGTAAAATGTGTCAATATCCGTACTGTGATGAACTTTTGGCTTTTCTGTACTTTGCTGATGTCCACTTCCAATTTAAGCCCAGCCCATTCTGAGCACTTACTGATACAGATAATTTAGGTAGTTGAACAGATGCAGATAATGATTTATAGATACGAAGGTGAGAGATACATGCCGCCAAAGCAGCTCTGACCCATCGTGGCATGGACTCCACAAGACCTCTGAGGGTGTGCTATGGTATCTGGCACCAAGACGTGAGCAGCTGATCCTTTAAATCCTGTAAGTTGGATCAGACTTCTTTGTCCAGCACTTCCCACAGATGCTCCATTGGATTGAGATCTGGGGAATTTGGAGGCCAAGTCAACACCTTGAACTCGTTGTTGTGTTCTTCAAACCATTCCTGAAGCATTTTTGCAGCGTGGCAGGGCGCATTATCCTGCTGAAAGAGGGAATACTGTTTCCATGAAGGGGTGTACTTGGTCTGCAACAATGTTTAGATAGGTGGTGTCAAAGTAACATCCACGTGAATGGCAGGACCCAAGGTTTCCCAGCAGAAAAATTGCCCAAAGCATCTCGCTGCCTCCGCCGGCTTGCCTTCTTCCCATAATGC
The DNA here is from genome assembly GCA_037974645.1 of Hollardia meadi. Classification (NCBI taxonomy): domain Eukaryota; kingdom Metazoa; phylum Chordata; class Actinopteri; order Tetraodontiformes; family Triacanthodidae; genus Hollardia; species Hollardia meadi. Next base: position 633,493 of record JBBPCS010000573.1, on the reverse strand, counting down.
ATCCTGGTGCCATCTCTTCCCCAGGTAAGCGACGCACCCGGCCGTCCACATGATGTAAAAGAATACGTGATTCATCAGACCAGGCCACCTTCCATTGCTCCGTGGTCCAATTCTGATGCTCACGTGCCCATTGTAGCCGCTGCGGCATCAGGGTTAAAATAAGTTATGTTATGTACATGGCATAACTTATGCACGAGACGTACATTCAATATGTATGTGATGTAAGATAGAACGGGTCAACATGGACTTTTGGTTTCACACAGGACACGAACACCAGTCTCCTCCATGTGTGGACTTTCTTGCTCTACGTCAAATCAACACCTAAAAGTATGAGAAATGAGAAAAGGTGAATGTGGACAGTGTTAAAATGACATGTGATAAGCAAAAGCATTCTGACAACACGCAAAATAGAAAACAGAAACAACCAATACCTGCACAGTATCATAATTACGGATGCCACGACACTTGACATACAATATTTTAAGTAAAACCAGATATCTTTGATTAAACAATGATTTTTTTCCCGTTAGCATTTAACAGTTGCAGCACTGTAGAGGTTGTGATAGCACCTATAGCTGTAGTAGCTGAATGCTAACAAAAAATAATTGTTTTATCTTGGTTAAAATGGTAAAGTGACCAAATTTTAATATCTGTGATAGAAGTAGTTGCATGTTTAAAATATTATAAATGTATGTATATTTGGACAGGTCTTTATTAGTGTTATTGACCACTCAAAGTGCTTTACAACACCAGCCAGCATTCACCCATTCACACGAACACTCACACACCGATGGAACAGCCATAGCAATTTAAGGTTCAGTATCTTGCCCAAGGACACTTTGACATGTAGACAGCAGGGGTTGGAACCACCGACCTTCCGATTAGTGGATGACCCCTCCACCACCTGAGCCACAGCTGCCAGAAAAGACAGGAAAAACCCGGTGTTACATTTCTGCTTCTAATTAAAACTCTGTATAAACAGGTCCTTCTGCACCGACTCCCTTTATCCTGGTTGGAGGAAGATGGTGGAATCCAGCAGAGACCCAATACATTTCTCACCCGCAATTCCCTCGTGGCTCATGGTGGTTTCTAACTGCCACCTCACTCGCTGACAGGTTTTCCACCCATCTCATCGCCAGCTCCGGCTCAGAGATGAGTGACTCACACACACACACACACCCACACACACACACACACACTGAGTTATCAGCAGGGAAGAAATCAATGGCTGCACTGCATCTGCTAAAGCCATCCAGTAAGGCCTTTCATGCGTTCAACACATTGTGCTTCATGTGTTTAAATGAACATATCTGTAATTCACTCTTAATCAGAGTAGTAATTAATTACCACCACTGCCCCCCCCCCAATTAAATCCATCACAATCTGTGTTTAATTTGATATTAAATCGGAAATAATTATCGTCCACATTTCGTTCCACTGCTGAGATGAAACGTAATATCTTGATGACCCTCGGGCTGCTGCACATTCAATCTGTCCGCATCATACGCACCCGACATCACCAGCTAGTAATGGTTATGTTATTCAGGGCGTGAATCACGATACTCAAACATTTTGGTCTATCTTGTTGCCAGAGTGAGTCATGTAGAGCGGGAACATACAGGGCAAAAGCCTGGTGGTGAACCAAGGTGGAAAAATGAGGAAGACACAACATTGAGTTACAAACTCAAGCCTCAACTGTATGTTATTAGTTAGCAACAATGCTATTTGTTAAGGAACCTCACTTACTTTAAACACCATTATTTGTTTTTATTTTGTGCCATTTAACGTGTCCCGATTGGTCCCTTCCTGAAGTGGGTGCACAAGCGTGAACGTGTGTGAATGCGGCCACTTCAGACATGGTGCATACTAACATTTTTAGCCTGTTACTGTACACGTAGGCTACTGTTAGTTTAGATTTTGAGATTTCCACCTAGAAGACCAGTTGAAAGGCTTTCAAGCACCTTTGTTCATCTATAGCTTCTTCATGTCTGCTGTCCTGGAAAAGATGAATGGCTGAAAGAGACCAACATTATGTTTGACTGCTTTTTTTTTCACTTGACTGGATCTGCTTTTAATTTAGCATTGGTGCATTTTCGCGTATCGCCTTGGATGAATGGGAAACAACTTTTCCGATTAAGGTTCTGATTGTATGGTACATTTAACTCACGTGACTGATCGCTGCAAGAGAAGAAGGAGCTATCAGCGTCTTAATACCATCACTAGCAGACATAAAAGAAAAAAAATAAATATTTTTCTCACATGGATGGCATCTGGTTTTGTTTCTTCTCCTTCTTCTTTGAGGTAATTGGCGGTTGGCAAAGCAAACAACTGCTCTTTTTTTCTTCTCTCCTTCCTCTATTTCAGCCGTGCCTAATGCCAACTTCTGACAAAACTACACTTTATTCACTCCAGACCAGCTGACGGGAGCACACCTAATCCTCGTTTTCTTTATCTTTTCTTTTTTGCTACATCTCAGAAGTTTGCTTCAAATTTGCTTGACAATTAGCTGGAAACAGCAAGATATTTACTGTGTGTTTGTGTATGGTCTCATTTAAATCTGGCTCTAATGTTCACACTAGTATGAAAAAAATAAAATGATTAAAGAAAGAAGTAGAAACTAGTTCATATAAGATAACATTTAGCTATAAAGACAGCCAAGTTTATACTTTGGGTGGAAGTAAAATCACTGGGAATAAAATATATTCAAATAAAATAAAATTAGAGCTAATGTTTATGACTTCATTCATTCATGCCTGTAATTAGCTTTTCAAGCGAGGCTAAGCAACTAGCTTAACCTTGACACATGCAAGCAGGCTGAGGAGCTTGATATATGGCTTTATGGTTGATGTTTGCATGTGCAGATGCAGCTAAATAATGTAAAATACAGCACATTTTTGGGGATATAGTAACCGGTGACTCGTGTGTGTACAGTATGTGTGCGTTGCATCAAGTGCCGGTGTCAGGGACTTTGTGGGAAGCAGGCCATGAATCACCAGGACGGAGGTACACACAGGAAGGACTGTGTCATTATTAGATTAACCTCCTCCCTGAATAGCTGCACAACCTGTGACTCATCTGACAGACAGGCTCTGGATTCTTCTCGCTGAAAACGGCTCGCCAACAACTTTTAACATCTTGAAATCCTCCTTAATGAAGTGAATAAATAAAGGCAGAAAAGCAGAAAATTTGGCAGATTTCATGTCGGATCAAATGACCTTCTGTGCTGAATCAGGACTTCGTAATGTGATTCACAGTTTTATCAGTTTGCTCTGCATTTTCCAGAGTGTTAAGAACAGTCACAGGAGCGGTCTGTGCTGGCAAAGATTCACACATTACAGCTCAGGGTGCAGACGTTTATTATCTAATACATCTCACTCCTCCCCTAACCCTAACCATTAAACCATTTTCACAACAAACTGCGTCACTTATTGAAAGCCAATTACAACACTTAGAATTTTCTAATTTTCATTACATTATTCTGGATTTCAGAACCACTCCAGTGTTGCAAAATGCAGCGGTGTCATAGTCATCACATTTGGGACGCATGACAATAACAGGAAGATAATGAGTTTTTAATTAAAGCCTAGCCAATCCGGAGTAGCCGTTGAAATATAGCCATGCTGTATGTATGCAGAAGACCGGACGTGTCTGTGGGCTCATGTATGACTCATCCTGTAATAAAAACCACATCTGCTTTTTTTAATTGCTTGCTCAACTCCACGCCTGTATCTGCTTCCTCAACACCACCTCGGTGATCCCCTACTTCCATCCATCGATCACCACAAGGCCTCAAAGATGACCACGTGTACTTTTTGTAAGTTAAGTATTTAACCGTACGACTGTCTAAAGAACAGCAGATTATGACCCAGCTGTGGAACCTGCAGAGTTGATCAGCTTGAATATAAGTTTTTAAAAAAATAAAAAAAATCCAGTATTTCACAAGAAAAATGTGATGTGAAATGTAATTGTGGGGGTGGGCATGGTTGACACTTGGCTGCAGGAAAGAGAGGTGTTGAGATGGCTCATGAGAGCAGTGCCAGGTGAATTTATTGGCACAGCTGGTGCTTGTTAGCTAATTATACTCTCTCTTTTAATGCAGCAGCGTGCTGAACCTCAGATGACTGCTGCTCACAAAAGCATTATTGGTATCCTGAAGGACTGGGAACGTTTTGTTTGCGTGTGTTGGGGGGGGGGGGGGGGCCCATGGTAACAGTAATAGTTGTGTTAAAAGACTGTGTGAGCAGTGGTCACAATAAAGAATATTGTCTGTGAGTGGACTGTCGTGTCTGTTTTTTGCTACAGTAAAATTAGAGACAAGTGAGGAAAGAATGAACATAATTTGTCCTCTGAAGTGATGATTTTTCAGTAGAAAGAAAATAGTTCCTCCATGAAACTGCTCACAACAAGGTCTGTGGATTATCTTGAGTGACCGGGTCATGATTTCTGGAAAGAGCGCCACAAGTGAAGCGAAGAAAGTAAATATAATTATTACTGGGGTGGGGGTGAAAAGTTAGCCATGTGTAGGCCTAAAAGCACTGAGCAGAGCAGGCAGCCTAATGTTAAAATCACTACATTAGCATTCAGCTCAAAGCTGCTAGCATAGCAGTCCCGTCCTCCTGGTTTGGAAGCACTGATTATCAGACACTATTGTCAGTTTGCATCAAAAGTCTTCATGAAAGGTTGATTTTTCCATAGGCTCTAAAGTGTATGTTTTGATTATTAGGAGCACTGCAAGAAAGCGAACTTTTTGGTGATGTCAACTGGTTTTAATGTTTTACTGCACACCATAATTCTTTCTTGTCACATAATTGCTAAGACTGTATTTCTGTGGTCTTTTTGCAACCCACTTCCCAAATGTCGCCCTAATCCGACTCATGCACGGTGACGTATTGCTTCTTGGATTTTCTGTTGAAAAGGTTAAAACTTCTTGCTTTTTTTCTTGGTATGCAATCTTTCTGGCATCCGTGCTTAATTTGAATGCTTCAATTTATGTCTCGGAATCCTTGAAGACTCACAAAATTGACTGACTTTAATCGCTGCACTAAATTCCTCCTCCGCATGCAGAGATATACCCTCTCATTGACAGGTTTCAGGGGACATCAGGTTATGGTGAGAGGTAATGGTGTGGAAATCAGTGCTGGAGGAAGGGATGAGGGCGAGAGGGGGCCGTGACAGCTGTCACGCAGTAACAAACGCCTCCCTCTGTGAACGGACACTCGGAGACGAGGGGTTGGGGGGGAGGCCTCCCTCACCACACAGCTGCCACAGACCTGTCACTCAGGATGTTATCGTGCCTCCTCATCTGGACTGGATAATGGGGCTTCTGGTCAGGGTGGGCATCAGCCGGACATCTGCAGTGACTCCTGCATAAACTGTTTACACCCACATTTTGATTTGTCTTTCTTGACTGTCAAGCTCAGACAATTCTAGACTTATTAAATCATCTAAACTATACAAACTACAGCAGCATTCTATTAAATGAGTGTCTTCACTATTACAACCAGAAATCCTTTATTATCCACTGGATAAAGACAAATTAAATCCAATACTGCCACCTAGTGGTACCTGAGAGGTAAGTGACAGTGTGTAAATGATTGATTCTAGGACAAAAACAAACAATTTAATTCATGTTTCAGTCATTGTTCAATAAAATGCTGCTAGTGTTACAGTACAACTCATAGGGTTAGGGGTTACTTATCTTTCTCGATAAAAGCAAGAAAATTTTCTTTGGAAATCGTTGGATAAGAAAAGTCTTTTGATTTGATCAGACGTTTATTAATTTTTTTTTCTTTTCAGGAGCTTAAAGACAATTTTGACTAGATGAAAAAATGAAGAAATTAGGAATGCTGGGTGGTCAAACAGAAATGAAGTAAGCACATTTAAGCACTTATATACAGGGGTTCTCAACCTTTAACTTGCATGTAGTTGTATCTCAGCACTTTTTCATTTCAAAATCATTTTGCATCCGGGGGAACGTTAGCTAGCTGTGGCAGAACACGTTTGTCTGGTGGTTTTTAAATGTAATTGGTCATTGAAACCTTTATATATAAAATAACTATCTAAAAAATATTATTATATTATATTGTATTATTATTGAAGCCTTAGCACCAACTGCAGCAGCTGGTGACTCTCTGTTAGCACCTTACTGAGTCCCTATTAGCTTAGCTACACATTGGTGCTAGCTGCAGGTTTCTATTTGTTACCTTACAGCAGCAGGAAAAGACGACCCCCCTATGAAAACACGTTCAAATCCACTAGATCTGGATTTTTATTTGGATCCACACTAAATTGTACACACTCATAGATACCAGTCCTCTAAATATGCCCCCTTTTTCCGGATCAGCGCCAAAGTTGAATGGGTTCCTTCTTGACCCCATCCTTCCACCAAGTTGGGTTTTTTTAGTAGTTTTTGCGCAATCCTGGTGACAAACAAACCAACAAACAGACACGGGTGAAAACAGACAAAATCCAACCATTTGGCAGAACCACTGCCTCCGAGGCCAACTGGTTGAGCGTGGCGGTTATACACCATGTAAAAGTTTCCTTCATTTAATGTAGGGGTTAGTCTTTTGTTTCTCCTTTTTATTATTGTATTGCAGAGTGGTTGCAGAGAGCACTAGCCAAATCTCCTGAACTGCTTTTAGTAAAGAACAGGTCTTTCCTGCCTCTGGATATATTAAACAGTAATTAGGACTGGCAGGTGTTATTAGCGCTTCAAGGTGCCGTGTCTGATTATGCTTCTGGTGTTTGGGCTTCCTGTGAACATACAAGTTGTAACGCTGTGCGTCAGAGAGTTATTTGGGAGTCCATACTTTTACTTTACCAGATTCCTACAGTATGTGCACAGTTAATTTCAGGAGTATTTGTTATGTGGGCTATTTTCTGGTTTCGCTGTCCTGTCTGTGAGGACGTACAGGATGTACTTTTTTAGTAAAATTAACCTTTTTCGTAGCAGATTTTATTTGCCAAGCTTGGGGGAGAGAGGCAGAATATTTTGTTTAAGACTGAGCTTTAAATGTAATTTTGTAGTTAATGAAATAAAGTGTGATGATTGCAACTGCTCTTCTGGTGCATGACATGTAAATGAAAGAAATTAATCAAGGATTACCGGTCACCATATGGAAGAGTCAGACAAAGCCTGATTTTGAATGGTTAAAATCAAAGATGGACATTGTTTTTTTTTGTTTTTTTAAAAAATATCTCTGACATTGAGGACTAAGGGAACTTCTATGATGTTTGGTTTCATTTTTTCTTTTATGTATATAAAGAACAAAATGTAAATATTCAAATTCACAATAGTGTGTAATTGTACTGCACCATTTTTTTTCACAATAAGATGTTGCACTGTGTTGCAGGTCTATATTTTTTAAAAGTTTATAGTTTAATTACAATAAATACACTTTTAACACTTTACAGAATTTTTACATAGACAATAAAATAAAAAATGAGATATTAAATGTACTTTAAACTGCATGTGGTCTCATCAGGATGAGGGTATCCATGCTGAAAACATAATTCCCTCAAACATCAAACTGCACCATATTGATCCATAAAAGAACAAAAGAGAAATCTCTCAGTAAAACGATGTCACAAAGATAAATGAAATCAAAACTTAGAGGGCTATGTGTGAGTATAAGGACAACAGTGAGGGAGCAAACAATCTGCAACAAATTGTCCTCAAATAGAATGCAGGTGTTCCCCACATCCTCTTTCACAATGCGAAAAGCAGACCAATGCTGCAACATGATTTAACAGCATTAATCTCTACTGCCATCTCGTGGAAAAGAGCAAGAATGCAAGTTTCAGTATTCCTTGCTCTGATCTTGTAAACAAGGAACACAAGGACCTGGATGCAAACACTGGGGCAGAGCTTAATGCAGTTCAGTGATTTAATAAGGCAGACAAGATCAAATTAAGAAATGGCTTCCAAAGAGGTTGAAAGCAGTCCAACAAAGGCAAACAACATCCAGGGAGCAAGCAAAATTCAAATTCTGAAATAAGGCCGATGAACACAAAACAAAGGATCCAAAATCACTGGGAAAATGCTGGAACGCTTGACACACAAGGAGCAAAGACAAACTGGGTGCTAATCCTACTACAATTGAGGGCATGTGGAGTACAGAGCTATATTTAATTATTTGGAAAAGACTGGACCTAGCAGAAGAATATTAGCTAGTATAAGTTCAGACGGCGGCGGTAATGCACCTAAAAGATGTTTGCCATAAGACATCAGAACAAGAAGAAGAATGACGCACACACGCTTTAGCCTCTGTCGGACCTGACTTCCATGGACCCGTCCTACCTAGAAAGGATCCTTGACTTTGAGAAGCAGCTACAGGCAAACTAAGAAGGGACCACAACGACTAAATACACCTGAGAGGGAAAACTAACAAGGGACAGGTACAATTCATCAGGGCAACCTAAAACACAATGAAAGGAAGTATAAAAAAAACATGACAAATAACTCCAAACTATAACACTTCTATTATCATTGCTGTATTTAAAAGAGGATTGAAAAATTTCAGCTCCATCTCTTGATACTTGTGTAATAAGCAGCAGCATAAAGTCTCTTTTTCTTGTGTTATGTAACGAGTTTATATTTCTGCTTGTTTCTAATCACCAAAAATGAGAATTTCCGTTAAATACAGTTTACAGTCTAACATTTCTCGACTGCCAACGCCTTTATGAACACACAAGGAAGCGCTCAGTTAAGATCTTGAAAGCAAACGTATGTTGGTCACAAGGTGGAACAATTTCATCATTTTCAGTCTGACCGAGCGGGACCACCAGTTGGTGTCAATTAAGCCCCACTCTGCTGGGGCCTTTACATAAGGCCCTGGAGAGCAGCACAGAGTGCGGTTTGTTTCCCATTTTGGCAGCGGTCGTTTCCTAGATACACACAGGCCTGTTTTCAGCACCTTCAGGAGCTTTGTGTTTGACAAGCAGCAAAAAAAAACGGCCTAATCCCCTCAGTTTATATTTAGTACAGTCCTCTAATTACAAGAAGTCTGAATCACGGGGTCGTTGGTTTGACTTATTGCCAGTTATGGTTTGAATGAATGGAAGAATGAGTGGGAGAGGTGACCGTGGCCCAGAACAGGTCAACTACCTCCCTGGTCTGGATGGACTGCTGTTGCTAAAATAGTTGTTTTCAGTTGGGTGAATGGCTTCAGGCCTGTGACGCACTAGTATTTCTGAGGAGACCTTATTGACCGAACAAAAGCCTGTCTTTGATACAAAGCTGCTTTTTAACCAATCATATTGTCACTCTTTTGCTATTCAGTAAAAGCAAAAGAGCCCAAAATGTCAATCAAAAACCACACCTACTACCAACTAAGTGTTTGACTGGTGCCGGATAATCACGAGCAGGCCAGTGAGCCAATGAGGGTTTAGCATGATCTCCGTCCTAATGTTAGAATTTCCATCTGGTGGTAATATTAGCAAGACTATGAGTCAAGCTTGCATTTCTGTGAGGCCATAGAGAGGCAAAGTCCCGACCCTCTTTGTGCCATGAATTACACGTATGATGTTTGTCAATTTAAAAGATAATTTTGCACGAAAGTCACGTTTGTCATAAAGATAGGAAACCAACATGGCCGTCACCTTGGCAGAGGTGTAAAGTCTGGTGTTAACAGCTGCAGCTCTGTGAAAGGACAGTTGGTTTGTACCGTAAGCTAGCTAGCATGCGGGACCAGCTCTGCAAGGAATCAAGGCGAGTGTAAGAAGACGTCACTTACGCGATTGCTGGGTGTGAAGTCTTTTATGTATTTTCACGGTCTTGAAATTGACAAACATCATACTTCATGGCCGAATTCAAACGGGATCAAAAATGTTTTTGTCTCTAAGCATTAACTACCATACTTTTTTTTTTTTTTGAAAAAGGTCACATATTGGTCCACCAGATGGGTGGATTACTTTGTTGTTGCCGTGCCAACAGTCTGCACGGCCAAGGACAAGGGCACCAAATGTGCAGGCACTGGAAAACCAAAATGGACAGAGTGAAGTGAAGAGAGTGTATTATGGAAGAGGTCTTGTCGCCTCCCACATCTCTACAATTCTGCTTTCCTTTTTTTGTGATTGCGCTAAGTACAACAGACAAAGCCGCCGCTTCTTCTTCTTGCAAGGATGCACACAAGGAAACATATAGAAACTTGAATTGAGAAGGTTTACAGTCATATTTTTCTGTTTAGTAAGGAAAACAGGTGTAAGAATATTTCCTTTCTTGACATTTTGTGAGTTTGTTTTGTTTATTTATTAGACTAAACGCGAAGACGCCTTCTGAAACTTAGCGAACTCGCTGCTCGTATGCATCTATCAAACTATCGCCTCTAGTGGTATTATGAAACAGGACATGCCAGGGCTAGCTGGTTAGCATGCTAAATTCACTAGATATCTCTGCAACACAATACATAAACGTCAGTTGAACGGTTTAAACTAAAATTATGGTCATATCTTGAACGTTGCACCTTTAAAGTTGTGGCCTGTAAAACCAAAACAATGAACTGAAAGAATATAAAACATTCTGTAGAGTCAAGCAGAATCCTGGTTTCGGGTTAAAATATCCTGTTCTCGTCACTCTGAGTGAACCATTTCACATTGCAAATAATAATTTGACACATCTGTTCATTCTTTGCCTATGTGTACATAACCACTATTTGCTAACAGTTTGTCATAGTAAGTTATTGTGCTCAAGTTTTCTTTATATATTCTTTCATTTGAGGCGTTAGGCTTCCTAGAATTTCAGTTACATGATTAGAAATGTTCTGAAAATAGTGTGAGCAATGGGTTGAAGCAGGGACAGTCTTGTCAATCAGTCCCCCCTTGAGCTAAAAATGATTTAGGCCATCAGCAGCCTCTTTCAGAAAATAACTGACCTTTGTCCCACTAGAATAACATGCTCCAAATTAATTGGTAAGGGAGGATAAATTAGTATGGGGCGATATAATAAAGCACCCAGTGGGAGCTCCAAAATAGGACTTCCTCACAGTGGGACCCAGTTTGGCCAAGAGAGAGAGAGAGAGAGAGAGAAATAAGCCAGAGACTTGAGGTGACAGTCCAGGCAGAAAAGGCTAACTTTGTGGAGTGACCTAAATGAAATAATATGAGTGGGTTAACTGAAGACCCCAGCTTTTCGTGGTCGTGCATGCCCACTTTTCATGCTTGGGGGACAAATGGTTTCCTCATATTCCAGTGCATGCAGTTATGTGATTGGGAAATCAACCACAAGTAAAATTGTGGAGATTCTGATCTTTTTTTTTTGCTGTCAGTCTGAAAAAGAAAAATCTCAATCTCAATGTTCAGTTCAAAGTTTTGAGAAAGAAATCATCTAATGTGTCAATGTCGATATTTTCTTCAAAGGGATTTTTGAATGCATGTTTAACCTTTAAAGGTGCAATTTGTAAAATATAGCCAGAATTTGAGAGTACCTCCAAACATATAGGGGGGCAGCTCATCACCAGAGTAACTGCTGTCACTATACTGTCTGCTGTAATTTAGTTATCTCGGGCTGTGTATCTTTGGAGCATCCAAATATCTTTGGTTGTAGCTATAGCAACTGTTAGCGTTGTTGTCCACTGTTGCAGTGGAGCTGGTAGGCCAACTGCCCAATGAAGTCTGTCTAGATCGCAACTGTATCACAGGGGCAGCGGAGCTCTCAACCGGGCTTCGCAGCCTGAACATGGCTGGAAACAAGACTGGGAACGGACACAGCAGCTCTGACGAGGACTATGACTCCGATGACGACAAGACCCAGCAGGTGGGGACTGGAGAGAGGAGAAACGGCAGAACAACCGAAAACATGTGGCATGTGGAGATGGAATATTTTCACATCTTACTCTGTGAATTGAGGATTTACTTTGACCAAACCAGAGTTTTATTTTGTTTATGTCTCATGTGCATGATGATGATGAGTTAACGAGGTAATTAAGCTCGTCTCAGTACGGTAAAAGCGAAACTTGAATTCAGAAGGTGTACGGTTGTATTTTTTCTAAAGAAAATCGTTGTAAGATTCGTCCTTCCTTTACATTTTGTGAGTTTGTTTTGTTTACTCGTTCGAGTAAATGCTAAGAGAGCTTGTGAAACTTGTGAGCTTGTGAAGCAACCGCTGACAGTTGAAATGAATAACATTGATCATCTCTCTACAGGTCAATATTCTGCTGGGAAACCCTGGATCCTGACATTCATGTGGATG
>JBBPCS010000573.1:606837-621203 GCA_037974645.1 Hollardia meadi | reverse complement strand
GCCCAATGACAGCTGGGATAGGCTCCAGCCCCCCCGCGACCCTGCATAGGATAAGCGGTGATAGATAATGGATGGATTGATGAATTTCATTGGACCATATTAAACTTATCCATATGAAACTACTATTATATTTGAGGCCAGTGATACATGCAACACCTAAAGCTTCTGACCCTCATTTCTTTACTTTTCATGAGAGTGAGACCAATCAAATCCCGTATCAGGGCTCCAGGATATCCCAGTCATTTACATGTAAGCAAAGCAGGTTGATTTGCCTGCTCCACATATGAGCAATAGACTGGGTTCAATGGGAATCTGGCACTGCTGCTGCGGTAGTATAAACAGTGCTTTGCATTGCACCTCACTGAATTGAGCAATCCCACAGGCCAATTTGCATTGGAAACTTCTCTCGACCGTCACAGGCCAGTGATAGTGTCAGGTCCCCACATCCAGTCTTGTGATCTGCAAATTACAGAGAGTTGAAGGTCATCAGCTGGTTCACTCATTGATTTGATGTTTCGGTTAAAGGTCCAATCTCTAATTATATTGTGGCTCTGTCGAAACCTCAGGCCTGCCTGACATAGAGATGCATTGGATTTAAAGCCGTTTGATTTAATATTAATTTTAAAAAAAAAATCTCTCTCCTGAAGCCCCATATTTCCCATTCCGTGTTCACACAATCTGTTGAGTGAGTGATGCACGAATTCAAAGAAGTCAGCTCACAAACTCCTCCTTGTGATTATTTTTCACCTCGAAATAGGAACCATGAAATAGAATTCAGGCACTCCTGATTAGTCCACATCAAAGGCCCTCTCTGTCTGTCTGGCTGGTATCTGGCGCACAGCTTTTTGACCTAATTTATGTACATAATATACATACAAGGTGGCGTTAATGCACCTTAACGCTGGTTACCACCATACCACTGGCTAGTAGCAGATGTTATCAGTGTGTAGCAGATGTTATGCCTGGTGGCTCTTTCTGTTTAGCAGTTCATCTGGTTGCCTTTTACTATTCCTTAAGTGTAATTGTTCTTTTTATACACTTATGTACAGTTATGTTTCCAGACCCTCCCCCCACCTCCCTCCACTCGTAGTTTGAGTGGAATTTGCCAACGAAGACAAAACAAACGTTAAATATAGCATTTTTTCCCCCTTCAATCTTTCTGTGGATATTGTTATAATATCGTGAATTATTTTGGCCACAATTATCGCGCAGCGAAAATCTGATATTTGTGACATACGCAATTTCCTGCAACTGCTCACGGTGCAGCTGACACTTCAACAGATGTCTCGTTTCAGTTTGTGCGCTTCATCTGGCACTAATTTCTTTCAGGACTTCGTTTTAAGTGAGAACACCATCACCAGCTTAATTTATCTTTGTTAGCGCTTTCCCTTAAAGTGACACGTCACCCAGTGGTTCCACTTAAGTTGACACTTCATCTTCATTCAATGCCTACACTTCATCTTCTACTTCTCTTAAGTGCTTCCCCTTTTATTCGCTAATTCGACTCCTTTCGGAGTGCTTGTAGCATTCGGCTGCCACTTCAACCACAAACTCAAGTGGCTCAGTTAAACATTTCAACTGCACATTTTCAGCAGGGGGTACACCAACATTTTCTTTGATTAGATTTTAGAAGGCCTCCTCTGCCTCCACGTTACTTACATGCACTGTAATTCGAACAACATGGGAACCTCCTTGGAATTGTAATGTCAGGAATTAGGTCATGGTAAGATGGAAAGATTAGAGAGAAAAATAGAGCATAAGAGGACACACATCCATATCAAACACGTCAGCGTCTGACATCCTTGTGAGGTTGAGAAACAGTCCCATATGGCAGCGGTCTGTTAGACACTAGCTGTCACTGTCTGAGCGTTTTTAGAGAGGCTACTACTGTTGTCTCGTCATAAAATCATGTTATTTAGATTCAGTATTTGACATGTCAATATTTTGGTCGAGCAGTGGTAGATTCAATCGGAATTGTGTCAAGTTTGTCAAGTAAGGTCGCTCGTTGATGCTGTTTGTATTTTAGCTGATATCACGAGTGAGTCTGGTAATGAAGTTACCACCGGCGTGCTGTCTGTTTGCGGACGTAGAGGTGAATTTACAGCCTGGAAAGACAAATAGAATGCAGTCGATTAACACAAGCGCGCTCGTGTACACACACACACACACACACACACACACACACACACAGACGCCCTGCATGTCACACTCCAGCCTGACATTAGTTGCAAGCTCCTTGAGAGCGTGTGACCTTTTCCATCGCGAGTTGATAGGTCCACTAATCTTTCCAAGTTTGAGCTGCTGCAGGTCCCCACTCTTGGGTCATCGGGGCTAAGTGACAAGCCATAGGTTGATGGGAAATCCATACTGTTATTGCCATACATTACTTTTATTTGATTGGGCCTGTAGTGAGCATAATGTAGCGCCGTGGTTGGGGTGCTGGTGAAGTAGCTGGGCTCCGTTCGGGTCCGGGGACCATTTGCTGCCCCTCCACCCCCAACAATACTCTGTGACGCTGATGTATGTCCTCCGCCTGCCATCCTCAGGCCCGACCTTGTGAGTGCTCTAAATCACTCTGTGGTATTGATTTTCCATTAGAGGTCAGCCGCTCTGAACACCTCTGACAGGGGTGCTCACAAACACCTCGTCATGTGACTCTGGACGGGACGTAACCACATGCGCACATGCAAGTTTATATTAATTTCACCACAACCAGCCTGTGTTCACCGGAGTGCTGTTCTAATAAGCATTCCTGGCACATTCCTGTAGCAGCGGCGCTGTTATTGGCATAGTGAGCGATGTGTCGGCACATGTGGTGACGTGTGAGCGTCTGTCACACCCTGCTCTACATACATACTGCACGGCAGCCACATCCCTGATGAAGAGGCCGGCGTCGCGCTTGTGGAACAAGCTCACTAAGTGCCCTCTGCCTACATTAGCAAGGCACTTTGTCTTGTGTAAATATAGTAGCACGTCACAGAGTAGGAGTTCGTAAGAATTGTAGAGCCCCGGGTGTTAACGCATCGTATGGGTTTTGTGCTCGACTGAATAATTCAACTTAAGGTTTGTTTATTGTGAGCAAATGGGCTTCCTGCAGTGTTGTTACAGCAGTTATGGATGCACTGAAACAGAAAGTGCACTGGAACCGTTTTTGTCCCCTTTCTCTCAGTTTTGACTCGTGTTTTTTCTTGTTTTTCTTTCCTTACAGACAGTACACACACACAAGCCTCACTTCTTGGCAGTGCACTGTCAAGAGGTGGGTGGGAAGAACTATGAAGCGTCCATGTCACACGTGGACATCTTCGTCAAGTAAGTATATCGCTCCTGATGTGTTCACTTCGCCTAATTGCTTTGATTATGCTGGTAAGAGTTCTGTGATGAGGGAACTCCCACATGGCTTGTGGGACATGCAGGAGTTGTTGTTTTTTTTTTTTTTACCTGAATGGAGTACTCCCCCCACTGGTCGCATCACAGCTGTACGTCAGCAAAATATATAATATGTTCAAGATAGTGCAAATATTAGCTGAATTTAATTAATGTTGAGTTCTTTAAAATCTGGTTCAATTAGAAGAATTTGGGTTTTTGAATTTGCATTTGGATTTGATTGACATTTCTTGATATATCTGTGTGTGTGTGTGTGTGTGTTCTGTCAATCAGAGAGCTGTTGTCCAGTGATGCCATGAAGGAGTACAACAGAGCCCGCGTCTACCTCGATGAGAACTACAAATCCCAGGAGCATTTCACAGTAAGCGCTGCTTTACATTCTATCAGAAACTACACACACACGCGCATGCATACATGGATTGGATTATAGGGATAACAGACAGACTCGGCATTGATCTGATTCAAGTAGATTTTTTGTTTTGAATATTTTATTTATATATTTTGAGAATAACATGTGAAAGGCAGACATTGTTTTATAGTAACCCTGCAGCCGCCACGTTAGCGTCACTCTCATGTGATGACAGCGCTCATGCAACAATGAAGCGTCTGTACTGTTACTGTCTCTGTCCGCCAATTTCAAAGCATCAGCAGCAGCTAAGCTTTCTGTGCAGTTTGCAGTTTTCCTGGTCTATGTTTCCATCAACGCTGAAGCATATGATGGTGTTACAAGATTGGCTCATAGTGGTTGAGTGAAAGAGGCAGACAGGTGTGTGTTTGTGATCAGAGCAGAGGGAAAGGTTGGCAGTGAAGTACTCTAGTGGCAGTAAATGCACAGTGTAGGCTACAGTTTGCCCATTAATAAACACTGCAGCTCCTCGTTATTCAAGAAGTTCCCGTGTCGCTTCCAAGCTGTTGGTAAAAGGAGAGTCTGTGCTGCTGAGACGCGAGCCTGCAAGGAACCGGTGAATCTTTTGGGTGAGACATGTCGTAAAACACTAATAAGAAGTCATCACACAATGTTGACAGTAACACCTGAAAATCCTCTACACAAATGAATAAAGAAATAATTCAACAAGTCAAGCAATATCGCACCTTTTATTAATGTTTAATAAGGCTAATTTATCTTAGCCTGAGCAAACATTTCACTCTAAGCGCTGACAAGAGTTCTGCAATGTCATTACTAGCGGGAGCTGTTGTTGTAAAAGTGCAGACGGTGCCAGAAGTAGCAACAGTTTGATGAGAAAAAGAAACATCTCTGACGGTGAACGTGTCATGTTGTGATCACAGCTCTTAAATTAGGACACTGTGAATTGCAACGGCCTTTTGTCATAGATGTGAATGCGTGTTACATGCAACCATGCCGGGATAAAAATTGTCGCTTGCAGCCGCAGTGTAGAAAAGATTAGAAAACACTGACTGTGGTGTTTTGTTTGGAAGCGCTTACAGTGAGTTTAAATTCAAGAATGCACCTTTTGGCATATTCAGATCTGATTAGAGCAGAAACCCTAAAATGGACTACAAACATGTCAGCCGCAAACTTTCATGAACTGCAGAAAAAAACTAGAAATAAAGACTTCATGCCCATTGCTTGGAGTAAATACCTTTACAGTAGGCTTATACTGCTGCCTTCCCTTCAACATGTAGTAACATCAGTTGGCCGGCAGATGGCAGTAGATATTTGGAAATGATTTTGTTGTCAGCGTTCAGGTTAAAAGCAGCTTCTTTATTAATAATCAGGATTTAGTGGATTCCTTAGCATTCACCTGTACTTTTAGTCCATTTTAAAGCAACAGATACACAGGTTTAAAAAAACAAAGAAAAAGACAAATCAAATTCAATGCAAATATTTGTCCAGTTTTTAAAAAAAAAAAGTCGGAATGTCCCCTCCTCTCACGCCGTGTTGGGGATATTTATGTGCAAATGTTTGTGTTGATTAATTGATTCACGAAATGTAATCATGAAGGCGATAACTGAGCCTACACAGAGTGACTCCTCTGATGATCTGCTTTAATCCCTTGTGTTATATTTATTTTTTCATACTGATATCGACCTATGTGTCTGAAATACAGTTAAATTGATAACCATATCCTGATGCATCATCAAACCTTTATTTAAGTGTTCTAAACGGAGTTAGTATCAATAAATGAGACTAACATCTAATATTATTTGGCCAAATATGGAATTGACTGAGCCTTTAATGTTGGTGACCCTTTTGTTTTGCATGTGGCCTCTTGGTGGAGCCAGATACTCACCGCTAACAGCAGTACTGTCCTGTAACCATCCTGTGCTTTACAGGGAGTCAAGGTTTCAAGTTTTACGTCCGATGCTTAATTTACAGACTGCAGGTATGTCACATGATCATCTCTGCATTCCCAGGAGATTATGTGGGAAAAAACCCTCGAATAACACGTCAACATTGATCCAGACACGGACGGTCGGTCCCAGTTTGTGTGTGATCACTGGGTTGCGTTTGCGTGTCTCGGTTCCCCTCCGTGTTTCCGGCATTATCACTACGCTAGGCTGCACCTCCACAAGCGCTCATAAATCACAGCGCCCACTGAGTCACATTTGCTCTTTTCAAAACAATATTACAAACATTGGCCTTTAGAAAATATAATTATCTCGCCATTTCATATAAGCGCTGCTAATATCCCCGCATTATGAGCTGTTTATTTAACGGTGTTTGTCTATAGATTAACCTTTTTGTTGCATTTTCATTTTCATCAAATAGAGCTGGCAGTTTGTGCTTCTCTTTGTGAGTCAGTTGGTGGAAAGGGAAACATCTGATGTGCTTTCTATGATGTTGATATTGAAATCCTGGCAACAGTAAATATGAATAGACTCTCCAGTCTTTCTCACACAGGGCTTGCCATTTAGCTTTGATGACATCACTCATATTTGTTTTCTCAATCTTCGATTTTTTTTTTTTTTTTTCGTCCATCTTCGTGCTCCGGGGATAATTGTTTGTTGTCTGGCCCCGCCTGTCAGTTTTCAGATAATGTTAGTGGGAACACTTTTCCAGGTCCACAGCTTCCACTTTGTACGACTGTGTGTTTTGTTGTGTTTTTATATGCAGTGACTGTGTGTGAGTCTACTTTCTGTGGAGGTAGGCGAGTGAATATTTTGGATGAGTGGGAATGTGGCGAGTGTACAGTAAAGGCCAGTGAGAATTCTTTTCCCTTATTATTATTATTATTTTTTGCTCTCAATAATTGCTGTTTCCAGCGAGAGCTGCCAAGATTTGTTTTGTTTTTAATCATGAATTAATCACTTTGGTCATTTTAAAAGCAGAAATGTCAAACATTTGCTGCTTCCAGCTTCTTAAATGTGAGGATTTGCTGCTTTTCTTTGTCATTTACGACAGTAAATGAAGAGTCTTTGGAGTTTGGACTGTTGGTTGGACAAAAGAATAAGTTTTTGACATTTTATAGACTAAATGTTTAATTGACTAAGCGTGAAAATAAGCGGCAGATTGATAGATAATGGAAATGAACGTTAGTTGCAGTAAATTGAATCTCTTGAGGTTTTGGAATTTTTATTAGACAGAACAAGCACTATGACTATATCAAATTAGGCTTAATTTGAGAAAATGTGATGGCTATTTTTTTTTTTTTTTTAAACATTTTCTGACATTATAGACCAAAAGATTAATCAAATATCTATAAAGAAAATAATCATTAGTTAAAGCCCTAAATGTGCTTAAATGTGAAGAAATAATAAATCAATGTCTTCAGTCAGATTTATTTCAGATACTGTAGAACTGGATAAACCAAATAATAATAAAAGGTTTCGAATGTTTGTAATTCAAGAGCCAGTTGAAAACAAATCAGGTATTTAATCAGAAAAATGGAGCTGAAATGAAATGAAACCATATTATTTTCTTTGTAAAATAATTCCCCCAAAATTCAACCTGCTGATACTTAATCTAAAATGCAGTTTAGAGGCTGTAGCCGTTAATCTTTTCTAATTTCTCTAAAGAAAACCGTAATAATCTCCTTCATGCAACACCTTGATGCTGAATCTGAACAATGAGAAGTCCAGCTCCTCCTCTGCTCCCAGAGGAGGGCAGCAGCGATGGGGAAGAGCTTGACTGACACGTCCCCCCTACGGCTGAGCCCAGACCTGGTGTTTTACAGCCCTGTTAAGGTATACAGCAGGTAAAATGTCAATTAGGAAGGCCCGCCCTGATAACTCAACTCCCAATCCACTTGTTCTTGGCCATTAATATTTATCGTGGGCCTGGCCCTGGAGCTGCAGCCCATGTCATCTGCAATGATGTGCGCTAATGTTACCGCATCCTGACACACACACACACACACACACACACACACACCTACCACTGTCACACAGTCTAATCAAGCTATCCACATCCACAGAGAGTGACACACAGCGGCACACACGTTGCCTCCTCAGTCCTCAGTTGTTCCAGGGCATTTTAATGGGAAATTAAAGGCATGCCTCATGTCTGTGGTCTGCAGGACAGGAATGAGAGCAGCGACAGAGGATAAATCAGGCTCCGCGGCTTGACAGGAGCTCCTTTTACCCCGTGGTTGTGTATGTATGTGTGTGTGTGTGTGTGTGTGTGTGTATGCATGCATGTGTGTGTTTGTACTTGCAACTGCTTTCACCCTCAGAGACGGCGTCACAGCATGTAAGCACTTTGTCCTGACCACTTTTTATTTCATTATCATGGAGTCGGTGTCTGAGGAGAAGTTTACCCAGGATGCAAAGGAAAAGCAGGCAGTGGTCTAGTGTGAATCCCACCTTTAAAGAAGTCCCTTGAAGAAGGATAAACTCTGTCTCCGGCTATTTGAGTACAATATGTTTCCCATAAGTATCATGTATGTTGGCTTCAGATGAGCCGTTTGAGCTCAGATTCAGAGATCGGGCTCCGATAGCTGCAGGCGCTTGAGGAAACAGGCGGGTTTATTGGCAGTGATGGAATGTAACTAAGTACATTTACTCAAGTTCTGCACTTAAGTTTTGAGGTACTTGTACTTTATTAAAGCGTTTCCATTTTCGGCTAGTTTGTACTTGCATTGGAGGAAAATGTTGAACTTTTAACTCTAAAAAAAATGTATTTATTTATTTTTCATGGTGTCATACACCACCAGCCCACATGGCTTACAAGACACCACACATAAGAAAACAAAAACAACATTAAAAGACAATAATAAAATGGGTATAAATATAAAGAGTAAAGGAACATAAGAAGCATCCACAATCCTGTTCCTTCTTCAGTGCCCTCCTACGTTGTTCTTAGCCTTTTGATACAACCTGAGCTAAAGGAAACACTTGTTTTGTAAAAGTACTGAAGTCTACATTCATCAGATGTGGAAAATAAATCGGGGCATTCTGCAGATGATTTAAGAAAAAGCCTTTATGTGAGATTATAATATACTGGACAGTAGAACAAGAAGTGCATTTCTCTCCCAAATCACACAGGTGACACTTTGTTCTCTGGAATTGAACGAAAATGTTTTCAGGTTAAAGGCGACAAAGAGCTCTGGATGGTAGAAACACTTAATCAAGCTCTGTGTTCTCAGTTTTGGTTTATACGGTATTTCTTCTGACCGTTTCTGTTTTCACACGTTATTGTTTTAATTTGACATTACAAGATGATTTATTCCTAAATATATATTGGAGACCTGCTCTGCCAAATATATTTGCGGAAGTGTAGAACAGAGGCGTTCACGTTAAGCAAATGCTGCTGACTTGAGGTTTTCTAGTATTTAGAGAAGTTGCTGGTTGGACCTCCACAGCTGCCGCATGTTGACAGAAATCCCATCTCATAGGCTACATTTAAAGTTTTCGACAAAACGCTGAACAGCATCAACAAGATGCATCATTTTAGTGTCTTTCCTGCCCAAGCTGCCGTCTGATCTCTGGTCAGTGGATCAGCCCCGTCAGTAGCTGCCGGCAGCTCTGCCTCCAGAGGTGAGTCCTTAATTCTCCTCCCGGCTGCGTGCTGTAATGCAATCATCTGTACCGCTCTGCTCGGCCAGGAATTTATGAACACTTAGTGTCCCTCTGTGCTGACGGGGCCTCAGAGTGAGTGTGTTTACGGTATTGCCCAGAAATGCAGGTTGCTCGCATTTATCGCCCCTTTTTAAAAAAAATAAAAAATGCAATTTATATTACCCGTAGAGGGGTCATAGAGGAGGGGTCTCTGTGTACAGTCTGTTGGTTTTACACACAAAGGTTAACTAGCAAGAGCAGCCCTCCTCCCTCCACCCCTCTGCTCGGTGTTTAAAAAGACCGCAGCAGGCATATAAGCAGCTTAAAATATTGCAAACTAAATCTAAGAGGGCTCTTATTTCAATATGGTGAGAAGTGAGAAGTACGGCACCGACGGAGGCCACTTGAATGGAGTAGATGTCAGCGCGGTAATATCGGTGGGCCATAACTCTCCGCGGCCATCACTCATACTCTCGGGGCAGACATAAGTGCACACACGCCACATATAGAGTGACAAAGCTGTATAAACACTGTCGCAGGCACGCGCGCTGAAACACACACACACTCAGGACATGAGTTGAGCGACAATCAATGAATCTGCCATCACACGTAAGTTATGAGGCAGAGAGAGTGGGCATTCCCTGTGTGAAAATATTTTGACGGAAAATGTAGATATAATTAATAGATTGTGTAAAGAGGTGGAGGAATTAATGCATTTGTTACAAGGGGTGACATCTGGAGGGAACTGAGCCTTTTTGCCCTCCTGGGTCATCGCTGCATAAGCTGCTCTCAAACACACACCCAACTTCTCATCAACAACAACACTCTGATAAAGTGTTTACCAGTGTGTGTGTGTGTGTTTGGACAGGATGGGAGTAAATCTGTTGTGGTGGAGGTGGAGGTGTTGTTGTCCTGCGGTGGAGGCTGGGATGTTGTGGTGGTGGTGGTGGTGGGGTTTTTCCAGCCACAGATAATGATGTGATTCCAGCATGAGGCGGGCCGGTTGTACCTCGCCACCGTCCATTATGACGGGCGGCCCCCCAGCCACCGAGGGGGCAGAGTGAAGGTGAGCCTGTCATATCGATCTTTTTAGGGCTAAAATATGAGCCACTTTACTCTGCTCCCCGGCGCGGTGATGTGAAAAATAATAACTCGGACCCAAATTAAAAATATTGATCGCTTAGGAGGTGTTGAGAGCAAATAAACACCCTCTGAAGGATTTTTATCCCCCTCCTTCTTACCCTCCTCCCTCCTGCGTCTTGTCCCTCCCCGCCCTGTGGAAGGGCCGGGTCAGAGATGGTGGCTGCACTGTAAAAAACATCACAGCATCTCCAGACTGATGCTCTTTATTGTTTCTACACACAAATCAACAAGCTTTCTATCTTTGCAGCGACTCCCTAACACTGATTGATCTGGTTTTGACTCCATAATCTGGCATTAGCTCGGCTCTATTCAGGTACACCCCCTCTGCTCCCCCCCACCCCGAGTCATAATTTTTTGCACATCCGAGCTTGACTTTTTTATTCCTTCCTCGCTGTAACAGATGAGCTGACACGGGGCCATCAAACGGGTGGGAAAACAATTGCCACAAGGTTAATTTTATTGCCTGCTCCATGCATTTGTGAGCAGGCGGGAGGTGTCCTCTGCCCGGGTCCTGATGAATGGCCGCGCCGAGTGGGCAGGAATGAAAATGAGAGGGGAGAGGCCAGGCACGGGGAGCCGGAGTCCCCGCCGCTCCCACCTGAAATTGAAATTTTTCTGACATGCTCAAAATTGGTATTCTGATATATAAGAGAGTGGATGTTCCATTTAGTTTGATGATGAAAGCCGTCATGTGTCCCAGTCAATTGCGTTTTATGACACCCACTTTCCCTCATACATCCGGAGAAGGTTAATATCTGCACATCCTAAATGGCGGATGTCAGATTGTCCAGAGTCTGTAAGAAAATAAACTACTTAGTGTATCTAAATGCTGTCGTAATACTTGGCTGTCCTGGTCACAGCACTATTGATTGTCCACAAGGACGTTTGTTCTGTTTTGGGGCTAAGGCGGGATGAATGGATATTTGATGGAGCATGGAGAGTGGGGCCGGACCAGCATCTGCCTCCCAGTGCCGTGTCAGTGGGGATGAGAGCCAGGCGTCGGGGAGAATCACATGCTGCCTGTTGACATCAGCAAGAGCGAGCGAGGCCGGAGCTGGCGATATCTCCGGTTCCCCCACTTGAGCTGGGTCCTCTTGCTGAAAGCTCACTCCTGTCTGCTGGCTTCGGGCCCTCACTCTCTGTTTGTGTGTGTGCTTGTACATGCATACATGTATGTCTGTGTGGCGTTACTGATATAGGCCATCTTCGGGCCAGCACTTTGCCCATACATATCGATTTTTCCTCCGCTGCTGGCTGAAGCTGCTTCATTTGCATGGCCCAGCCGACCCAGGCAGTCAGTGGCCATTATATTCCCATTAGCTAATCTCTCACTTTTGATTTCCATAATCCTCTGTCTATTGAGAGCCCTCACAGCCCCACTCTCCAAGTAGGAAAAAAAAAAAGAAGACCCTCAACAACCCCACCCCACTCACTTCACTCTCCAAAAACCAGCACAGCAACATGCATCATATACACACACATGCATATGTATAGTTAAACACAATCATGCCCTATTGTGAAATATTTTTTGGTAGTGGTGTAAGCATTCAGAACTTCCACTATATGTGACAATACCACAACGGAAGAATCGCAAGTAAAAATCATGCATGCAAAAGTTTTTTTTAAGTAAAAGAACATTATTATCTACAAAATGCACTTCAGTATAGAAAAAGTGCTCATTCCTTCAGAGCCTTCTATTATTAGATATATTGTGTATTTGGATTATTATTAATGATAAATTAACATGTAAGCAGCATTTTAATGTTGGGTAATGCTGGTCACTTTGGAGATAAATTTAAGGCAGGTGCCATTTTCACTTTGGCGGTAACTTCACCCAGTAGTTGTTTTTTTTTTACCTTAACCCAACCAAACTTTGAATCCAAAAAATAACAAGGGGCTTCAGGTGAGACTCGAACTCCTGGTCTCTTGTGTGAAGGTCCTGAAGGTCCACTCACCCACCACAACTTCACCCATAAACCTTCCCTGACTGCCAATATTACAGCCAGCGTGTTCAGGCAACGAGTACTAGCCAATCACAGCACAGCGGGGCAGGGCTAGATGGGACAAAAAATAACATGCAACATGTTTTGTGGGGGCGAGTGGGCGGAGTAAGGAACTTAATGCTAATAGCTGCCGTTTGGCTATTATTTGACTCATTTACACCGCTGAAGCTTTGCATTAGCTTTGGTTCTTTTCTCTCTTCGTTCTCATCCGTTCGTCCCATCCTCAGGAACACCATGAACGATTTTCTTCAAATTTGGCACAAACGTCCTCTTGGATTTAAGGATGATTAAACGTTGGTGGTCAAAGGTCAATGTGAATTCACCAAACCCATTTTTAGCCGTAACTTAAGAATTCATAAGTTATGACAAAATTTCACACAAATATGAAATAAAATGATGAAGTGATGACATTTTATATCAAAAAAGTCAAAGGTCAACTTCACTGCGACATCATAATGTTTTCTGGCCATTATTCAACAGCATAACTGTGGAATAGAAGGGTGGGTTGTGACCATATATCACATTTGGTCAGATACTGAGTTGGTGACACTAATCGTGAAACTCTGATGATTGTTTAGATCTTCTGTGCTGCCGGGTTGAACCTGTGTGTGTGAAGAATCCACGATTTGGAGTTTGTAGGTTCTTTGCAGCAACATCCATATTTGAAGCATTGTAGTCCACCACGAGCTCTTTGGTTCTGCTGATATTGAGCTTCAGGTGATTGTTGTTGCACCATGTGACCAAGCTCTCCATCAGTCACTACATATATTATGAGTCTTGACAGACGTGGATGTAAACTGCAACTTAACTGGTGCACAGATGCATACAACCACAAGTGTGTTTAACCCTCTATGCTAAAAGCTAATCACTGATGCTGCTTGCCAATGGCACACTTCGACGTGGACCCACTACCTGCAGCTAACGCATTCAGCTCCCACGCCTCCATCCTAGGGACATCGACTTATCCTCTCGTGGAGGAGACATCCAGGGTGCCAGGGCAAATCGACCTTAATCACCCTCGGTAGAGTTCTCTTGGAGCGATTGCTTACATTGATCAAAGAAGACATAACACCTACCGTCCACACTCCACCCTTGACACCCCCTCCTTTCCAAATGAGCTGATAATTAATAAGGGCTGGCTCCGCAAACACAAGTCAACAGGCAGCATGATGGATCGGACAGCTTGGATGCAGACCAATACAATGGCAAGCTTTTCTCCGGCCCCTGGGCGTCCTTTACCCTGCATGATCAGGCATGCAGAGGAGCACCCACCCTGCTAATTAAATACCCACAGGCTGCCCTTGTTTTTCAGCAGGGATGCTTTCTGTCTGTTCACTATTGGCATGTATTTAATAATTCATGGGGCTGCACCACTGAGGACAGTGCTTAGGGTCTGTGCATCATAGGTATGGGACGATATGAAAATTTCATGTCACGATTATCCTGGCCAACATAATTGCGATTAACGATATTATCCCGATAATCATCTAAATATGCTTAAAACTCTTAAAATGGCGCTAAAACATACTGGAATCACTTTACCTCGCATGTTGTTAAGAAACAAATATGAAAATGTCACGTTACAGCGGAGCGGACTTGCAGCGATGGAAATGCTGTAGGTCATTTCGACATGCATATACAGCCTATTAAATAATCAAACTTACATTAGTTGTTGTTGCGGTTGATTAATACATGCGCAGCGGTGTTAAGTGTACATGCAACAGCACGAACACTTTCACGTTCTAGCTGCTTCTTTTAATAGGCTACATCAAATGAGAAGATGGATTTTCTGTAAAAATCTAATTGTGTAAACCCGGCGTTTAGTGATTTATCTTTCGTGGGCTGGCCAGGCATTGGATAGGAAGAGAGGGACCGCCG
>JBBPCS010000573.1:587752-602093 GCA_037974645.1 Hollardia meadi | reverse complement strand
TTGAGTTCGGTCCGGCCCTGCACAACAGTCCCAGTTTCTCATGTGGCCCCTTGGGAAAATTAATTGCCCACCCCTGCTATAGATGCGCTGATATTGCATCATTATGTAATTCACTCTTCACCTCAATGATATTTACAGGCCAAAAGAGGAAAGAAAGCTGGATTGTTAATGTTTTAGCCCACAGCCGCCGCTCGGCTAAATCATCATTATGACACCTGCAAAGCAAAATTCAGGTCTAGCATTGAGTCCAATGTGTCCTCAGATGTAACAGATGCACTGTACATTGTGTATTCTTCTCTACTGACACACGACTTAATGATATACAATACAGTACCACCTGGTCGTCTGTGGAGCGCTCAAAAGGGGCGACCCAGGAGCCAGACCTGCAGGGGCCCCTCCAAATCCTCTTTTCCTCCCACATTTCTGTGGGTGTGATATTTACAGGAGAGCAGACGTGGGTTTGCTGCCACTCTTGCCCCTGGCACCGGACCTCTGCTCACTCACATCTAAAAGCTGTCCTTACAGAGGGGAAAGGCCGGATGCTGCGATTGTACGGATAAAAAGAAACATCTGCGCAGTAAAACCTCTGTTGTTCGCCCTTTTTTATTTATTATTATAATAATACAATAAGAGGAAAAAAAAACCCATGACATAATTTCTTGTTATCTAAGAAGCTGAGGCTGCATTTACATTTGCTTTTCATGCAGCGTCCATGTGCTCTTAGGGGCGATGCACTGGAGTATAACTAAGCTAGCATGGAGGATATCCAACCATTTAAATCAAGCCTCTGGGAATTTTACATAACACATCATTGGCGAGCATTGGTTTTTACATAAAGACAAAGAAGGCCACAAAGAGCCACCGGACGGGCGTCTTAGCCTGAGACGAGCCGCTGTGTGTGTGTTTTTGCAGACTCCTCTAAAGCTTCACGGTCCTGTGGTCACGGTTGTGCTCGGAGAACGCCTCTGCTCATACCCAGACAGCACACAGACAGAAAGCTGCTTATTTTTTTTATACATCAAGTGGGGAAAAAAATTATTTTTTTTTTTCTTCCGGACGCGACCTCAAAACTGAACCCTCTGCTCTGATTGAGGACTTCTCAGCTTGATCTTCAGAGGAACGCTCTCAAGTCTTTGGGCCCAAGAAGGTATACTGTAGACGGCCATTGATTGTGCCGTGGAAGCTGTCATATTTCATCGATGTTTCACGAGATGGCTCAGGATCGAGCTGCTGTTGCTTTCATTTTGGAAGAGTTGTGTTTGTACTAAAGGAGGAGGAAGGCCTCTTGATACAGAGAAATGAGGACCTTCCTGATAAATTCTCCTCGCAAGTGACAAAGTAACGCCACTAAGATGCAGCAAACTAATATATTTCATTATGGGACTCGGCAATAGAGCTGTATCTCACTGGGCAGCCAAGGATGCCACTTTGTCATTACAAGGCCACAGGAGCGAGCCACAGGCAGCGTGGGACAGGGACAGAATCAAAGCTGCCTCTGGACACAAGCTGACTGATTACTTTTCAAGCTGACATCACAGCTCTGACAGCTGTCCCAACATCCCGAGGGAGAGTCGAGTTTGCTCAATACTGATTATGTGACATCGAAAGTTGCTTATGTCACTGGTCACTCCACCCCAGATGTTACCGTGCGTGTGTGCACATTCACTTCACCTCTTCAAATACAGTAAAATGTCTCTAAAGCTAATCGGGTTGTGTATTTGGCCAACTCAAAATAACAAAACAACTTCTTTAGAGTCTTCATTCAACCGCAGCGATCAGTTAAAATGATATTGCTTCCATTCTCCATACAGCCTGTTTGATCCTAATTCAATCAATCCTCTCACAAATGAGGCCACATGAATAGGCGTAATATTAAATCAGATAATAATATAGATTGATGAACAGTCCATGACAACATTAGCAGCCTTTCCAAAAGGCAGAGATGGGAAAAAAAAAAAAAAAAATCAATGAGCTCAAAGATCTGTCATTTACATGGGCCTCTCCCCCTAATGGGAATACTTTTACAGACGGGGAATTACAAGTTGAAATATTCTTTTTGATTATTGGACATCCATAGCCAAATATGATTTACATTAATGAGCATAAGTATATTAAAGACATTTTATCCCCCAGCATCCGAAACAATTGAATAATGGCTCCGGCAACCAAGCAGTGGCCTGAGAAAAATAGAGAGGAGGTAATGTCACTTTAATTACTAATGGATACCTCAATTGTTCAGACTTTGATTTTTCATCCTTGGGAGCAATCTAATAAGGCAAATATTCATCATCTTCATATCCCCTTTTAAAACGATGATTTTGTCAATCCCAGACGGCGCAGTTATTTAAAGAAAGTGGGCATTTACCATGCTGGCCTCTAAGATCAACAGTTTATTTGAAGATTGCTTTCAAAAGATTATTTTCCTGTGAAGAAAGAAAAAAGGTCTTTTCATGCCCAATTGCAGATGTCAGATACGTTCAGGGTTGAGAAGTTGACCTCGTTCGTGGAGAAAGTCTCTGCAGAAATCTAAATGTCTCACATACGACTCTTCACTCTTTTGTCTTTGGATGAATGATTAAATATTGAAGTGTGGTGTTTTGAGCTTTATTAGTTAGAGTACAATCTCTACAAGAGTTACCGAACAATCTCAACACAGCTGTGTGTAAATCATGAGGTTTGGCGACCTTAAAAGTGTCCTGCTTGCTTTGTTAAACTGCTGGATTCAACCAGAGCATGAGAGGCGTACGTTGAAGAGTAGTCTCTGAAATTGCTCTTCAATTAGGTTAAAACACACTTTGGTTTAAACACAGAAGATCAGTATGCATACAAGATCCTGATGACCACTTGAGCCTTTGAAAATAAATCGTCCCGTTAGCGTTTGCGAGTGGTATTATTGTTGGCGCCAGGGTAGCAAAGACAACGAGAGTGCCGCTTCCTGTTTTGGTTCCGCAACGGCTGACGTGCTACCTGGGTTCCGTAAATTGAACCTTCATTGGCAGCATGAATATCGTAATGAAAGCAGGGTTTACTGGGAATTAATCTAAACGTGGTTGGTGTCATTTTTCTTTAGCCATTACTCTGTGCAATAGATATTTACTTCATAATGAGAAGTTAAAGCAAAACATGTCTGTTGCTTGTTTAAGTTTCTCTGTGTAAAGGTTAGGTGACATCAACAAACTGCTGCTTGTTAAAGATTTTCTAAACTGTAATCATTTATAACACTATATGTATCTCTGTTGCCAGAGCCTTATATAGACCAAGAAAAACGTAGAATAAACTGACCTCAGTTTGACTTCACTGGTGTTATTTTCCACAACCAATAACCACGTTGAAGTGTTTTATGTTTTTAATTGTCTTGAAATTGTCGTATCTAAACTTTTAGGTGACTTCTCACCGTTCACATCCTTTGAATGTGCAGTGTGAACCCATTTGACAAAAATGCTAAACTTTGCTGATTTCGGCAGTTCTGGTTAGATACAGTAAATTAAGCAATGGGTATAGTGTGCGACTATTTTTGCCATTCTTGTAACAAATGTAAATTTGATCGTAGAGCTGCAACTTGCAGCTTATTATTGCAACAGTTAATCGATCGTGTCTTTAGTCTATAAGATGCAATAGTGAAAAATTGACATCACAATTTCCCAGAGCCGAAAGCAAAATCTTCAAATTGCTTCTCTTTTCCAACAGACAGTCCAAAACTTAAAGATTCTTATTTTATCCTTTTTTTCCCAACCAGTTTTGAACGATTGATTGATTATCAAAATAGCTGGCAACACGTTTTCTTTTGATTGACTCATCAATTAATCGACTAATCGGTGCAGCTCCGTATTCATAGTTCATCTTTGAGA
Organism: Hollardia meadi; assembly: GCA_037974645.1. Taxonomy (NCBI): domain Eukaryota; kingdom Metazoa; phylum Chordata; class Actinopteri; order Tetraodontiformes; family Triacanthodidae; genus Hollardia; species Hollardia meadi. The sequence goes on along the minus strand of JBBPCS010000573.1, from coordinate 598,245 downwards.
TTAGATTTAAGCTGAAATGAGGTTCAGAGTCGCATCATTTACACAAATAAAGCCCATGCATGTAATCATGTGTCGTGTTTGTTATCTGATACTCAACTGACACCACTCACTGTTGCTTTATCTGATAACCTGCGTGCACAACACCACGACCATAGCTTGATTTAACTCATTCTCACATTGAGTTTACAGACTGCTCTGCCTTGCAAAGGACATTTTGCTGCCCATCCTGCGTAAGAGGTCAGCGGCAGCACAGACCCCACAGGTGTAATCCCATTTACTTTGATCCTCTGTTTTTATGTCCTCGTTAAAAGATGCTGAAGTAGCAACATGGTATTAGTAAATACGCAGCTGGAATACATATGAGCGTAAATCACTCTTTGTGGTCCACAGGCCACTGTTACCTTACAGGAAAGTGGGGGACTGTGCAGAAATGATGCGTTGTGTTGAATTTAGATTATCCTGAAATTAGGACTGGAGTTATGTACTTTACTGTATGTGTTGCACCACCACATTTCTTTATCAGAAGATATTTATTCAAACCACCCTCTCTCAAAAAGGAAGCGATTACTGCGTGTATCTAACATTTTTAACAAAGTTATCAAACTCTTCCATCTGGATTATTCTGAAGAAGCCAACGATGCGGCGTAGACCAAAAAAAGAATCATCATAAAGAAGCTCTTTTAAAGTCTGAGTCATATCATGTATTCACTTGAATGTCATTGCTGTGATGGTTTTATTGCTTTAGACCCCTCTGTCGGGCAGGTTAGAGGAGCAACTGCACGACTGATGAGCGTGGCAGGAAATTGGCAGATGGAAGCATCCATTTCACCGCTAATTAGGGGGTCTAGAAGCCCGCCGACTGACAGGGTTCAACTGGGCAATGTAGTGCCTGCCAGCTCCCATCCCGTGCGCTTTATAAAACGCTCTTTAATTCCCCGGCACAATATCATTAACTTTGTAAGTGGATGAACACAATGGACAAGCAATTTAATTAACTTCTACCATTGAATGTTGGAGGGGAGACTAAATGAAATTAATGCACAATATTTCCCAGGGAGGCAGCCAACCTTGGGAGTGGGTCTGGATTGTTGGCAGGTCAGGCGCTGCCATGGGTTTGACCTGTTATGCCTTGTTTAGACCCATCCATATTATTTTCCTCAAAGGAAAATAAAATCAGTGGTTTTGAGATCAATCGTGAACGCGTGTCGCTCTGCATTCTGGGAGATTTTAGAATAATGAAGTGGAAGCCTGGAAACACTGCCAAAAGGAGTCTACGGAGCGAAAAATCCAGGTATCATAAGTGATCCGTGTGGCAGCAGGGATTTACTTGAAATGGACAATAAATGGAAATAAATTGATTGATGAAGGTTGGGTTTGGGAACTGTGGCGGTGGTTTCTGATGGGAGATCAAGGGATGGCGATGTTGGATAGTCGGTCTGTCCATCACTTTGGCCCAGATTAGGGCTGCAACAAATTACTATTTTCATTGTTGAGTGTAATATGTCAGTTATTATCTTGATTAATCGATGAACTGTTTGGTCGAAAAAATGTCTGAAAATGTTCGACCAGTGTTCCCCCGAAGCCCAAGACGACATCCTCAAATGCCTTGATTTGTTCCCAAACCAAAGATATTGAGTTTACTGTCATAGAGGAGTGAAGAAACCAGAAAAGAGTCACATTTAAGAAACTTTAATCTTGGGATTTTTACTTTACAGACTATTAATTGATTGTTAAAATGTTGGCAATTAAATTAATAATTCAAACTAACTGCAGCTCTTGTCCAGATTGAAATATCTTCCGTCTAGACATTCATGTTCTCCAGAAGATGAGAGTTTTCACTGTGAAACATCTCAACACCCACACAATGAATTGGTATCATGGGCCCTGGAACAGGCATCCTAATGATTGTGGTGGTCCCTGACTTTTCCTCTGGTGCCACCAACAGGTTGACATTTGTAGTTCCTTTTATCTCACTCATCGGGTCATTTAAATGTTCCAGATATTTGGTTAATCTATTAATTATCTGTTTGGTTTTCTTTGCAATGAGCCTCACAGTCTTACAGAGCTTCTAAGCATGACTGTCGACTCTTATTCTTGTTGTTTTTGTAAGCATACATTACAGATTAAAATTATTATAACCCTGATTCCAAAAAAGTTGGGACACTGTGTAAAACATAAATAAAACAGATTGGGATCATTTCTAATCCTTTTCAACACATGTTTAATTGTAAATATCTGCTTATTCTGAATTTGATGGCAGCAACACGGTTTCAAACGTGTTGGGACGGGGCCACAAAAAACACTGGGAAAGTTTTGGAATGCTCCAAAAACACCTGTTTGGAACATTCCACAGGTAAACAGGTTCATTGGTAACAGGTGATGGTTTCACAATTGGATATGACTATAAAGGATATTACTGCATGGGCTCAGGAACACTTCATTAAACCGTTGTTGGTGAAGACAGTTTGTTCACAAATGATTGCATTCTGTTTTTATTTACGTTTTGCACAGCGTTCCAACTCTTTTCGAATTGGGGTTGTACAACATTTTAGTATCAAAGGCTTGATCTGATCATATTTTGATACTGCAGGTCAGTATTATCCACTGTAGCCACAATGCCAGTCAAAATGAGGTTCAGGTGGTCTGGATCTGCTGCTCCTGTTGTAATTTTTAAGGGATCAATACTACTCCTGCTTTAAAACCAATTTTCCTCAAAGGTTTGCTCATGAGGTCCTTAAGGGAAGTGAGCTTGACTTAAACCTTAATTACTGTGAAATGAGTAAATTGATGTTAACATGTTTCCTTTTAGTATATCTTTGAAAAGTCTAATCCCTTCCCTCTGTCCCTTACCTATGCCCACCCCCATCACACACACAAACACCCCCCCAGAGACAAGGGCTCCTTCAGGACGTGACGGATGGCTCCAACACTCAGGCCGCTTTCAAATCACAGGAAGTGACAGAGGAAGTTTTAATGAGAGTTTTGTCTGTGTATCCAGTCAGGCCTTCCAGGCAGCCAATGAATAATAGACACTGTGGCTCAATACTCTGAATACTCAATCAATGGCTCTGGGAGAGGGCCTTGGCAAACACATATGGCAGCCCGGGGTGGGCGGTGGACTCAGGAGGGGTAGAAAATACTAAGCCTTCTCCATCTGTATCTCTAGGCTGAAAAAAAAAAGGCAAGCCATCTCCATTGATGCTGCTCACTTTTGTGCCGGAGTGTTTTCCTTGCCGGGGATGACAAACAGGCTGTTTGTGCAGAGAGGCTCCTGCGAAGGTTCTCCTTTAGCCCCAGATCCTGCATATCAATGGATCCCTTGATGGGACATCGAGGAATGAGCGTGAAATATATATGTGGATTCTTGCGTTCAGTAGCTGTCGGAGCACATTGTCAACTGAAGGATTCACTTTGACTTGGAGTCTGTTTAGTATTTAGACGTGTAATGGGGATATTATGTCGCTGTTAGTCAGATCTCATCACTCTCCCTCCTTTTCTAAGCCGTTTTGACATAGCATGTGTTTCTGATATATTGCAACACCATTTCTTCATGACAGCACATCTGATTGACCTTTCCAATAAGACTCTATGTGCACGGACACCTAGTTAGAGTTAAGGGTGGGGGTGCAAGATTAGTGTAAGGCAAAGGGAGGCATGACGGGAAATTTTTCATTTAATTAACACCTGAGAGTGCAATTTCCTGCAATATGCAGCCTTCAATCATGACCAATAAAGCTGCTCATTCACTATGCTCTGTTTATATTGCTCTCTGTAATAAAATATTAGTCTTTCACTGTGTTGTGTATTTTCAGCAGTAATAAAAATGTCTCAGAGTATGTAATACATATTTCATAGTTTGTCAAGACAAATTACAAAGCTAGGGCAGATTTCAATCAAAATCAAATTTTTTGTTGTGTTTGTGATCTGATTTCATCTCGTATTCACCTATATATATAGATATATAGATATATCTATATATACACACAGTATGTGCATATGATGGAGTCTGTGATGTTATCCTACACGTTTGAGCTGGCTGATATTTCCATCACCTGTAGCCCTGGTCTGTCCTCCCTGAGTCTTCACCGTCGCTTCATTCTACATTACGAGAGCAACACATTTCTGAATTTAAATAAAAGAGCTGGCTTGAATATAAGGAATCACAGGCTTTACTCCTCCAACTGACCTGAAATCAGGTGTGAAAAATCAGAAAACCACTGCAGACGCACAGCAGCTGACAGAAAGAGGAAGTCATATTATAAAGATATCAGGTGAATGTTAACTTATAAAAATGGAAGCTAAAGAATGTTGTGCTTTCAGGTTTTATCAATAACACCATCATACACATCATGTTAGAAAATAAGTGCACTTCACTGATTCAGTTCACTGATCAGCCACCCAATCAAACCAATAGCTAAACATCAATCAATGTCTCCCAACCGTACCATACTTTAGCAGTTACCCAGTCTTTCTCTCGTGGTGAAATACGGCAAATTAAAAAACACCGTACTCCAGAAACACAAGATAAAGGCCGTCACATGTCCACAGTATATACACACAATATAATCCATAAAGATCAACTGTATTTTCATACAAATTTCACATTTTAGATTTTGTCGCTTGAACTCGCTTCCAGACTGACTGGGCTGAATACAGCATACAGTATATATATAATATTATAATTATGTTGCAATATTCCTTGTGGAAACCTCTTTCCATGTGTTGCACGCGCCACTGTCGGCTAATGATACGCAACAAGTGATGTCCCACTGCCCGGGTAAAGATTTCCAGCCCAGCCCCTTATAGCTCTGGTCTGAAGGGCCACTAACCAATAGAGGGCACTCCAAAAGTAGGTCAAAGGTCAAAGTCGAGGCCGTCAAAAGTAGCGATTGTTGTTTGATACTATGTGTGTAAAACAATTCCATGTGCACGGAAGTAGAAAAAGCTATTTAAAAAACAGCTCTACAGTCGACGCAGCCATACGTTGTACCAGTGCACGTTCAAAACTACAACATTTAATGTAGGCAGACAACCTGAACACAGTTTAAAGAAGAATGTCCTTATGAAAACAAGCACAGCTCACATGTTGTTAGTGAGCTTCCCTTGTTAAAGTGCTTCATGAGTGTATCATCTATTGTCCTATTAAAACCCTCACTGGACACACATGCTGATCGCTCCGCTCCACAGAGCCATAAGGGAGCACTTTGCCAGAACATTACCCCGGGAAGTTGTACAGTGACACTGTGATGACACTGGAGTGTGTATGTGTCAGCTCTCCCGGGACCGGCCACTCTCCCTTAGCACAGATTGGAGGTGAGACCTTGAAGAAAAATTATTACTTTTATGTTTGCTTTATGGCTCATTTTTCACATTAAATGCAGAAAATCTATTCAGAGGTCACAGAATTCCTGCTTCTCCTCGTCGGCCACAACTAATTCTTGCAGCCCTCGGTATTGATAAAGCATTCAGCGGAGCAAAGTATGCAGCCTATGTACTGCAGCTCTCAAGTCTCTATTTTCCACCAGCCAGTCTATTGGGACTTATTCAGCCCATGCCTGCTGGGCTTTTGGAAATGTCAACCACACCTGAACACAGACACACACGCATGCACAGGGACAACGAGTTGATCAGCGCACCCTTATCTGTGAGCGGCGTGGCCCAATACAACTCGTGATAAGAGATAGCATTGCCAGAATGAGTCATAAAACCCCAGCCTTTATGGCGTGGTTATTGTCTTTCTGTCTACAATTATGGTGATTACTCATTTCCCCTTACCTCCCCCCTGCGGCCCTCACGGTGCACTTAATAGACTGCATTTTACTAATGGAAAATTAAGTAGCCGCCGTGGCAGTGGGGTTTATAAATATGTAAAATATACTTTTAATTATTTCAAGTGAATCTGGCAGCTAATCAATAAAGAGGGACGTGACAAACATACGTTTGACACAGGCCATTGTAAAGCTACTGGTAAAAGATAAGCATGGCCTGTCAGCGCAGTCCGGCCCTAATGAATATTTTGAGGCTGTCATGTAAGGAGACAAATGGATTAATTGCACCCTGCTAATATAATAGCTTCTTCGTGAAGAGTGCAGGAGGGAGGCTGAGGAGAGGGAGCAGAGCAGCTGCCAGGTTCGGAACCCCGATGTCAAATAAATATTTATTAGGGTTGAGGGTTAAGTAGATTTTTGCGATTACATGGGTAGCCACTTAAGCTTAGTTGTTTATCATTTATTTGGAAAATTGATTCATGCCGATTTGTTTGATGTCATATTTTTATTTTTTGTCCTCTGGGGCATTGAGGGCCAGTAGAATTAAAGCAAAGGGTGTTAATCATTTATTTCTTTACTCAGTTCTTTATTTTTTACTTGCAAACAATAGTTTTTGAAGACTCCCTGAAACCATTAATCAGGTTTTGGGGTAAAGTACAATTATTTTTAGGGCTGCAGCTGATTAATATTTTCACACTAGATTAATCTGTATTGGTGAAAAATCCCCATCACATATTCCCAGAGCACGAGGTGAAATCTTTGTTTTGCTTTTTTTGTTAGTTCAACTGTTTAAAACACATAATTTTTCATTTTTCATTTACTTATTCATTCAATCAACAAATCGATTGATCGACTAATTGTTCCACCAGTACGTTGACTTTCCGGAGAAATTGCAGCTTAATCTTTAATGGAGTGATATATATATATAATTCCCACCTGTCATATTTCAAAATGGTCATTTTTCCTTGTCTACCCACTGAAATATTCACACAAACAGCAGCAGTTAGCATAGTGGCACCATTTTGACAAATGGCACAGTTCTCCGTCCCTCGGCCCGTTTCTCTATCCATCTCTGTCTCTGAGTCTGTTGTCGGCACTTTAAGGTGAAAGAGAACATAAAGACAAGTGAGCACAAATAAGTGCAGGGGGGCCTTCCTGGAAGCTGTCCTCTCGCAATGGGAAACTGTGACCTTGAGTCCTGCCTTCGCCTCCCCCCCCCCCCACCTCCCTTTCTCTCCGTCCTCTGTCGGCGCAGGAGAAGGGAACGATGGGAGGGAGGGAGGGGAGCGCGGCGGGGGTTCGGGTCACCAGCCGCTGTTCTCATCAATTAAATGTGCGACAGTGTTTTTCCGTCGGCCGAACTTATATGTCAAGGAGATGGGCAGGACCTCATGTTTGTGCTTTTGACAAATCAGCAAATGTTTAATCTCAAGATGTGCCGGCGCTCATAAATAATGCAGCGGCCGGGCAGAGAGGCGTCTGTGCTCGGCCTCCACAGGAAAAGGCACGAAAACCCTCCAGACTAAATCTTTCTTCATGTCCCTGAGCCTTTTCTTCTTCTGATCTCCCCCCTCCAACCTCACCTCATCACTCCTCTTTCTTTTACTGTACCGACCAGAGCACGAGAATCTCACCTTCCATCATCTCTTGTCTGCAGCCTCGCTGACTTCCAGCTCTTTGTCTTTCGCCTTGTCTTCTTCTCTGCTCACTTGTCTTTTAATTTGGTCGTTTTGGTCTTTATAGGAAAAGTTGTGCCTCTCTCTTTGAGACTCAGAATTATCCCGAGCCAAAGGTCTGCTATCTCAAAGACAGAGGGGGATTGAGCTTGAGCTTTGCCTCCGTTTGCCCTAAATGTAAAGCGGGCAACAGAAAGCAGTGTAGTGGACTGTGAACCGCGTCAAATCCCCCTCTGCGGGACTCTCACTTCTTCCCACAGACTTTGATTGGCTTGTTCCCCGACTGGGAAAGTTTCCTGATTGTTCACAGGGAAAATTAAGATTTTAAGCCTATTGAAGTTGATCTTTGCTCATTCGAAAGTCCATCTGAATGTGTTCTTTGAAAGCTCAAATTGTTGACTCGCCACATTAGAAGACTCTTGGCCTGAGAATGTGTTGTACAGAGACACGTTGCACCTGTTGTTGCGTCGTTGACGGTTTGTGGCGTCCCATTGAGCGGAGACATGGGAAGTGTGCTCCGGAGTGTGTTAAAGATACTTAAAGCCGGTTTATTAGGCGAGCATTCTTACTCGACACTGTGCAAAGATTATGAACAGGGTAGAAATGATGTGATAAAGTGTGTAAAATGTTGGTTTATTGCTCACTTTCATGTGGGGAATCTGTGTCCAATCTCACTAATACTTCTCCTCTTTCAGGCTCTCGGAAGTTTCTTCTTTATCCACGAGTCTTTGAAAAACATCCACCAGTTTGATTTCAAAGGTGAGTCTTCATCTTCATCATCACCACTGTCTCGAAATGAAATCCTCCCATTGTGCCCCCTCATCCCACCCCTGCATATCCCACACAACCATTTACAGGCTATTCCCACTTCCATCAAAACCAGCCAGCTAAGATTGGCTTTGAGGATAATGTAAAGAGAGGAGGACAGAATGGTAATGCTTATTAATATTAGGATTTAATTCATAAGATTTCAGGCCTATAGTAATGGTGTGTGGCGGGTTATTGGACAGTTAAGGCGGTCTCATCAGCCTGCGGTGTCAGAGGGCCTCGGGGTCCGGCGGCCGCGCTAATTAAAGGAGGGATATAGATGTGGAGGCACCTCGCTTCCTATTAGACCCAAGTCAGCATAAGCACCAGTTACCCCAGTGAAGGACAGGGCGAGGGGTCAGGAGGACCAGTCCCTCATGTACACACTCGTATTTAAAGATTTGATCTAACGTCAGAATTACATAAACTACGGTTGATACTGTGTAGCTCTGTTGATTTGATTTGATCATTGGCCTTTTTGACACCTTGACTTGTCATCGTAGAACAAGCACAGATGTTACCGACTGCATTAAAGTCCCCCTCCAGTCAGAACTGTGTTTCTCTTCTTGTTCCTCCAGTTGAATGTTTGAGCTTCACTGTGTAGAACGATGTATGCGCAGAGTCGGACGCTGTAAGGCTGATTTCACATTCATTGCTGAAAGTGTACATTTTCTCTGTGCTCACTGAAAATCTGATTCGAAGAGGCGGGGCCTACGAGCATGATTTGTGACATCACAATTAGTTTGGAAGCCAATCCGGGTCCAATATTCAGCATACACTCGTTAGGCATAAAAATGACATTAAGTCACCTATTTTCTCAGCTGATCTTTATACTCAAACTCAATTAATATTCCAATCCTGGTCAAAACGATATGTTTTTACACCCTCTAACTGACTCCAGTTCTCCCACACGTACGTTTAAACTTCTCTAGGCAGCAATTCCGGAGCTTAAATGCACCACAAAGTTTTATTTATGTATATCACACGTATAACACCAATATATCACAGAAGACTAACATAGAAAACCCTCTATTCTTTGACTCTCGATTCGGATAAGGAAGAACCACACAAGCAAGTAAAAAAGAGAAGCACTACTCCTGGTCGGCCCTGTTATTTTATGTCATTGTGAATACAGATGAATCCTGACAAGACAGCCATGTATTTTAATTTTACCCATGTTGTGATCCCTCACACTCACCGCTCCAGCTGAAATCAGATGTCCTTCACTCTGACCAGCAGGTGGTGCAGTTGTCTGAGGAAGCCAAAGTTGCTCTGTCAGTGAGCTGAAGATTCAGACTCACACATGGGGTGTCTAAAATGAACCCAGCATTTTCCTCACTCTGTCTTCTCTACCTCCTCCCCTTCTCCTCCCATCTCTGTCCGTCTTCCCACCATCTCCACTTCAGCCAAGAAATTCAAGAAGGTGGTGGGGAAGGAGACCTACTCAGAGACACTAGAAAGCACACCCTCGCTGGAGAAGGAGAAGTTTCCACAGGACTACTTTCCTGAGGTGGGTCGTGTAATGTGCACACTCGGCTGACGCCTAATGACAGATATCACTAATGTGTCGTCATGAATGAACACACAGCTCGTTTACATACAGTACAGCTGCTCAATCACTCATTAGAAGAAGCTTTAACACACGTGTGGTAAATGAATTTTGATATTTCTCTGAAATAAGTTGCTTAATAAAATACAGAGTCTTGTTCCAATAAACTTTTCTCTTTTCCCTCTTATATGATTTTCCAAAGGCCATTGCATTTGCTATGTGTCTTTTTTGTTGTCGTTTGTTTTAAATTCCAATTTTTTGTTCTGCTTCGAAGGAAGTCCAGCTGACACACGGCTGATTTGACGACAAATCAGTCAAAAAAAAAAATAAATCATGAAACAGAGAAAGTCCTCGTTGTGCCGCCGCTCACTCCGCTGTGTTCGGTTTCCCGGTGTCGCCGTGGTGTGCCATCACAGGGGAGCTGAGCATAGCTGTGCTGATATAGTAATAAAGAGCACGACCGCCCGTGTGTCATCCCCGCACTCCCCACTCATCTGTCAACCATGCTCCGACGGCCGCCTCTGCAAATATATGCAAAACAGATGGATACGGCCCCTTCACACACTTCCCCCCAATTTCCGTCTCTTTCACACACTGCGGGGCTCCCCACCCTGAGCAACCCCACACACACACACACACACACACACACACACACACACACACACACACACACACACACACACACACACACAC
>JBBPCS010000573.1:541029-571236 GCA_037974645.1 Hollardia meadi | reverse complement strand
CCCCCCCCCCCCCCCCCCCCCCCCCCCCCCCCCCCCCCCCCCCCCCCGCGGAGTAGCAGAACGAGTCATAAAGGCCCACCACACACAGTGGTGTCCTGTGATAACAGAGTGGGAGAGCCACTTGTTGGCCGGTCTTCTCCCTCCTCTCCAGCACAATGACCCTTGAATCAGTGGGCCTGTTCAAGGTGTGGGCATTGTTCACACCGAGCAGGACCCCATTCAGGGGAGAAGGGAAGAGGAGGGAAGAGTTTCTGAATGGAGTGGTTTTGCTCAAATGACTTAGGAAGGACTTCACTGTGTGGCGCACAAGAAGAAAGCATTTGTAGTTTAGTCATCCAGCCTCTAGGGGAGCACTAACCCCCTCCACATCCCTGATTCTAGAAAAGTTGGGACGCTGTGCAAAATAAAAACAGAATGCATTCTTTTGCAAACGAACTGTGTTTACCATCAACAGTTTTATGGAGTGTCCCTGAGCCCATATGGTAATATATTTTAGATGTTTCACAAAGTGGTGGACCTCGGCCCATCCTTTTTCGTGAATGACGGAACCAGAGCCAATCATGATATTATCACCTGTTAGCAGTTAACCAGTGTTTTGTTGTCCCAACTCGTTTGAAATGTGTTGCTGGCATCAAATTCACAAAGAGCATACAAACATTAATGAAGTCGATGTGGTTAAACATTAAATATCATGTTTTTCTACTTTATTCAATTGAGTGCATGTCAAATCGTATTAGCAAATTATCATATTTCACACAACTTCCCGTTTTTTGTCAGGGTTGTAGAACGGCCAGCTCTGTGAGATCAGCAGCCTATCGGGGTCATTGATTGATGTGCCAGTACATTTGAATTTGGATCTGTAATTGGGTCACATTAACTGCCTGATCATGTGAACATGTGTTGCCTTGGTAATAATAAATCCAAGTTCAGAATCCGCAGCAGCAGATTTGCAAACACTGAGGCTATTCAGAAGTCAACTTTTGCAATTAAATGTCACCTGACGCACATTTAGGTCACCGCGGTGATTTCATACCAATGATGGTCGGGTCTTCTATATATCATATCAGCACTGCTGCAATGAAACACAGTGTTCTACACAATTAAGATGTATTAAATGTTACTTGGATTTTATAGGAAAGATGTGTTTTCAGTCCCAATACTTGCAGGCAAACATGGATCCATTAATCTGCAAGCATCCAATCACACAAAGTCAGCAGAGATGATTTGGATCCTATCTGTGTTTATCTGTGTAGCTCATCGAGATAAATCTCCCCTCGTGTTTCCCGTCTTGTCTGTGCTGCTCTGTGGTGGGTAAGCACTCACCCTCTCCATGTCTGTACCACTCTGAGATGCTGTTTGAGTGCAGGAGGGGGTCGTGACCCCTTTTCCAGGGATGTGTTAGGCCTGCAGCGCTGTGTGTCCATCTCTGCCCCCTCTCCCCTCCACACAGATCCTTTCTTATGCACCTTGGCCCCCATTCACATACACATTCACCTCCAGGGCCAATACACACACACACACACACAAACACACACACACACAAACCAATTTGTTAGGCCAAATGAATCTGATTCATTCACCCCATTTAAAGGGGTGTGGCAGCAATGTAGGGGGGCCCTTTTAGACTTCCCCTCAGGAAGTTAGAGCTCCGGCATGAACCACACTCACCTAGACATTTTCCCTCCAGTTTAATGAGGGGTCCTCAAACATACCGACCGCAGTGATGTCATCGTTAGAGGGGCAGCACGGCTTCATATAAACCCGTCCTGCGCGGCGGTCAACCTGTCTGATTTAACAGTGACCTGTGCGTTGGTGGCAGAGAGAGCCGTGATATCACCAATAAACAAATGGGTTGCAACCTTAGCACGGGATGTAACTCACAGCCGGGAGGCCGTTTTAAGCCCTTTAATGACAATTAATGTCAACAGGACAATTAGTGCACATCCACTGAAGTGCTTCACTGTAGATGGGCAAGTGGTGGATCGATCGTCCATACTTATCCGGAGATTGATTCAGACACAGGGACCGGCTCCCATTCTCACTGTCTGAGACTGTTCTTCTTTTTTTCACTATTCTGTCCACTTCTAAATGGATAGGAATGGGCCCAGAGAAGCTATGCAGACGAGTCGATATTTTTCGTGTGTTGAGTGGACAAAATAATGGCAAAGTCAGACTACTTGCCTTTTGATTTGTTGAACACCAGGGACGACGGTCGAGCACCCTTGGGTGTCACTCGGCCCTACTTTGGGAGTCACTGGATCAGAAAAGACTCCAGTACATTTCTCTGCAGCTGCACGCTACACCACTTCTCTCTCCTTCTCTGCTCCTTTGTGGGTGACTAGACTGTGGACAACCACTAGCCACTCCCCTGTCACCCATCCTGCCTTGTGGGTGGGGTGGATGGGGGGGGGGGGTATTTTAGGATGTATCCATGTGTGTACAGAAAAGGAGGTGGGTTTGGAAGGGGGTGGGTTTGTTATTGTCACAGGGCGAATTCCAGGTGGCAAATTCCTGGCATGCTTGCGCGGCAGGATCAGTAACCAAAGGCCTGCGGCTGCCCCCCTTCTACCCGGTCTGGGCAACCCCATTAATTGTGTCCGACAGAGGGAATTGGTTTCAATTGACCCCCATTCAGCGGCCCTTTGACTGCCAGACAAAGGACACAGCCACGTGGAGACTAATGCTAGGGCTGAGCAACCTGGAGGTGGTCCAATCCCCACCGGCTTCTTCTCTCCTCTCCCCCATGGGTCTGATCATGCTTTGGCTTGATCACGCTTTGCATCGGTGCTGATAAAACGGGAAACCGTGAAGGAGCGGTTTAGAAGATTCGGTCTGGCGATTCAGATACTTCACAGTCCACTTGTTGATATGCTGCATGCCAGTTCTTTTCAGCGCTAATGTTCAAGCCACATTCAAGTAGCAGTGATTAACTGCCTACAGATGCAGTGTGCGTTGTCCCACACTGGAGACCTGTTGATATAAAAGAGACCCCAACGCCTTGTATCTGAGTCTATATTCTCAAGGTTTCAAGGACGTTTCAAGATGGGTGTGAATAGACTGGACGGGGTTTGTCAATTTTATCTTTTAGTTAGAAGTAACACATAAAGGAACACTTCATCCTTCAGTTTATCACAAACATTTAAAATCAACACAGTAACAAGTTACTAAAGTCCGATGTAATTAAGTTTTAAGTGAATCTGCCTCTAAGTAAATGTACTTTACTACCTTTCATCACTGCAGACAGGTAATTAAAAAATAATCCCACAAAAGCTAATATGTCAGATTTTATAGTAACAATAAAGTACAATAATAAGCCTTTCTACAGAAACCCATGGTTAGCTGAGCAGAGCCAGCTCCCCGACTGGGAGCTTAGTTATGATGCCAGGTCACACAGCACTTGTTGACCCATTCACGCATACAGCAAACACAGGAGTTTTGGTTCCAAGCCGCAGTCAGAAGGTGGTGTAAGGTGTACAGCCTCGTGGTGTGTGTGTGTGTGTGTGTCTGTGAGAGAGAGAGAGTGCGTCCCTCTAGGTGGCCGTGAATCAGCGGCGTCGATGACATGCTCAGGGCTCCGTGCCTGGACTCCTAGTATATTTAAAATCCCTCCTAATTAAACTTAATAGAATGTAAATTTAATATCTGCAGAGATTGTATGCTGCTGGCCGGCCTGCTCCAATTTAAGGATTGATAGAGGCCAGCCGGAAGGTTAATTGCTGACTTGATCTACTGTCCCTGTGACATGGTGTGGGGCTGTTTTTAATTGGGCCTGATCTGCTGCTATGGACAGATTTCATTAGGCTAGCTGGCCTCTCACTGACAGGAGAGAGAGGTTTGGATCAGCACCCCCTGTCTGCGTCTGCAGGAAGCGCAGAGGGCCGGACCAGGGCATCAATCTTCCTTCCTTTGTCCTGTGTCCTTTCTCTCGCTTGAGCAGCATGAAATTAAAGGTGGGGCCCTGGACTAGCCCCACTCCTAATGAATGCTGTAAAATGCTCAGTAATGTCAGGCTAGCATGATAGATCATTCATTTTGCACACTGCGCAGTTACTCAACGCATACACCCATGGCAACAGAGATAGAGGGATAAATTCTGTCATCATGAATGTCATATTTCTTTTTGTGTGTTCGTTGCTGCATGTATGTGCAGAATTTTATCGTGTGTGGGATGATTGCTTTTCTTGTTTTGTATATTTGTTATCTTCGATTTATAGATGCTATTAAATTTGCATTTTGGGAGAAATATCATTGCCTTGATCTTGGAGCACCACACCACAAATATTTATGAATAATCTATGATGTCTACTGCAGGTGTTTACGGTTTAAAGGGGCAGTTCACCCCCAAATTAACAGTACATATTTTTCTAACTGCGCAGACAGAAACATGCATCTACTCATGGACGAAAGGCTCGGTCTCACGACAGGGCGGGATGTAAACATTAATGGCGTCCCCTAACGTGAGCTAGCTTAGTTAGCTTAATTAGCTAGCCTCTCATCCATGCGTAGGTGCACGCTTCCTTCTGTGCAGACAGAAAATAGTTCCTCTATGAAACTGCTCACAACAAGGTCTGTGGATTGGCTTGTCAAATGTATTTTTTGGCGTTTTTTGACCACCACAATTTTGGGCTGAACTGTCCTTTGAAGTAGTGGGATGAAACTGTAAATATGCTGTCTGTACACATCACCTACAGCGAGTTCATTACCTAGCTGATGGCCGTTGTCCTGGCTGCTGAACCTCGTCTCCGTAAATAATATGCACCAGTAGAGGCTAAACAATTTTCCCTTCTTATCCCGACTTTCACTAGCATGTGTGTGCATGGCCAGCAATAAATCAAAAGGTGGCCAGTGTAATTAAGTGTACACTACATTAGTCAGGCTAATTAATTTTGGGGCCATCCATCCATTAACCAGTGGGCCAGCACTGATTGGGCCTCTGTTCTGTAGAACCCCTGACACTAGGGACTCTGACCCCTCCTCGGCTGCCTTCGGTTTCCCAGGTACACTGCATTTAAACAAAGGGTCAGATGTATACACACACATCCCAGCTCTCATGTAATCATGTTAGCTTATTACAATACATTTTTTTGTCATAATTCTTCAGGACAGTGTTGTAACAATGTTCTCTTCTCCCTCAGTACTTAATTTATGGTCAGATGTGGAGTATTGCCAAGGGTCTACTTACTGAGAGGAGGCATTGGAGTGTCGTATTCGACTGTTGTTTTAGTAGGCCAAATTGTATTGACAAATCCTTTCCATGGTTTGTTGTAGCGTACTAAATCAATATACTTTTCTGTGAAAGACAACCCACCTAACACTGTCTTAATTGTCTTGATGCAGTAAACCCCCCCCCCCAATTTACTACACGCCATGCAAGTTAAAACAGAGTTATTATAGCACCTTCTATTTGACCCACGCCTGTTTATGGCCACACAGGTGAAGCCTGCAGTGGAGATGTTTCCTTACAGTACAATAAAGGCATATTATCTGTCCAATCTATCACAATGAGGGCCCATTATATCACAGATAACCCATCTGGATATAGAGGGAGACTATTCCCTCTAGACAACAGCGCCTCTCTCTTCCTCTCTCTCTCTCCACTCTCTGTTTGCTGTCGATGCTAATGAATACAATGCTGAAGACACAGAGTGGGGAAAAAAAAAAGAAGAGTGCAGCTATGAGGGCGTGACTCGAGCGGTGCGGCTTTGATGGGAGCGCTGTCCATATCATTAAAACGCTGGCAAATGAAGAACAAGCGGTGGCTTCTGTTGGCGCTGCTCATTAACAACAGGCCGTTTGAGCCCGGCGCCAGCCATGCTCCCATTGTGTACGTGGAGGATGGTGGGGGGCGGGGGCACTGTGACTGGCAGCTGGGAACACCATGCCAATGGTGGAATGGCGTGACAAACCAAGCCAAGGATGAGCACAGAGCCTGGCACTAACAGGGCCTTGGAGGGGTCGTTGCCTTGTTAGGTCCCTGGGGTTGGTCCCGGTCAGGGACTAACCTGAGTTACCCCTCATTCGTTCGCTCCAGCTGCAGCCGATGTTTTTACGTCAGACTTGGTGCACTACGGCTGCACTGTCACTCCTTCTCCCAGAATAGTTTAACAGTTAGTTTTAAGTCTGAAAGAGGAGGAAACGGTCATAAAACATAACATTCATAAAAGGAGATTTCTATATCTCTAATTGTTGGGATGCATTTGTTAGGGATAGGCCAATTATCGGATCTGATATTCAGCATTTTTCTGATTATCAGTATCAAGTGTGTCTTTTGTCTGATTGCTGATAAAACAAATTAATTAAAAATAATTGTTTATAACAGTAATAATTATGGGCCGTATATCAGTCAGAACCTCGTGGCATGTTGCACCTAACATGATGCATCCTTAAACATCCCGGAGCCTTTTATCTATTTAAGGATACCAGACAGTGAAATGTTTTATCCAATGCAAGTTAAACTATTTATAGTTGAGTTTAAATGATGGAGCTAAGTCTCTACATATCTTACAGATTATGCAAACAATATAAATATTCTAAATCTAATTAGTGAATAATCCAATCAGTCTGTCCTTTTAAATGGACTCAATACTCAATCTATGCCTTTTTTATTTAATCCACCACATCTTCTAAACAATGTAATCTCTCTATAAATCATGAATAATCAGCTTTGGCTTCCAGCTCAGTCTTTTCTTTATCTCCTTCTTTATTGATGCGTTGTTTTGTCTTATGTTGTCTCCCTGCCTTTGAGACCACAGGGAGGAACAGCAACAGCTAACACTGATGCTGTTATTTAGTCCAGATGAAACATGGCATAAACTGTGAAGGATAGTGATCTCTTTGTGCCTGGTACATAGTGTCCAACTTGTATGATGTCAGTCTATTTTTGCCTAATGCAGTTCTCAGTCTTTGTAGAGCAGAGCACAATAATTGTTGTTTTGTCTCTCTGAAGGATGGAGTGGTTGTCAAGATAACACGTGTTGTCTCTGGGGGCCGTGCGCAGACGTGCACGCACACCGTCTGCATTGCTATTTCCAGCGTTTTACTCATTAGAGTTTGTGGTAAAGCATATGTAAAGAAGCAGTCTCTGTAAGTGACACTGCAACAAGTCGGTCACAGTTCCTGTTCAGCTCAATTCAAGATTTTAACACATCTCTGTGCAAGGGCGGGGGATCAATAAATAACACTATATTAGGGACACATCGATATGGCTTTTTCAGAGCCGATGCCCATTATTATTAATCATGGAGACCACTAACCGATATATATATTTGCAGTACAAATTTAAATCTCAGGTTCAAAATTTAGAATAATTAGTGCTGCAATAAAATACAATTTTGAGGTACTTGTACTTTTGTTGAGTATTTAAGTTTTTTGCTACTTTACTTCCACTCAACCACAGTTTGGAGGCAAATAATGTACTTTTTACTCCGCTACATTTACTTGATAACTTAAGTTACTTGTTACTTTGCAGATTCAGATTATTCAGTGTTGATGGGCTGTTACTCGTGACATGTAACCAATTAGACATTGAGTGAGACCACAGAGTGGTACAAGCAGAGAGCAGAGCCAAAGTTCTGCCTTTTTAAATGAATTTGTTTTATCTTCATTCGGACACAATACCGATAATCGGAAAAATGCTGAATAGCTGAATCTTTCCCTAAACTATATACAAGAATACAACCATTTATACAGCACAAGTCCCTGAGCCAGCATCCCGACATGTAAGTTAAAATATTAGACGCAATAAAACGACAGTAGTATGAGGTTGTAAAAACAGTATAAAAAGAGAGATAAAAAGATTTCACAAAGGCGCCAATACATGTGTCAAATATAAAATGTGCAAATTAAGAGTCTCATATAGTTAAGCTGCAGTCGGTGTGAGATAGGTCGGCCGTTTAGCAGCGATCGGGTGATAGCTTAAGTTGTTCGCCTGGCCTCGTTCCTTTGCAGAATGAAAAAGAACAACAGATGATTGATGATAAAATGTTCTGCGGTTGTTAAGGAAGCCAGTTGAAGTGCTGGGATTATTTAAACAACTTGGCTTACAGGTTTCCCAGTGTGGATCTTTACTGTCAGCAGCAGAGTGATGTCCCTACAGAAAGGCTCATTGTAACGCAGCTGTAAACCCAGTGTTGGCACCACGGGCTTTTAAACAACTCTGCTCTCTGACATTAAAAGTCGCTGGGCTCCATTCACATCTGCACACAAATATCCCATCATATTTAAGAGGGCCCATTAAGGGCCGCATTGAGAATTCATTGGCCTTTCTCTCACTCCCCCTTGTGTGATTTATCTGTGACGGCCATATTGCCGGGGCTTTCAGAAGGAGTGGCTCCAGTTTTTGTCTTAGAGGAGGCCCAAAACAATGCCTTTCAGGCCCATCTCTCCGACAGGGCCTCCTATTTCGGGGGGCAGAGAGAGCCGGGGCTGGCCTAACATCTGTTTGTGTCCAGAGCCAGGCGGGACCGGAGCACAGCGTGCCTCGGTGGCCCCCTTCTCCTCTCCTTGGGGGTCTTTGTTCCCGATTTCATGCTATCAGAGCGGCAGCATGTTTTCCTGCGCAGAGCTGTCAGGGGCATAAAAGGCCCTGAGTGGGGTCACATCAAGAGGGATGGGCATGAAAAATTGGTAAAATGTATCACAAAGCCCACCCACTAGATGGTTGCCTAGCGCCCTGTGGTGGGGTTTCAAGACCCTCCTCCGCCCCTGTACCTTCCTCTTCCCCTTCTGAATTACACCTCTCTCTCTCTCTCTCTCTCTCTCTCTCTGTCGCCCTCCCTCTCTCACCCTGGTGGACGAGCACATCATTTAGATGAAATGGTGCAAACAAATTAAAGGGTGGTGCTCCAAATGAATCAATGTTCTTTGTGTGTGAGGTGGGTTTTGTGCCTCGCCGGGGGTCTTCTCCTCCCAGTGCACACGGATAGCTGGGTCACCTGGCGGCCTGAAAAAGCCATCAACTGCTCAGATGTTGCCACAGAGAAGATTTCACTGTTGTTCGACAGTGAAATCTGTGTTCTTGGAATCAAAGTTGACAATTTCTAACATACGAAAGAATCTCGTGTTGCCCATTTGTAGTTCATCTTGTTGATAGTGCTAACCAGGCTTTATCGAATACCAGAGTAATGAACTCAGCAGACTGTATTCCTATTGGATCGTCACTAATCAACAATCAGTGATTAGGCCTTCGATATTCTGTAATTGACTCAGGAAACGACAGATTACCTCTCTGTCTGTTTCCTGTAATTGATTCGCTGCGGTGCGATAGATAAATTAAATGAGAGTGCAGTGTTACCAGGTGCTTAGTAAGTGTTTCTATGTATCAATAGCTCTTCTGTATGTTTAAATGTGCTACAATGATTGTTTCACGGTTAGATGTGAATTTGCTTCCTGATTAACAGGATAAATGGGGAGTTTTTAACAAAAAACAATGAATGCCGTAGAACTGCTGGCTGCTCCTTCAGATCACAAAGCCTCCTTTTGGAAGCGTAACAACATTCAAATGAATGCCACATTAAGGTAACCCTATTGAGCAATTTAAGCATGCCTGGCCTTATTGAGAGGTTAAGAGAAGCCGGTGCGTTAAACAGTCTTGCAGACATCTGCTGCGGTTGGTTTCAAAGTGCTGACTAAAAGTGGCAGGGGAGGTTTCTCAGATTAAATCTCTCATTAGGTTTTCTTTGTACAGGTGGCAGTAATGTGTCAAGAGCCCGGCCTGAGACAATGTCCTCCTGTTAGTGGGACTAATACGCCTCAGGAGAGCCCACCCTCCTTTTACTGCCACTACTTTACACAGAGACACGGTCACAATGAAGCATCTGGTGGCCTTTTCCTGTGTCGAAGGCTTTTTCCATGGCCATTGTGTCTGCTTGAGTGTGAGAGAAAGAGACAGAGAGATCAGGAGGCTTTACTACATTTCTGTTGTTCAACGTGTCTTTTTTAAGAATAACACACCGTGTGTTTCAGTTAGTATGAATCTTTAATTAAAATCTTTGGAGATGCATTCAGAATATTTCCTCCCAGCTCTTGACTATAGGTTTGGGTGGAAAGTGTGTGCGTGTGTGCGTGTGTGTGTCTGTGCAACCCCCCAGTAGTGGGAGGTCGCCGGGGTCAAAGTGATGAATTTTTATAGGCCTGTTCCCTGTGTTTCAGCCCTGTCCTTTTCTCTGCGCGCTGCACTGCCTCTCAAAGACAACCATGCAGGGCAATTTGTCCTGCGGGGCCCTGCAAAATGGGCCAGCCTGAGAAGTTAAATACCAGGGGGGAACACACACACACACACACACACACACTCGCACAAAACATACACATACATTGAGTTTCTCTCTCACACGCACACACACACACCCCTCCGTCCTGTTGTCCTGAATGATTTGTGGCCTGTCTATTATCCATTCCGATGGGACAAATGCTTTTTGGCCAGTTTCTGAAGGTGAAGCCAGAATGGCAGCCCTCAATGCGCGCCATTGTTTTTAGAGAACTTTCCCAGATGTTATAATGCACAAGATAAATAGGGCACATTATCACTACCTTGCACGCCCTCTTACCTCTCCAAGCTTATTTCTTGGCGAGGGCGTGGCAGGTTAGGAGACCTCCTACGAAGCACACACTGCCATCAGCCGTTAGTGTCAGCTCCCACACAGCTCAGCGGGTTCATGGGAAGGGGTGAGGGTCCGTGCGTAGGTTGCTTGCTGTTAGGGGTGAAACAGGCCAGGTTTACTAGGGTCAGCTTGTGACCAATGGGTCACACACAGGCTAACTTTGTAGGTGATCATGTGTCCACTCTCACCTCTCCTCCATGTTGAATCCCCAATCCTGCTGTTTGTGTGTCAATGATGGATCCACTGTGTTTGGAAGCATTAAATTAGCCAGCCAACAGGGAGAGAGGAGTGGACAACTCTGGCTTGTGTCCAGTCAGATCGGGCGGGGATGGTCACAGCTGATTTACTGGCTTTCCTGTGTAATAGCTGGCAGGAAAGCAGGAGGCCGAATTTGTTGTCGCCTACTTTGGATGCCCCCTTTTACCCGGCTCGGGCAGACGTCACAGTCATGCATGCAGGATGGGCGTGATGAACGGTGGCGAATGGAAGAAAAGTGATCGGAGTGCTAAGCAATTCACACTGAACCTGCCAGCCCTGTTGGCACACCTGAACTCAGCTGGCAGCTCCGCTTTGCGTGGCAGAATGAAAATAATGGTGCATTCTGACAATGGCACTGCCCCTGCTGACACAAAGGGGAGCCCCTGTCCCCTGCCTCTAATGAAGAATGAGTAGTTAGCTCTTTGTCCACTCATCCTCTGTCTCTTTCTGCACACAGTCTTATACTCTCTCCACCTAACTGAGGTTTAATCACTTGGTACTAAATGCACTCTGTGGATTATTATATTGGTGGACTGACAGTTTAGTGAATAGCGTGAATCATCGTGTGGGATGTAACACCAGAGGAGTTACGTGTCACAACTTTCTGCTACTTGTTTGGCAGATTCTGATTCTCGTTAGAGTTGATGATCAGTCAGTTAATGGAACGAAAGGAAATTAGTTTTGATGATTGAATCGTTTCAGTCATTTTGGTTGCAGCTTCTTAACCTTCACGATTTGCTGCTGTTCTTTGTTATTTCTGACAGTAAATGAAGAGTCTTTGGAGTTTTGGACTGTTGGTTGGACAAAAGAAGAAATTTTGAAGACGTCATTTTGGGCTCCGGCTAATTGTGATGAGAATTTTTCAGTTTTTGGACATTTTTTAGACTAAACTATTAATCGATTAATTGTGAAAATTATCAGCAGGTTAGTCGCAGCACTAATTCTGATTAAACTTTACTGGCATCTACTAACCAGACTCACGTTTCACTGTGTTTTCATCAGAGTCAAAATGAACAGAGACGTACAGTAAAGCAAATAAAGTCTGGTCATGAAGAACCAATGTCCAGGTGTCCAAAACAGAACACTATAATGAAATATACTATATAATATACTGTAATAAATAGTCACAAGTATATAAAACATCTTTAAAGAATGATACGAACAAGTATTGCTGGTGTGTCTAAAGCCTGATGCATGTTGTTCCTCGGTGCCAGAGAGCTCCACTGTCCAAAAACACCTCAGTGAGCTACACTGTTGCACGGACATGTTCTTCATTACCACGAACGCACCGTAGTTCGAGTCAATCCCACATACACCATCCTACTGTTGTAAATAATCACGAGTTTACCAAATGTGTATCAATCCACGGCTGAAAGTAGTCCCCAAGAAATGCACCGTTTACTCCTGTTTCAGTCACGTAAAACAAAATATTAAACTATACATGTGTGATTTTAAAGATTTACGTCTACAGTAGAAATCAATGGGCTCACAGAGAGGGAGGGAAGGTCAGTGGGCAGAAGGTCATCAGATTTGTTGAATGGACAGTTTTATTCTCTAAGTTTTCCCACCTTTTGCCAGATTAAGAAGCCGATGTTAACAAGATTCAGCAGAGCAGATTTTATGTTTTTAATAAATTTGTTTTTTTGCTGTGTTAATTTAATATTCTTGTCCGTGTGTATTTTCCATTAGTCTGTTTCTTTTCTAAATGTTGACATGTAAAAACCTCTGGGTGTGTTACCCATTGTCAGGAATGCCATGGTGCTGTGTGTGCTGGTTTCTTAGTGTTTAAGTTGGGCACGGTGGATCGCCTCCATCTGTTGGCAGGACCAGAGACAGAAGGCCTGAATGTGTGTGTGTGTGTGTGTGTGTTTGGTCTTTGAAGTGGGACAGATTGCTTTAACCTCTCTTCTAAGGAGAGCAGCTGGAATAGAGAGCTCCTTTAAACAGCCGCTTCCTCCTTCGACAGTCATGAGATTATCCTCCATTGATGCACAAAGGCAGCTCCTTCCTCGGCAACCTCTCATCCTAGACCCCCCACACACCCCCCGGCCTCTGGCCCTCTACAAACAATCAGTGTTGACCTGTGACCCATAATGCAGAGATGTGATGCCAAGTCACTTTGCAGGATCAGTTCTAGAGGAGCCCAGAGGAGTGAAGACATCCTTACTGTCCCCTGGACTGCAGCTGCTTCTCCTGACAGCTGTCTTTTATTATTTTCCCATTGCAGTCGTTTCCTCTCTTCCTTGCTCATAATAATTGTCATGTATTCAATAAGGAGCCAATTGCAACTAAATGAGTTTTGGTAATATCATTTACGGTGGTTGGTGAGAGCATGTCTACACTTAATACGCTTAGGAGGAGCTTTGAACGGTCAAATCTGTTCAGAGATTCTTCACATCACAGCATCTGGACTCTGCTGGCAGTAGGAAGCAGAGATCACTGCATTGATATGGTCTTAAGTGACAGCATGGGGTTCTCATTTCCCTCATCTTGGTGCTCGGTGGGCCGATCTCATGACGGAGGCAGTGGGACGAGCGAGGGCCGAAGCTTGGAGGCCGTGTGTGTGTGTGTGTGTGTGTGTGTGTGTGTGTGTGTGTGTGTGGAATGACGGCGGTGTTTTTCATGGACGATGACAGTAGGAGAGCTGTGATCAATTGGGTGCAATCAGCCACCTCCAACTGCACTGACAACCACTGATTGGTCAGTCAATGAACTTCTGAATAGATCAATCTGCCACATGTCAGCAGTCCCACCCAGGATACCTAAAGCACTGGTGGTGCTGACCTGCCGCACATGTCAAGCTTTTAAAAGTAAAATTTACCCAGGCTTCCGGAGTTTAATAGTTCTGAAAAAATAGACATTTTCCCACAAAAGGCAGCTTTTTTTTTTGCTAATTGAACCTTCCTTGCAGCAACACTGTTGGCACAAGGTGTAGGCTAACATGAATACAAAACATGCGGGTCATTTATCTCACTGAGAAACCTGTGTACGGTCTTCCATCTGTCCATATCCATGTGAATTTACATATATAAGTGTAGAGGACATATTCATGTTAGGTGATGTCCATGATTCATGATTTGAACATGAATGGAGGAGCTATTTCCCATCCTTTAGATATCGATGCTCATTGTGCCACTAAGCAGTGTGAGGATTTCTGCTCGACTGACTTTTGGATTTGCAGAGCAGAACAACTTAAGGGGGCTCGCCTGAAAGAATTACAAGACCCCGACGCTTGTAGAATCCACAAACGTTAAGGTCCATTACAGAAAATTGTTGTGGTTTTTTTTCTTTTATTTCAAACTCATAGCCTTCACTAGACTGTCTAGAAAGATTGTAGTTTTTATAGGAAAGGAGTAGGAAATCGTATTAAACAGAAAGTGTACCCCGTGACCAAGTTGGTGCAGTTTGTGCTAATCTAAGATGGCAAAAAAAATGAATGTGTGGTTGTCTTTGCTAGTTGTGGCCACAATGACTTTTTGACAGGGAAAGTATCTCTTGCCCTTCTCACTAGCTCCTTCTTTGGCCTATTCATTGCACAAAGCTGCTTAAGCGCACTTAAGCGCATTAGCATTTGGCTGCCAGGGGACCATATTGACCCTGCATTTGGATGGCCTAAATGAGTGAAAGATGGAGCTATTTGTTAGGGCTTTAGAAAGTTGCTTTTGGGGTAGGGGGGTGTGGGGTGAGCATGAAGGAATGGGGTTGAGGCAGTGGGAGACTGCAGAGAGTTGTTCCACTTTCTCTCAGGGCACGGTGTTTGTTCTGATCTGGTGTGCCGTTTCTCCGTGGCCGAAGCAGGACTGATTTGTGACATTTCAGTCTAAAGGGCCTTTTTCTGCTCGCTATATTGGCTTGACCCGATTATCTAATCTGTGCTTTGAATTTCAATCAGGTCACCCGGCCTCTGCCGTGCGGTATGGGAACCACTGGCTGTGGGATTACCTCATTCAACTGTCTTCAAACACAGATGGTCAAATGTTTAACTAATTGTTAAAAGAGTCCACAAAGGGGAATTTAACCATACACACAGTCCATGGGGTCAGTACATAGACCCAGATAAAGAGAAGGGACAGTGAGGTGGTAGTTTGTGGGACGGTTCTTTAAAAATCTTTCAGATGCACCACACTGTAATGCATGCTTTTAGGTACAGTTGCTGCTGGAATAGTTTGCTCAAAGAGTGTTAGAAACTATTGTACAAAGTGTGTGTGTGTGTGTGTGTGTGTGTAGCTCTACTTATTGGACCTCTGGGTAACAAAGTAAAATAAGATCATAGATGGTGTCCATTTTAGTGACTTTCAGCTACTGTAGCGTGTGTTCCTAATAGGATTTGACCTTGACGTGTTTTTTTTCCCCTCCCTCCTCCTTTGTTTGTTTGTGAACACTCCTTCCCTTCCTTTCTCGCCTCCAGAGTCTCTGCTCCACTGCCACCATGCAGACGGTCAGAGCCGCAGACACCAACGAGGTCGACAAGCTAATATTCCGAGAAAGTGACAATGACCGAAAGGTAAGCTGCGCTGCATTAATCCTGCCTGCCACAATACTGACTTGTCATAACATCAAAATTTATAACTAAGTCAAAGTCATCTTGTTATCCTAACAATAAAAATGGATTTGGCTTAAGGCCCAGTTATAGTGAAATTTACCTTGGTGATGCAGGGACTGCACACATAGAT
Organism: Hollardia meadi; assembly: GCA_037974645.1. Taxonomy (NCBI): domain Eukaryota; kingdom Metazoa; phylum Chordata; class Actinopteri; order Tetraodontiformes; family Triacanthodidae; genus Hollardia; species Hollardia meadi. The sequence goes on along the minus strand of JBBPCS010000573.1, from coordinate 555,707 downwards.
AGGAAACATGCTAGCACCATAGACGGTATAAATAGTGGACACCAGTGCAGAAGTGCCTTAAACCTGTATTCTTTTTCTAATGGCCAGCAGGGGGCGACTGCACTGGTTTAAAAAAAAAAAAGTCTGATTCTATGCAAGCTTATGAGAAAATGACCCTACTTCTCACTTGATTTTTTTACCTCAGTAAACAGTTTCCTCATGTGTTTATGGTCTCAGCCACTAGTTTCAAGTCTTCTTTAATACAGCATGATGTTCATTTAGAAAATCATGGTCCCATTTAGAGAAGAATCGATGCTACCTTGTGATTGACAAGTGAATACCATGGCATGTCCTTGGGTTCTCAGTCAGATCCTCCCGAGGTCCACCCTCTCGTCCAAATATGTTCACTTCTGGTTCCTAACAACCAAGGTGACGACGGCCATAATGCCAAACTCAAGGCTTCAAAACGGTAGTCCATAAACCAATCAGTGACGTCCTCTTCTTTCATACAGTCTTCTTCTCTTAGAGCTTCTTTCTATTTTCTCTGTACTGTCATTTCCTCCTCCTTTCATTCAATAAGGGTTATTATAGAGGGGAAGTAAAACTTGTGGATCTAGCCAGCTGCTCAGTCGCCAACTGGAAAATAAGTTTGCACGTCATATGTAAGAAATATAGCCACACCGTCGACTCCTGCCTCATAAGTGTCTAAAAATCACGTCTTTTTTTGTGCAGCAGTTTATTCTCCAACAGAGGAAAACAATCAACGCAACTAATAAGCTACAATAGCTTCCTCATTGTAAACCCTCCCTGCTCTCTCTGTGTACAAATGCATTGAGTCACTTCCATTAAACTGAATTGATTTGGCTGCAAAATGTGTCCATTTTAAACACTGGTGCGTTGTCATCATAAGAATACGATGATTAGATCCTTTACTGTGTGTTGAAAAGGAAAATCGCACCTATGAACCATCAAATCCAAATTATTTTCTACTTCTGTATTTGCATGTTAACACAACCTGTACTACCCCAGGTTATGGCTATATGGCAATGTGTAATGGTGTGATGCCTCAGTGAGAGACGTGTAGTATCAACATTGCTGTCTGCCACTGCAGCACACTGCTGTTCATCACTGATCTAATTACAAAGTGCATTTCACATTAGTATTAATCAGGGCACCGTTTCTCTCTTGATTTAGGTTGTTCTTCAACTTGAAAAGAAGCTTTTTAATTATGTCAACCAGGACGTTTTCCGGGAAAACAATGGGACATCAGTAAGTCAACATTTTATATATTCATCTCTCATTTCACCACTTCTGCTTACTTATTACAAGTTCAACTATTATTTCTTTTCCACTGTATTGCAAAAAAATGGCCTTTTGCTAAATTACAAATTGTTTATCTGTGAGAGACAGAGCGACTAAGCACAAGAGATTGACAGTCCAGTCAAAATTTGATTTGAGAGCTTTTTATATTTGAATACTAAGTACAGACAGGTTGGTGGAATGGTAAAGAAGCTCATGGACTCAGAAGTCATTGCTGACCCGAGTCATGCAGAGACTTAAGTCGTAGTGGTGGGGCGATTCATTGGTGTAATCAACATCATCGATTACCAAAATATGTTGATTTGCATCACATGCGTCTGTGAATTATGGCTGTGCTCGGTCAAAGCATGAATTACCACGGAGAGCAAGCTGCAGCTCAAAAAACTTCACCCACGATGACGTAAAGTGTTTTATACAGAGACCCAACAATGTGGTGCTCTGAAAGCTCCAGGCTCACTGTTTCCTGTTCAAATCATGATAATTATGGTTAATAAAGTTGTATAGCTCCGGTTAAACAGCACAACTTTCTCCTCCATCATTGTTGTTTTCAAGAAACTGTAAACTTTGTCGTCGCCATCACAGAAGGATCTCTCGATTCTTCCAAAACGAAAACAAAAAATGACATTGGGCGCTTTTCTGCTCTGAATGTTGAAGGTTCTTCCGACTCGAGGCGTTCAGAGCGCTCGTGCGAGGCGGCCTGCTGCCCGTAGAAAACAACTGGGAAAACAAGCCTCTCACTGCAAAAAAAAACCTCACTCTGTCTCTGTCAGATTTTTACTGCGATTGTGTAAACATGTGGTTGCGGAGACAAAAAGGGGCAAAAGGAGAATATTTTCACTATAATTTCATCCATTGAAACCACAATGACAGAATGTATGACTATCTTGGTCACAGATTTCATAACATTAATGTAATAAAAACTTCAAAAAGGCAAACTGTTGTTTAAGATGTGTCTAACTTTCTGCGGGGTAGATTTGCTGAGCACAAATGTCCTTTTTCAGCATTGCTCTACTTTCTGTGTACCTGTATTTCACTTTAGTAATGCTCTAACTGCAGCACAGTTTGAGTTGCATGAACAAGTCTGGCGGTTTGACCCACCGAGTGAAAATCTGGTTATTTGTGGGGGGAAATCATCTTTAAAAATATGCCCTCAGCAAACGTTACTGTGTGATTATTTTTCCTGAATAAACGCATGTAAACAGACGCTAGTGATAGATATAGTTCTCTGAAACAGCAGAGAAGAACATCATTCAGGTTGACAGAATTTGAACGACGCAGATGCTGGCTGTTACTGAGCGTATGTACTATTGGACGTGGGAGAATCAATGAACGCGACGAGCGGGAATGTGTAGAGACTGTACAACAGTAGCTTTAGGAGGCTGAGGCACCCCCCTCGATCTCCTGCTCCCTCCTCTCCTCCTCACCAAGTCAGACAAGATGGATGACATAATGGGGGCATCAGAGATAATCTGATGGTCATGGTCTAGTTAAACACACCATGTTATGATCCTTATAAAACAAACTACCTTTCCAAAAGGATAAATGGCCCTCCCCGCACTCCTCCACTGGGGAAGGGGCAAGGGAAAAAAAAAAAAAAATCCATTGCATCCTTCATCAACTGCAAGACTTGTACCAGCTTGACAGAAATTTAATTCGAGGCAGCTCTTGAAAATAATTATTGTATTTTGAGAGGAGTAATCATTGGCCAGGACATGATTGAATGTGTCCATGCCTATTGACTTTTGCTATGATTAATAGGTTTGTTTAGTCGATATTCCCATCGAAATTGTATAATTAATTATCCCCGGCGCTGTCACGGCGGGACGATGGAGAGTCCTGATGAGTATTTGGGAAGATTAAATTTTCCAGGCGCTCGCGGCTTCAAGGGGCACCGCGGAGCTTTGCTCCGGTGGAGAGGTGGGTGGGAGGAGTGTGTGTGTGTGTGCGTGTGAACGCATGCGTATTGTGCATGTTTGTGCTGTGCATCTGTAGATCAGCACAGTTTCTTCCTCTCCTGGAGCACACACCGGCGGGGCCGTCCCCCTCCTCCGACCCCCATTGATTTTGTTTCAGTATCTCTTTATTGTAACTTTATCAGTGTGATGTCGGCAGATGGGGGACCAGCAGAGGAGCGTTGTGTGTTTGTGTACGAGCTGTAGTAAGGGATGGACCTTGCCATGCCTCTCCTTGTCATGCTGGCAGCGTAGTCTTCAGCATTACTCAAAAAAAACGGTTTTAAACATAAAAGGATGTTTAAAAAAAAGAACAAACGCTGCTTCGACTTCAGGTTTTCTTCTGTCAGAGCTCTTAAGTGGCGAAACAGAAGCCATACTAAATTAAATCTGACCTTATAGGATTCATATAAACTGATGCTGTATTGGGTTTGTCTGTTTGTTTAACGCGTCTCTGTTGTGAATGGTTAAGGCAAGTATTGACTGCTCGGCTAGCCCGAATCAGAAAACATGTGCAGGAGGTCGTATCAACTGTTTAAAGGATGTGTTCAACCCGAGGTTTTCACTGTCATTGCCGAGTTCTTGTAACGGTGCCTCTAATTTCCTTCCTCTCCACATAGTTTAATTAACATGGAAATGAGAGTTCAGAGGTGCAGTGTATGTACTGTAGTGTTGTGTTTGGGTTGGCCCCTCTCAAACACCAATCCACCACCACCCCCTCTCAGTGACAGTTTATCGCTTTTCCACAAAAAATAATGAAGATCCCATAAAAAGAAGGGAAAATATGGCCCCTGCAATGAAAGCCAAGTGTGAGGTGTAAAAATCAAATTAAATGACCTTTCACCCCAACATTTATTGATGGTTTTTAATGGCAGCAGGTGTTGTCACAGGGGATATTTGACAACGCGTAAATCACACCACAATTACAGGTGTGAGGGACAGTTGGTGGGGGGCACGCTGCTCAACTTCTGCCTCTTAACTATCACCACCTCTCTGATTTAAGAGCGCGCTGATCATCCAAGCACAGGCAGAAATTTGAGCCCGTGACAGGGTAGTTTTTACCAAGACACTTGCTCACCTTTTTCCCTCTGTGACATTGCGGGAGCTGCATCATCTCGCACCACCTCCTCCACAACTCCCAAGGTCACTTCTGGTTGACAAACTACCCCTGGCTTTATAATGTCATGAGGCCCTGAACCAATATAAGCTGGGTTTTTTTTTTGTTTTTTTAAAAACCATTGACCTAGCAGAGCCGCAGAGCATTATGCTTAATTGACCCGGGATGAAATGTAGTGTGAAATTTGTGGCTGCAGGGTTTTTCATTCACCTGCGTGAATTACTCAACATTCACTTAAAGCACACCATGGATACACACAGCCATATGTTGCTCATCCCCTGCTGTTTAAACTGTGTCACACACTTATTATCTGACGTGTTTTACCTTAAATAAACAATAACACCTGTGAATATGATGCACGTGTGAACCTTCAGAGAGTTGTCAATTATTGATTTGAGCACTCTCCATTATACCTGCATGAGCATGTATTGCTACCTATACTGTTAGACACAGATAAACTTCCCAGCATCTTTTGTTCCATGCTAGACTGATGAATGGGCTGGGCCAATGTATATGACAGCCAATGAGTAACGAGAAGAAGACATGTTTGAGGTCATGTAGAAACATTTCATAGTATTTGGATGGTGGTTTCTTTTTCTTTTTTTAACCCTCTCCAAAACTAAAAATACAGGAGCAAAAGTGTAAAGAATGTATTGAGCAATGTGTTTGTCGACTTACTAACTTACTACCTCCTTCAATAGGGAGATACTGTTTGAAAATGAAACCACTAAAGCATAAATTGAACCTCTCTCTTGTCCAAGTGTGTAAGCTGAGCATGCAAACAGGGTAATGACGGACATTTTTCATTATCACACTTAAATTTTTACTGTACTGCAGTACAAGGACATGAATCATCACTGCTGAGGATGCTGACTTTTGCCTGGGACAAGCGGCTTAACCTCAATCTTTCTGCACGATATCATGCATGTGGCCATCGACGGCGTATTTAAGATCTGTTCTGCTTTTGAGCCAAGAGCTTTTTATAACCAACCCATGAAGCTAATGTTGACTTAGTCAGCTAGCTAACGGAGGTAACATTGAGAAGTCGGCCCGGTTTTACAACCAACTCATGTTAGCTTTTTTGGGGGCGGCAGTTTCCAAATACACTGAACTACCAGATTTAATAAACTCTCAATTATCAGTATTGCTATCGGTCTCGGAATTCCAGTTTAGCTCTGGGCACAACACACACACACACACACACACACACACACTAGAGGAAGGTATCAGTGGGTGAATGGAGAGACGGGGTGCACAGTGGAGCGTGGGGTTGCATCCCCTGCTCAGCCATCCTTCATCCACAGTGTGTGAGTCTCTCCCGTGACCCTGGCACTGTGAGTTTGATGAATGCGGCACATCTGCCCTCCTGAACCGCTGAGACTCCGTCTGGGAGGCCCCTCTGCCTGGAAGTAATAGCCACTGTTCTACACCACTGACACATAATCACACGTACATACACACAAACACACAGGGCGTCTCCGTGACGGCACACGCTGGACTTTGGCTTATTTATACATGTGTGCTTACCAGCGCTGCAAAGACAAACAATGCATACGCAGTCAGACACGGGCAACATAAATATGTCGGTGTAGATGGAGGACTGTAGTTACCGTCTGCTGATATAATAATATATATATGACATCCACCTCCCTCCTCCCATATCTCCACTGTTTGAGGACGCCCTTCCAAATATGTGCACCGCGTCACCTCCGCTGACATCTCATCATGTAGCCATCAACATATTGCTGCATGTAATACACCAATGTAGTGTCATTAACGTCAAGCTGCCTATACAACCATCAGGCTCATACCATCTCGGATGAAGTCTTCACTAGTCCATAATTGTAGTCTGGTGTTTGAAACGTGTACAATAGCCCAATTTACCACTAAACAAACTTGTCTTGGCTTCATCTCGATGTCTTCCTGTCTGAAAGAAGAGGGTGGGGCTAGCGCGAGGTCCTGCGGGGGTTGCCGGGATACGTCGCTGTCAGTCTCTCAGGGAGGCAGTCATGCAGGTGCCCGAGCTACCTGTTCATCTCCCAGATAATTAATGTGTACAAGAAGCCGCTAATTGCACTTTTCACTAATGATTTATGGGTTTTGTGAAAGGGGGGAAATTGGGGGACGTGTGTGTGTACACTCTAGCGGGTGAGTACAGCTGGGTGAGGAGACATGATTGATGAAGAGTGTGTGGATGCACTGTCGGCGTGGAAAGATAGACCCCCCAGTAGGACAGGGCTCGTAACACACACAACTGGTCAACTGCTGTCAAGTAAATAAACCTAAAATAAAAGCTTCAAACTGTCCTTGAATTGTCGTGGCATGTGTCTGTTTATTGGGAAAAACCCACTTATTTTTCAAAGAACAGATCTAAAGTTTGAAGCCTAAATAAACTAAAGAAAAACTCTTCAGCAGGTCCAAGAACTTCTCAGAGGCCTACAGGGTTTGTACCAACGTTTAGAGAGGAATGTAGAGCAGAGCTGAAAAAGAGCATTGATTTTCCCTTGATCAAAAATGTTAAAAATATTGATTTAAACGTGTCCTCCTCCTATTCTTTTTTTTTCTTTCTCAGCTTTTAGAGTATGACAAAGAGCTGTCGGTGTTCAAGGATCGGCTGCATGAACTGGAGATCTCTTTCCCACCCAGGTATGGAGCCATGTTACATCACCACCAACACCTATAACACAAAACTACGCTCTGATTTTCTGCTGCTGCCCGACGTTCCTGCAGTGATATCAGGTCCTGGATTTTATTAGCTCCTCTCGTGGCTACTGTTGGATGGACTGGTATGACATTCTGTGCAGACATTCATGATCTTTATTAATTTGAAGGATGCAGCTTTCAGCTTTGTTCCAACGCATTTAAAAAAAAAAAAAAAAATTCATAAGGGTTTATTTAGCCGAACCCAATTTTCTCAAATTACAAAGAGATCCAAAATCACCAAATTCAGAGACTTGATAACATAAATAGAGGAAGGTTTTCAACCACAGGGGACTGTGGGTAAATGCACATGTTTGTAAATGCAGTCAGTGTGCTGACCAGATCTTGGCCATAAGGTCATTAATATGTAATATTTGAAGGAGTCAATCACCCCCTCATTGTCCAAAATGGTTTTATGAAAGCTTTGGATCTGTGTTTGATGGGTATCAGTCATTAAGTATGATTGGATACGGTCCCAAACTGCTCCCATGTGTACGTTTTTTTCATTTGTGTGCGTGTGTGTTCTGCTGAGCGAACGCTTTGGGCAGCATCGATATTCCATCTCAGCGGGACTTGGGGGAGACTGGAGCGGGTGTTCGCCTCTCCTCTTCCTCAAACAAATGCATTTGCAATTAGCCCTTTCAAAAGAGAGGGAGGGCAAACACGCGGCCGGCGTGGAAATATGTTTCGGGAGCAGCGCGTTAATGGCGCTTGACCTTTGCCGTCGGTTGTGACTCAATCAGTGCAGATAATGAAACGCTGTAATCAAACAATAATTACTTGATAAACTGCTCTAGTGGCAGGCGCAGGGCGGCGGGGGATTTTAGAGTGTGTGTGTGTGAGAGAGCGAGAGAGAGCTTGAGATACATAAAGCTATCAAAGTGTGTGTGTATGTGTGAGTGGCTTTGAGTGTGAGTTTGAGACTGTGTGTGTGTGTGTGAGTGGCTTTGAGTGTGAGTTTGAGACTGTGTGTGTGTGAGTGCATGTGTCAAGGCTCCGCCAGTCCCTGTTTTTTAAATGACTCTGTGCCTTAATCAGGGACCCCATTTACATCACTTTGCATAAGTGACAGGTGGATTTAGTGTCCTTTTACACTGGCTGACTTTTGCACCTATCCATATAATACTGAATCATCTCTCCACAGGGAGGAATGAGTGCGCTGCTGTGCAAGAATACAAATGATTTCCACGTACTTGAGGTGATGATGAATCAAATAGATGAAACCTGGGAGCAGCATATGAAATTTGATTTGATCTACTCCGTGCGCGCGACAAACCGCATCATTGTCAGCCTTGTAATGGGTAGCAGTGGCCTACTTAAACTTAAACAACCCCCTCCTCCCACTTCACACATGCACACACACACATATACTGGTACCCCTCCCCCTGTCAGGTCTGCCTTGAGCTCCTTGAGCAATCAAGCCTCAGCGATTGTTCTCCATCATATAGTCTGCTCCGGACCAGCCCCTCGCCATCTGTGAGGTTATTACTCTTTTTAATGCAGGCCATCAGAACTGACACACACACTCACACACACACTCATGCACGCACACGGCTCACTTTTGTTCAGATCTATAAATCAATACCAGTCACAAACATTTAATCTGCGAGTTAATTCTGTCGTCTGTTGTCCTGTGGTGGATAAGAAGTTGTCACAAAAAGAGACGTGCTGTCAAGGATGAACTAAAGATTGGACAACAAAAAGTGACTAATGTACATAATATGTAGCCATTGCCACCATGCAGAAAACTCTGTCTGCAGATTTCTGTTTTTACAAGGTAACTACAGCTGAAACATCTCTTGCCAGCAGCTCCCTTTCAGTTTATTGGAAATGTTTGTCCAGTTTTGGCAAACATACATCTCCATTCTTCGCACAGGCATCGCTGCAGGGGCTGCTGCGAGCTGTAAAAGGCACATCTTTTGACTTTTCAAAAAGTCGTCTGTCAAAGATGGCCGTGACAAGTCTAAGTGCTTGGGCACCGGGGTGAGGAATTTGCCCGGGCCTTGTCACAGTTGGACCTGGAGCCAGTCGGCTGCTGTGGGACGACTCATACGCACACATACAGGAGCCCGTGTATGGTTACTAGTTTTCTCAGGCAGTTTATGGGAGACAATAGATGAGTCTGATAACCAAACATTATCATAGACACTGTTTCTCTTGTACTCAGTGCAAGTGACTGCAGCAAGCCATTAGGTCATTATCTTTGCAAAGGCTGCAGCGTGGCCATTTGACTGAAAATAATGGTAAGTTTTACTATACATTATGATACTTTTGATTTCATATTAGGAATGGCATAACCACGCTAATATTCCCTAAAACGTACTAAGGCACCAGTAACTTATTCATGTATTTTGATTGATTTAGGGGAAAGCTTTTAGTACTCCTCTGATCTGATTTCTTTGCCCTTTTTTGCACGAGATCGATGCAAAAATTGAATCGGGACCCCCTCAGCTTCAGGAGGAAATGCAGTGGACAATGAGGGAGCCGTGGGAGAATGTATTCTGCCTGTAACATGGTTACTGGGAATAGGCTTTGAGGGAGATTTTGAGTGACATCAGAACGGCGGTACAACTCCATCAGTGGGCAAGTCATGAGTGATTTCAGAGCAGGGAGATGTGGTGTTGTGCAGGAGTAAAAAAGATGGCTGCTGTCTCACGGGTCTGCTTGTAAAGTAGGAGATAGGTGCCAGAGTACAGATTTATACAGTATGTAATATCAAGGTACTAGTGAGGGGACAGCCTAGATGTGGGTATTTGGAAGGGCAATATGGATATTTTGGAAATTTTGTGATAGCTATTGTCTCATATCCCTTGTCAACCACTGTTGCAGTGTGTTTGAGCAAGGCACCTATCTCGCCACTGCTACATCGAAGCTGTTTAGTGATAAAAGTGGTGAAATTGTTACAGCTCTGGAGAGTGGAAGTGCACACACAGTTCTGTTGATGGTGTTCATGTGAGGTCATCGCGTACAGTCTTACTTGAACTTGTTTGTGTGTCCACTACACTAAACAAGCTGTGCAATACGTCTGCGCATGTATGGCATGCGGCCTCCAAAGTAGTAGTTTACAGCGACCAGCCACAACATTAAAACCACTGACAGATGAAGTGAATGACATTGATCACGGCTACAGTACAATGTTCTACTGGAAAACTGGGTCCTGGTATTCATGTGGATGTTCTTTGACCCGTAAAACCCACCCAAACATTGTTTCAGACAAAGTAAACCCCCTCATGCCAGTGCGAGGCGTCCACTGTTGTTTGTTTGGGAGTATCTTCATGCCCCAAGAGTCTGCAGCCATGCTAGCAGCTCTGTCAGGTTGTACTTAGACAAACTGGTGCTTTGAGCTAAATGCTAATGTCAGCATGCTAACATGCTCTCAATGCCAATGCTAACTTGCTGCTGTTTGTAGGGAATATTACTATGTTCACCATCTTAATTTAGCATGTTGGCATGCTAACAAATTCCACACACTCTAGCAGGATTTGACCTGATGTGGCAGCAGAGGAATGTCCCTACTAAATGTCATTGTAATCCATCCAGTACTTACTCCAGCCACCAGAGTCTGCATGGACACAAAGTATAATTTGAGCCAGAAAAGAGCAGTTGACCCGTTTGACTGCCAACAACCTAAAAATGCACAGTTTGGGAATTCACTCGCACAGTGCAAACATACATATCTCTCTGGCGTGTATTTTTTCCATTTATTCCGATGCCTAGGCGAACGTCTCGTCAAATGCATATAGAGAGAACGATGGGAAGGCGTTGGAGGGAACAACACGGCTCCAGTCCCGTGTGTTTGTGTTAGTCGAGTCTAGACATGGAAAGAAGAAGAGCGTGGCCCCGGGGTCAGGAGGTGAGGCCAGTGAGGAGACACAAACTGATAAAACAGTTGTGTCTTCACTGTTTGGGAAGCACCCTGGGACCAACTTTGGCACGTTAGCATACATTTTCCAAAGGTGCCGGTGTATGAGGACAAGCCAAAAAGCAACTTGCCTGCTGGGGAAAGCTGCAACATTCACACTATCATGAAAGTGGAAGGGGGACTTTTGAAAGCTGATGCCAGAGAGAATGACTTTGCCCTTCAGATGAGATAAAATTTTGGTCAAGTGACACAAATGGCTACCTGCCAGTTCCTCAATAACTCTTTATAAGTATGTATGAGAGGTTTGCCAGAGCAGTGGAGAATTCCGGAAGACTCGTTTTGAGCTGATAGGAAGGGCTCACACAGACGGCACTCCTATATACAGTAACTGCCTTTGTTCTGTGAATAACACTCTTCACACAACACCCCTGGCCTCTGAAGGCCTTTACAAATGATGTCACACTCTTTGCACGTGGATATGTGTATTTAAGTGTGAATACATTAGTCCTATAGCTCCACTGTTTGCATCCTACATGAACACGGCTTCACGTTCTCTGCTCCGTGAACAGCCATGCTACACCGGAGTGGATTTAAGGAGCACCACAGATGCACTTTAAAGACGACGTCTGGTTAAAGCACTGCGTCCGAGCCGATGCAAAGTACGCGGCTCGTGCGTCGGCTGAGCCCGGCCACAGGATTCAGCGTTACGGGCCAATCTAATGAACAGCAACATTGTTTTACAACCGTTAACGCATCCATCATTCTAACGACGAGAGAGCCGGTGGAAATGATGAGGGGCCATTGTGGGATAATAGCTGAAGATTGTACACTGTCTTTTGTCATTGTCTCTCGTCTGAGATGATGCCACTGAGAGGGAGGCTTTGTTAAAAACAATCTTACACAGAGAGGATTAAATGGATGCCATCTGTGTCTTCTTGTCTTCATTTAGAGCAGCTAAGGGCCGAACATGTCATGACTGAACCCCGGCAGGCTGTGAGCCATGAGCTACTGGTGGCATTTCACTCTGTTTGTACTGCACTATGCCAATGTTGTGCCTGCGAGCCTCCCAGCTCTACAAACTGAAGCAAACATTCAGCTTTATTGATAGCATTTGGCTGATCTTTTTGAATCTGTCTATGTGTGTGTGTGTGTTGTGTTTTGTCAAGCCTCCCCTGACAACAACAAACAAACATAGCTGTAGAGGCAGCAATTCTTTGGAAACCCACAGTTTCTGAAATTTTTAGCCAACCCCAACGGAGAACGGCCACTCCAAAACCCCACGATGCTCTTCACCACCCTTGTCCTCATGCCATTGATACTCCTGATACCGATGACTCTTATCTTTGGCTTCCTGCCCTACCTAAATTCCCAAGTTTATATTGCCCTCATTAAACACCGAGCACCCAAACAGCCCACAGTTTGGCTTGTCACTTATTTGTCATTGTTTAAAACAAGCGAATAGCTTTTGATGGGGAGATAAGAGAAAGTCTGGCCTGGAGCAGAGTTCCTCCCAACAGAATCTTAACTTGCTTTATTTTAGTTGGTTTCATTAAGTGTTACTGAAATAAAGTGTGTGTAGATGCAGTAGCTTGTATAGTACAGTAATGCATGTCACGATAGCCTCTTCCTCTGCTGGGTGAGGCTGAGTGACACACTGGGTAGGGCCATTGCTCACCTCACCAGTTTTTACTGTTGCAAGACAAACAAGCACCACTGTGAGTGACGTGTCAGCGGCCAGGTCAAATATTAAACCCCCAACCATACACACACGTATCATCTGAGATGTGGCCAGCAGCACAAAAGAATGAAGGAACGAGCCAGAAAACAATATTCAGCTTTACACAACACAAAGACAAAGACACCTTGCAAGACAAATACTTTAGTCATCAGCGGTCAGCGTCATTATTCGACACTGATGACTGTCATATCTCAGGCTTTTCTCTTGAGCACTTGGTAGCATGTAAGTTTTTTTAAATGCAAGATAATCCACCTTGTTGTGAGGAGTTTCATGAAGGAACTCTTTCTACCGAACTACAACGGATCAACGCACAGAAGGAAACGTGCAGCTACTCACGGCCGAGAGGTTTACGACAGCGCGGGATGCGAACATTATGGTCTCAGCTTAGCTGTAACGTCAGTTAGCTGGCCTCTCAGCAATCAACACACTTATTTTTATCTATTTATACTTATTATTTTATACTTACAGGAAGTGATGAAATACATCAATAAAACTGTCACTGGCGAATACAGCAAACTTAACAAAGAACATTTTTATAAAAATTTACGAGCTATTTTTCTGTTTTCTGTGGTGATTTTGTTTCTCCAGTCGAGAGCAGCTCCTCATTTTCCTTCGTGCGTTGCATTGTGGGAGAATGGTCTACATCAGCGGACTGTTTTGATTATCCTTGATTTGGGGACCTTTATTCTCAGTTGCTGGATGCTTTAACGGTGTTTTAAAAGAAAATGAATGAACTGATTACTGCATATGTTGGCATCAGATGGGAAAGTGGAATGGATGGGATTTTTAGGTTGGAGAAAAAAACAAACTGGTATTTTCTCTGTTCTCCACGTCCAAAACTGTTTTGCCCTGGTGCATTTATGAAGTTCAGGGAGCGAGATATACATGTATTTCCTAAATGCCTACAAAGGATCTTCACGTCATTCCTGGCTGCATTTTGTAATTATTTTACAACTCTCAGTAACCTTGCGATCTCCAAATGTAATCATTACTGGAAGCGCAACATATTTGGAAGTGCAGCACCTCCTCCTACACAGGTACACAATAGTTGGACTTATCAGCTTGGCCCATTAATTAGTGTAATTAGTCTTGCTGTGGGCAATAAGGGTCTGATATGAGCTGGCGGCCTCCAGCCCACACGCCCTCTCGGACCGTTTACCTTACCGATAAGTTTGTGAGCTTGCTAATCGGACACATTAATCACTTTGGCCCCAGCGCGCCATTCGACTGTTTGCTGTTGCATTAAGGCTTGTTATCTATATTGGAGCCAGTGGAGGGTGTGGTAAAACAGAAAGGGGAACAGCCTATACCTGCATACACAGGGAAGCAGAATGGCCCTTTAATGGCCATTGTTGAGTATTTTTAATCAGTGTTTACAATGGCTGGCTGTCATCAAAAATGACTGAACGATAAGCAAAGTTTTGTTGTTGAAGTGCTCGGGGGAAGTTCTTTATCAGGCGAGGGTTCATTGTTTGAAGGAGGTTGGAGGAGGGGAACTTGATTTTCTCTCAATCTTTTATTAACACCAATATGACCCCGGACTTGTTAGTCAATAAAGCTATAACAGAGTCCCCGATAGGAGGATTGTTCACAGGGCCAGGGACCGGCCCTCAGGAAGCAGCAGTATTCAGGCCACCCTGAAGTTGAGCAGCTCCACAAGCCCTTTGAAGACTTTGCTCTTTTTCCGCCCTCACTTTGCCTCTTTTCTGTCTGATCCGTCTTTATCCCCTCTCTTCTGCCTCCCCGTCTATCTCTGTTTCACTCATCCTATTCTTCATGCTCTCTTTTATCCCAGGATCACTTCTTTAGCCCTTTGATTAGCATACCAAAACCCCCATGCATTTCCCCCACGGTTTAAGTGCTATTAATGCTAATTGGAGGCAGGGAACTTCTCTAAGTAGCTTTCTACAGGTCTGTTTGTACACCTGGTGGGGGGCGGTGTGTGTGTGTGTGTGTGTGTGTGTGTGTGTGTGTGTGTGTGTGTGTGTGTGTGTGTGTGTGTGTGTGTGT
>JBBPCS010000573.1:515446-540929 GCA_037974645.1 Hollardia meadi | reverse complement strand
GTGTGTGTGTGTGTGTGTGTGTGTGTGTGTGTGTGTGTGTGTGTGTGTGAGAGAGAGAGAGAGAGAGAGAGAGAGAGTGAGGAATAATCTCAAGCAGGTTCATATTTTTAATGACTAATCTGATAATTAACTATTTATAATTTCACAGTGCTTATTGATCAACAGAAAAATAATAATTTTCAGTTATTGTCCCTGGCCTAATATTAAAACATTACCATATAAAATACATAAACATGACATAATAAATGTACACAAAACAATACAGACAGATAACCCTCAACCCTACCCATGCACGGTGAATAGCTTTAATTAATATGTAGATAATTTGGTTAAAAATAACTTGGAAAAGGAATAAGACAGACAAGATGAGGCAGCAGAGAAGACGACTAATAACAGATTATTTCTGTCGGTGTTGAATCTTTACACTGAGATACACAACAGAAAGCTTTCTGTGCCCTCTGCATTAGTTGAGGTCTCGTCTGAGGAGGTAAATTCTGGTTGAAATTATATGGGAGAGCTGTGAGCACATAGAGAATTAGTTGTTGGGTAACGTTAATTTGAAAAGTCACTTGTTACATTAAGAGATTACTGCCACTGACAACCGTACACCTTCTGAATTCAAGTTCCTCTCTTTCACCAAACTAAGTAAGACGAGCTTAATTGGCTTATTAACCCATAAAACACACTTCATTCAAACTTGACGGAAACCATCTTGGTTAGTCTTTCCATTTTCTAACAGTCACCTCTGGTTTGGTCGAAAAACAAAACAAAGAAAGCCTTAATTCGCAGAGTTAGATGTGAAAATATGCTGTCTTCATACACCGTTTTCCTCTGATGCGGCTGTCGCTGGTTCTTTGGAGGGTACGAAAACACTAAGACGCAGACTTGTCATCATGTTTCAACAAACATGCAGTTAATGGCAACAAAAGAAACAGGAAATACGGTAATATTTTAAAGACAGTGGCTTCTTCATTTGAAATAACTAAATGACACACTTGAAATGCAACAATACCACTTTACGTTACTTGTTACAACAAGAAAGTAGTCTGAGTACAACAGTAGTAGTTGCAGCTGCAGCACTAACAGCCACACAGTGATTTGAATGCGGTAATATACATTACAAAGCGACCACAACCAAATGTTATGATGAATCGAAGGCCAGATGTGTGTGTGTGTTTATTTTATCATTAAGATATCGCCGTCCTCGGAGAAGAGCCACTTTGTGTTACGCTACGGTTCGCACGTGTGGCACTGAAGGAGCAAATTGGATTGGTATTACAGTATGTAAGCCCGGGCTTAACATCCTGATGAGCGCCTACAAACAAATTGGATTGGTGGCGTGTAAATCTGAAGCGGTTTGACGAGCGGGAGGGCCAAATTGAATTCTCCACAATGTAAATCTGTATCGGCTCAATGGCTCTCCGCCCGACTCCAGCCTCGCCGCCGCTTAAATCAGGCGATTGTTCCCTGCTGTTCCAAGTTACAATCTCTCTTGGCCATTTGCTGCGGCACCTAATCTGTTTTTGATGACCCTGTAGGGATGTAGCTATACATATGGGCAAGTGAATCTCCCTCTGGCCCGCTCTCTCTTCTTCTTACTTTCCCCCTCTCCGGCTCACAGACACACACTCGCAACCTGCACAGTTGGCAAATAAAGATCGCTTTGATTGAGCCATCCATGTGTGTTGATTCAAGAGATTACTTAGACGATTGGTCATACTTATGGGCCTCCTGTTTTCTCGGGAAAACATTCTGATCTCAGTCTCTGAGATGAGGCAGATGACGTGACGTCTCATATTTATGACTCTGCTGATTCACACAGATCATATTTATTGTCGTTCCTCTGTTGTCTTCTTCTTTGTGCAACAAAATAAAGTTAATTATAACCTGGATACCGCTTAAACATGTATAAATGACTATAAATGCTTGTCACGTGTGTCTAGAATTTTCCATTTACTGGTTGATTTTGTTTGTGTGCCTCTTCAGTTATCCGTACAGTGAAGACAGCAGTCAGGGGAAGCAGTACATGAACACCAGATGCCCCGCCTGGTGTGACCGAATCCTCCTGTCCGCCTCTGCCAGAGACCTGGTCTTAAAGGTGAGCCTAAACACACCTCTTGTGATCCAATTCAGTCGCTTTCGATTGCTTTTAGAAGTCAGATTCCTTCGTGTTTTGAGCAAAGCGTCACCACCCCCGCGTCAACGTCTCACCCTTTATTTCTACGACTGTATCGTCCTTGAACCGTGTCACCCTCCCCGCCCTCTGTCACTTCACAGATGGAAGGATGAGGTGTCTGTGAATATTAATTTGGAGTCCTAAGCCATGGGCCCAACCAGACAGTATATATATATACCAGCACTTCACCCCAGTGAGCCCTGGCGTCTTCATAAAACCACAGATCTCGAACGCTTCAGGTCCCCGCTCAGCCTCAAATCCATTACAGCATTGTAAACTCCAGCCAATCTGCCACCTCTATCGTCTCCTCTCATTCTGTTTGCTGGATTACTGAGAGATCCACCGTGCAGCGCTGACCAGCTTGTGTTACCCGTTTCCCATAAGACAACAACTTTTGATTTGGAACCAAAAACGCTGCCATGACCACCAGAAACTATCCAGCGAGTGTGGAAAAGCCACATTTTCTAGCGTTTTACAGGTCTCGTCGATGCTGGAGCGTGCATGCTTTCATCCGTTTCATGTGTTTGAAAGAGATGCAGCAGTGTGTCGTACAGGTACAGTCCACAGCGGGGGGGCCACTCAGGAAGCTTGGCTTTCTTTTGTCCACCACAAATGAGAAATTCCTTCCTGGTCTTTCTTCTTTACTGACTGAAGCCTCTGATCACTGCTAATACAGTAAGCTGTGAAAAACAAAGGCTGTAAAGTATTTTAACACGATAACACCCGCTAAATGTGGCAGAATTATGTAAAATGTGATTCATACACACAGCTGTGTTGTTGTTTGCGTTTCTTCCCCTCAGGCACCAGCTAATTGCTTGTGATGCAGGGACAGAGCGGAGCAGTTAGTGTGTTCGCAGATTGGCTGATGATTCACTGAGCACACACTCTCTGGCTCCAAGCGTTACAGATTGTAGTGACATAGGCCCGTAAACAGCACGGCGTGTGGCGTCATCTATCATGGCACGGTCGGTTAACTCGCCATCATGTTATTTTCTGCTTGCCGAGCCCTAACACGCCAAAGGTTGCCCGCCGGCCGTGCGGCGCGGCACCAGCTCCGGGAGTGCTGGTAATGAATGTGTAGCCGAGCGAGCGCTCCCTCTCTACCAGAGGGCCCCTGGTAATTTGTTTATCTGTCTAAAGATTACGCAGCCCGAAAATCCACAATTTTATGCTGCCTTTGTAAATTATCAAGTGTATGTTTGATGAATGTATCTCAGGCTTTGGGAGGCAGCGGCTGCCAGACAAATAGAGAGGTGCCAGTGCGTGGCCCGCTGGAAAAAGGTAGAGTGAGGTGGAGGCGCACCGTGTGCTGACCCCCGCTCCGCTGCAGGATTGGTCTGAAGTTAATTTGGATTTCGCTTTATGGTTCATTCTCAAGCTCTTTGTCTCTTTCTTCTGAAGCGCCAGTGCAGCTCAGCGAGTCACAACTGGGAGCACCCACCAGCCTGTGTGTGCGTGTGTGTGCGTGTGCGCGTGGGGGGGTTGGGGGCGGCTGTTTAAAAAGTCTTTAGTTCAACCAG
This sequence comes from Hollardia meadi, assembly GCA_037974645.1. Classification (NCBI taxonomy): domain Eukaryota; kingdom Metazoa; phylum Chordata; class Actinopteri; order Tetraodontiformes; family Triacanthodidae; genus Hollardia; species Hollardia meadi. Next base: position 537,233 of record JBBPCS010000573.1, on the reverse strand, counting down.
ACAAGTGTGATTTATACTCCAGTCTGCAGATTCATGTGTGAGTGGGTAACAGCTTCTTTGTGTGCAGAAAGTGATATTGAAACATGATTCCCTCAGATAGACACTTAGATTACAGAGAGAGCGTTTCCAGAGGCTTTCGAAGTTAGAAACTCCCAAAGGTGCATTCAGTTCTGTTAATCATAAATCCAGATGATGTGCTGCTGCTGTCTGTAATAACACTTTAATTTTAAGGGCTTTGACCAAAATAAACTTATAATCTGTGTGATTCACAAATAATAAATCCAGCATCATAAAAAGTTCACTTAAACGACATAATTGAGACAATTTCTTTTCATCTTCTGTTCATCACTCACTTCTTTTTCTGGGCCTGTAAATTGGCCTAATTGCACTAGTGGCAGTCTCTTACGATTCTCCGAACTTAAGTGTCTGACCACATAATAAACCTTCATTATTTAGCACTTACAACTGCTGCTCGTTTTAAATTTGTCCCCAGTATTTTCCTCCAACGTTTCATACAAGATTTCAAAACAAATGGCTGAGTCAGAATGATCATTTGTTGGCCAGATATCATATGCAAATGGTGACATGATAGGATTTTATTGGCACCTAATCAAATCATTATTGTCCTGGTTAGGGACCGATATGTTTTTTTTCAGGTCCAATATGATTATTATCAATCAAGTAGACGAATAACTGGTATTTGGAGCTGATACACATTCGCAGTAAAGAGTTACTGTAAACTTTGGCACTAAATATAATTTACATAACTACTATACTTAATTAAAGTACTAGCACCTCAAAACTGTACTTGAGTATTTTCATTTTCTGCTACTTTATACTTTTACTCCACTACATTTATTATTAACTTTATTTACTAGTTACAGTACAGATTCAGATTATTTATATAAAATATAAACACCATCATATATTATTACTCATATAAACAGTTATTTATAAATGAATTTATTTGATCAGCAATCTGAAAAAAAAACAAAAAACGAGTGCAGCGAGTCACTGTTGATAATGTTTTAATCTGAGGATTGCACGGTTCTAGGGGACTTTTAATCCCACTAATTACGTTTAATGAAGCCGCTACATTGACTGCTCATCCATTAATGTGTTATAAACACACGACACAAGCTTGTAATGACTGTACTGTGTAAACACAAACACACCGCTGCTGACATTGCATCCTGCGTTTACTCGGTGTGTAACAGAAGCTGCACTGCGGCGCCGTGTTGACCGGTCATTTCGTATAATCACACAACACAAATCATTCGTCCAGTTTTCATCCCCACCAAAAAACACTTGATTTTGTGTGTCTGCAGCCTGAAAACGAAGAGAAGTCTGTAGTCTACGATAACATCGGGCCCAACGTCTGCATGGGGGACCACAAGGTAACGACTGGTCTTCACTGTGTGTGTGTTTGTGTTATGATGCTGTGGTTCGTCTGTTCACTGTAAGATCTAGTGAGAAAACAACTCTTTGTATTACATCTGGATATTAATGAGGCTGATAATGTCATTAAAGGTTATACGGTATGGTTTAGTTATATTTCAGGCTTTCACTTGCATTGATTTATTTGGTTTGAAATGTACGGACGCCGAGAACGGATGAGTTGATTATTGCATTTGTAGAGATAATCCAAACATGATCACTTATTATTTAAAGCATTTTCAGCTGCTTACACTATTTCTTACATCTGCCACAGCTTTCCACACACGGCCTAACAAACACCCGTCTCACTCCAAACAAGCTGTGTGGAAACCAGCGCCACATAACAATATTATTGTTACACCTTTACCTTACAGTAATTAACCACAATGTAAATACCCTCATATCAAATCATGAGTGAAAATATTCAGCAAAAATGGCAAAAGATCATCAGAAGGTCAAATAGTTTGCTTTGAAACTCCGAAACTCGCCCCGAATTAACTGAGTCGTTAACTCAAGAAATCGGCCTTTTGATTTGTCAAGATAACAAGAATGGAGCTGCAACAATTAGTTGATTAGTCGATAAGTCGGTCAAAAGAAAATTAGTTGCCAGCTATTTTGATAATCAATTAATTGTGTCATTTTTCAAGCAAAAATATCAAACATTTGCTGGTTCCAGCTTCTTAAATGTGATGATGGTAAATGAAGCATTTGGTTGGACAAGAGAAGCAGTTTGAATATTTTTTTCCACAATTTCTTGACTTTTTATGGACTAAACGATTAATCAATTAATCGTGAAAATAATCGGCAGATTAATCGGTAATAAAAATAATCATTACTGGCAGCCCTAAACCAGTTGTCAAAATGATCTTTGTTATCTCGAGATGACACAATAATTAATTTGTGACCTCGAGGTAACGGCATTAAACAATTAATTTGACTGTTCTCGGCTTCCGTAGGATCAGCAGATATCTCATTATTGACACGTTTTAAAGGTGTGAGATGTTGAGTCTCATTCCTAAGTCGACGCTTTGGGAAATTAATTATTATTAATTATCTTAAGTTCCATGATTACCCCGAGTTTAAGTTTTTGTTTCCAGTTGTCTAAATTCTGTTTCACACGCTTGTACCTGACGGGCTGTTAGAACATTTTGAAGACTAAGAAAAGTTTTAAACAAATGAAACTTGTCCACATGTATTCAGTCTTGTAGCTAAATAATACAAGCAGCTGCCCGGAAACAGTCGACCCTTATTTAAAGCCGTTTATATTTAAGGAAAAACATTTAAAAAAAAAAAAAAAAAAGTAGGAGAGGTCAGAGCAGCACAGAGCATTTTTTAAAGCCGACTGTATAGAAGGTGTTACACACTGTCGCTTCAGTCTCAGCAGTGTCAGACGGCGAAAGAGAGGCGCCTTAAGTCAGGTCTTTCATCAATACTCGGTGTGTCACAGACAGTCGTGTGTGTGTGCGAGGTGACCTGGGCTCACGGAGAGACACTGCAGCGGCCCTCACCTCCCAGCCACACACTGCTGCTAAAATCACAGCCGGCTATGTTTAAAAAATGTCCGATGTCGTTAGCACACAGGCCCAAAAATGCACGGCACTGGTGTGTGAGTTTAACCCGTGTGTCATCGGTGCTCAGAGAGGGAAAGGGCTCCTGCTCGTCCCAGAGAACATTAACAAAGTCTTCAACTTGTTGTCTCTAACTGTGGATCGTCTCTGTGCCCCTGCCAGCCCGTCTTCCTGTCCTTCCGAATAACAGCGGGGGCAGGTAAACCTAATGCAAATAAGCACAAGTGTTGTGTGGTGCAGTGATGTCGTGGTAAATATTCATTTTTCTTTATTAACATTATTCCCATTTTTCACTATTGTTTGCTTTGCTTTTCATTGCACAAGTGGTTCTGAAGGCTTGAAGAGTTTTATTCCAAAATAAAACATCATCAATGAAAGAATTTGACATGATTGCTTAAAATGCTTCAGTCATTTTAAGACGTTTACTTACAAGCTAGAGCTGCATCTTGTATTTTAACTTTAAAAAAAACAAAAGTGGACATCAGGTCATTTGTCTTGCAGTGACGTCTCGGTACGTAGGAATAAAACGCTTCCTTTTTTCTCTCAACAGGGAAGTGTTGCCAAAGGGGAGAGAAGATATTCCGTGAAGCGCCTCTGTGAGAACACCAGAGAAACAAACAGGACACACACACACACACACACACAGAGAGAGAGAGAGAGAGAGAGAGATACAAACACACACTTTGCACAAGCATACACTGATGAACCTAGAGAAAGTCTTTCAGCAGAGCTGACCAGTTGCAGTTGTCCTGACACCTCATCCATATGAAAACACAGCCGTTTTCTCTCCATAAAACACTTGTTGAGATGTGGACGAGCACCCGAGGGCCCGGCTCCAGACAAGACACACATCGCTGACCTCACTGTTGCCATGCAACCCCATTCCCCTGACAAGAGAAAGAAACGGACGGACGGACGGACGACTCTTCCATGCCACAGCCTCGTTGCCAAAACTCTAATTGAAATCAGCCCTACTACATACTTTAGACACCGTACTCGCCATTTTTAGGTATGCCTCTATGTATAGAAGCGACTTCCCACACAGTATGTAAGGTGTTTTAAAAAAGAAAAGTGCAATGCAAAAAAGTTGTATATCTATATTGCTAGGGTTATTTGTACATTGGACAGTATAACAAAGTTGTTGATGGTTTTAGTGCCGTTCTCTTTTCTGACCAAACTTCGTGGTCCCTTTGTTGAAATAGATGGAACTTTTCAGTTTATTTCAACAAATTATATATATTTTTTGTTTTGTTTTTGAGTTGTTGTTGTTGTTGCTGTTGTTGTTGTTGTGTGCACAACACACTGCCATGCCTGACACATCAGTTGAGTCTCATTTTATATACTGTACTTTTTAAAGAGATAATTTATAATTCTTACCAAAATGCTGAAGTGTGCGCAGAGTGACTGTGTTCCTGCAGCCACGCTGACCTTTGAAGAGTCGGCACCAGAGAGAAACTGTTCAGTGATTTATTGCCTATCAAGAATGTTTTGAGCAGTGCCATAGACCATGCAAGTATATAAGATAATGTTTCATATATATATATATAGATATATAGATAGCACTCTCACATTATTTCATTATTATTCTTACTCTAACTTATTTCTATAATATTATGGTTCTGAATGTTATATTTTAGGTAGGCTTGGGTATCCTTAAAATGTAAACTTATGTTTTTGTATTGTTTTTGTTTTGTTTTTTGTTACTGCATTATAGTGCCAAGCATCCTACACAGAAATGAAGTGTAAGAGTTATAAATAAGGTGTTGATTATGAACTGTAAAAAAAAAAGAGAGAGAGAAACTCTAAAGGCAGTGAAAGAGCAGGAAGACTTGCTTTTTATTTTAGTAATGTAGCCTTCAAACATTGCAAATAATTTGAGCATTAAAGATTTTTTTTTTTTAAATATAATTTCGTTTACTACACTACAGACAGTCAGATTGAGCCTGGGTGATTTTTAATTTTTTTCCATCTAAATCACCGCAAGTGGAAATGATTTTGTGCTCGCCGCAGAATTTATGTTGTCTCGTGTGATTTGATTCGCAGGCAAAAAAAAAAAAAAAGCTAAAAAATAAAAGAAGCTTGTTTTTGTTCCTGCTGCTCATTGTGAGTTATACTGTAGGGGAGTATAAGCTGCAGGTTTCTTCTTCTTCTTCTTCTTCTTCTTCTTCTTCACTCCATCTTATTAAAGCAGATAGAGATTTTATTCTAGCCCCTTCTGGACGGCCTGGCCTCTGCTGTAGGTGATGCAGTTCTCAAGCAATAAACCATTAGAGCTCAAAATGTCTGTTTGTCCTCATTAAATCTCTCTTTTTTTTACCTCGTTGCTGCACAATAAGAGACAATTAGCCCTTCCACGACATCATTAGTGTGTTATTACGGCAGTGTTATAGAGTGATGGGGCTCAACAGCAGAGATGACAATTACACATTTAATTGGATTATGTCTCCACACCAGCCCCGAACGAAAAATTAGAGGATTATAGTTCTTAATGTTGACTTTATACTTATATTTTTTATTTACTTTAGTGTCGCCACATGGGCCAGCTTTCCCACAGGATGTATTGCGTGTCTTCTAATTTGCTCAGTTAAAATCCTGCTGAAGAAATGCATCATGACGCCTGCATCCATTTCAAGATGGTTAAAGCGAGTGAAATTTAAGGGCAATGTTGCAATAAAACACAAATAAATAAACACACTTGAGACTTTATATTACTCTACTTATAGGCCTGGTTTTAAAAATAAATTATTACGTGCACAAGAGTCACTAACCTATAAAGTCATGATTAAACTCCACGGGCATTGAGGCTTCCGCTGCTGTTGGAATAAGACGGGGACATTTAAAAAGTTAGAAATTGTTTATAAAATTATTTCTTTTTTTCTTCATTCCGAGCAACAATCGTGTGTTGGCAGAAGTTCACGTCACACGCGGTCTATCAAAGGTTCCTCAGTAGAGTTTGATTTTCTGGCTGCTCAGTTCTGATTGGCTGAATCCAGTCGAGACGCTGCAGAAAAGCTGGAGGGTGTAGTACCACATGGGAGACAGAGGGGGAGCACTTCCGTCAAGCATCTCCACATTTCAACAGAAATACATCAAACATTACGTTAGAAACTCGTAACCAATAATCTTAAATCAATTAAAATTGACCGAAACTACGGGTTATTTTGTTCCCAAAAAGAGTTCAACTAAGCCAGAAGTGCAAAATAAAACGTCCACTTTTATAAGAGAACAGACTTCAATTTTCAATTTTCTGGTCTGATCTGTAAAAATATTGAACCCACTCCCATAATAATAATAATAATAATAATAATATGCCTACAACTTGAACATGTAGACAAAAAAAGGAGAGTGATTGTAGCCAATTAAATCAAATTAATTGACATTATTAATAGTGCCTTGCTTTCCGTTACAGATTTCATTTTGTCCCCCTAAAATAAAAATTATTCTCAAGTTAAATAAAAACATTAAATCCTGTAAAAGCTTCTCTCTTTTTTGCCAATAATGAAATTCAATTATTGATAGTCATGGATTTGTCTTTAATTTATATTAAGCCCATACATTCAAACAAAACTCATAATTAAACAAAAATGCTTGTTAAATAATTTATTTATAATACAAAGTGTTTTATTTTTCCTTCCTATAACCTTCCCGGAAGCAATAATACTCTCTTTAATTCCAACAAAATAAAATGGTCCGGTTTTCTATTCCGCTGTGTGGTGATGATGTCAAACATAAAGTTTCTCCAATTAAATCAACAGAGGAGTGTGAACTGTGACGTCGTTAAAACAAGCTGGATTTTTTTTTTTACAGTGATTATTTACAGTATTTGCGTCTATACATGTGTGTGCCGACACTGAACTGAGACTTACACACACACACAAAAAACAAAAAGGGGCGACATGAAGCGACGCAGCAGGTTTATATGAGAGGGAATAAGCGCGTGAGGAAGGCTGCCACGTGTTGAAACAAACATTAACTTATCCAGTAAAAAATATATTTACAATCTCACGTACATTTTCATCTTTAGGCTGAAAGCACAAATCACTCATTCAACTCCCCCCACCTCCCCCAAAACATGTTCCTCTCTCGTCTTTTAGGACAGTGGATACCCTGGTTAAACTGAGCTTTAGAAGCATCACAGGCCCCCTTTTACACATGCGTCTCCGATCCGGAATCAGTGTTGGCTGCAAATAAATCACTTCTATTAAACGCTTCTTCTTTTTTTGTTTGTTTCAATTGGTTTGTTTGGTTGTTTTTTTTTTATAGAAATTATGTATGATTTCTTATTTATTTCAGAATGAAAAAGGTCTGGTATTACTGTCATTCTTCTGCAGATAAAAATATATATATTATGGTTACTGAAACTTATATCACCATTTAATAAGGACGTCAAGTGATCTGATTGGGGTGACAGAGTCTCTTTTGGCCGAGGTGTAACGCTAAATGACGTTTCAGGAGTTACTGCATGAGTGAAATAAAGCAGCATAACTTGTGGATAATGAGTCTCACTAATCAGCCCAACACTGATCCGCCGGTAGATAATATTTTCTTTACATTTACACCTGTTGTTAAAACTCCAGTTGTATGCGTAAAAACGGATTTGCGTCGCCAAAACAACTTCCTGTTCCGATATTTTTGTCCTTTCAGCTGACATGAACTTGTCATCATCAGTCTTTTTGAAGTCCAGTCCTGACAGGAGTTAAATCTCCGTGTACACGCTCTCTGTAAGACGCAGCCAAATGCGTCTCTGGCCACGTTCTGCTCAGTGCATCTTCCGTGCGTCTTCGGTTTTTACATATTTTCTTGCTCTGTCTGAGCATAACACAATCCCCTCAGGCGCATGTTCGTAATGTCAGGTGGAAAGGGGGTCAGAAAGAGTGCCACAAGTCTCTGTTGGACCCCCCTCCACACATACACACACACACACACACACACACTTTGGCCCCCAGCTGTGGGCATCACAAGGTGTCCGAGCTGTTACTGCAGGGGCTGATCAGCGCCAGGTTGGTGGCCTTGTGCTTTTTCAACAGTCTCGTGATTTTCTCGTCGTCTGAATTTGGGTCCAGCGGTTTGTTGTACTCGTCGTCGTCCTCGTTATCCGAGCTCTCTTTCATCTTCTCGGTCTCCGAGTCGTGCTTCTTCTTGGCCGTGGCCATTTCTGCTGCGTGTCTCTTCCGCCATTTAGTTCTCCTGTTCTGAAACCAGACCTGTTGAGGAGGGAGAGAGAAGCGCACAGATGCTCAACAGGTCTATGATCAAAGGCAGAAAACAGAAATGGTCCATAATTATAGAAGTATATTATATAACTAATAGTATTGTATTACAATCGTAAGAACAATAATAATAGTCGTATTTTTTAGTTGGATAGGTTGTATGCAATTATTCAGAAATAAGGTTTTCTTGGCCTGCGCAGCCAAAAGATTACAGAAAAGTTTTATAATATTTTCCACATTTGCCAAAAATGATAAAGAAGGTGTTTGTTTGTTTGTTTGTTTGTTTGTTTGTACCTTGACTTGACTCTCCGTCATCCCTAAAGAGTAAGCCAGGCGGGCTCTCTCTGGGCCGGCCAGGTATTTCGTCTGCTCGAAAGTTTTTTCCAGTGCGAAGATTTGCTGTCCTGAAAAGGTCGGTCTGGAGTGTTTCTTCTTGCCGTCCTTGTCCATCATAACATTAGCTTGAGCTGGAGGGGGGAAAGAAGCACAAGCAGGCCTGATGTTACACACAGAGTGAAAGTTCAAACAACTGGTTCTATTGAGAAAGCCCACGTGCTATTCTAAATGTGATGTTTTATTAGGAACTCTCAGTGTCTGTATTATGTCTTTATGGCGATCATAGTGTTTAATAATATTGTGTCACTTGGGTTCTGCTCATAGGAACAGATTTACACGAGCTGTGTAAAATCTGGTTATTTTAAATGCGTGTGTTTGCTCTGTGACAGGCCTCTGAGCGGCCTCTATAATATCTAACAAGGCAAACCAACATCACTACAAAAACAGTCTGCAGCCCCACAGATGTAAAGGCCTGCCTTGGTGTTTCTCAATTTATACAACTCTTAAACTAACCCTGAAAGTGTGCGGACAGCCAGACAGACGGGACTTACTAGGACAGGGAACCCGCGGGTCTCTCCAGGGAGAACCCTGCATCACCCCGGGCCAGAAGATGGGCGCCCTCCCCGGCAGCTCAGCCAGGGGCTTCGGGTACCGCGACACCGCCGGGCTGAAGTACATCCCCGCTGCTGCGGCGGCTGCGGTGGTAGCCAGGCCGTTTATCCTGGGGAACCCGGACAGCAGCTGCCCGGCCGTGGTGATTGGTCTCCCCAGGATGTCGCTTATTCCGTGCGGGGTGCCCATGGAGATTTGCGAGTTGAGGTTGGAGAGCGGGGGCGCCTTGAAGCCCGCCGGGCTCTGCTGCAGCGCGTACGGGAACAGGGACGTCTTCATCTCGGTCATGTTGTGCAACGCTGCCAGCGGGGTGCTGCCCAGGACGAATGCACTCTGCCGGTTAGCCTCCATCTGCCCGACCGCTAACATTTGTGAGCATGAGCCACCAAGCTTGCTTGGATAAAAACGGAGGGAAAAAAAAATACAAACTAAGAAGAGAATATAAAGGCGAAGAGCGGAGTGGTGGTTATCAGGAGCCAGGCCTTCCAGGTATCCTGGATGAGGAAGAAGAAAATTCTTCACTTGTTGGAAAAAAAACTTGGAACAAAACCGAACTTCTTTCTTGGGAATTGAAGAGCTCGGTCAAACTCCCAGAAATGTCTCTCGGCGTGTTTGTTTTGGTCGGAGTCTGTCAGCTGGGAGATGGTTGCACGCGTCCGCCACAAGAATCCTCGCAGAAGTCGGACGGTCTGATGATGTTTTTAGTGGTTTTGATGGGAACCATTAAGGGCTCGACTTGTCTTTCCATAAATTGACTCGCTCTAGGCTGGGAGTGAAAGCGGGACCCGCTGATAATAGCGCAGCCACCTGCACGCGCGCTATTCCCATTGGACAGGGCTGAGTGAGACAGCGCTCTGATTGGAGGAGATAGAGACTCCGCTGCTCACACGTGCGTCTTCGCCGGACGGGCGCTGCCTTGACGTGCTGTCGGAAATAGCAGTTTTCAGTTAAGCTGCATATGAACGAGCATGCTCAGCGCTTATTAGGACTGACTGGATGTATTTATGATAGATGATGCCCCCAGCGGACCAGTGACGTTGCACAGTGGTTACACAGCCGAAAAAAAGCAGGCTAATGTAGCACACGCTTTAAAAGGCAGCGCCTGATCCACAATTCTCCAACTTTTCTTTGTGAAGATGAAAATAGCTCCACTATCGCAAATAGACTGAAAAATATAATTATTTTGCATCCTTGGCTAAAACCACCCGATTGTTGGTCAAACCCGCATTTTCAAAGCTTTGAAAATGTGGCAAACAGGTTGTCTGAGGTGACATTGAATGCACCACCGGCCACACTCTGTTAAGATCTTTAGCGGCGCTGTTAATGACGCATCTCACACCGCGGAAATCATTGTTTCCACTCATGCTAAAGAATATATACATTCACATTATAAGCTGTTACTGCACACACACTGTGAGTGTATCAGAGTAGAAACGGAAGCCGGCGGGGTGAGGAAGGATTCTTCATGTTTTACCGAATTTAACGGAGATTTAAGATTCAATTTTAAAGTCCACAGATAAATTAACCTGTTCAAATAGTGTTTTATTTTTTTTTACTATCTGTAAACTGTTTATGTTGATATCTGTGATGTGCAGCACTTTTCAACCAGTCAGACTGTGTTTTTTTTTTAAATTATTATTTCCTTTTCACAATATTGTGTGATTGATCCCGGTACTCTGGAGAATGAGGTCAGATAAACCGCTTGTTGGAATCTCGGTTGCGCTTACTTTGAACACTATTTCATGTTTTTTTTTTTTATATTAAAAAAAATGGATAAAAACAGCAGTCACCGGCCTCTCAAATGAAACTGAATTGGATCAGAACCGCCTATAAACTCTTTAAAGGACAGAACTCGCTTTTATGTGAGTGAATTAGGGCTAATCGGTGTTTTTTTGAGACAAACTGCGTTATTACGCAGAAAGTGTGTGAGGAAAAAAATCACCACGGCGGCTCAGTCATCACTCTGAGTGCTGTAATATTTTATGGAGATGTGAGAAGGTTGTAAGAGTGAAATATGGCCACGTTAGCATTCGAAAGGCTTCAGCAAATGCACCTTGCTGCCCATTTGCTCACCGGGGAAAGATTGTGGATTTTAAAAGGTTTTCAACGCGAGGTGATTCACAATTTTGACTGCATTTCTTCAAGCTGAAGGGATGCAGTACACACACGGTTTCTAATTCTGTAAATGGGCCTCTTATTTCTAATTTATATCCGTATATTTCCCCCTGATCATATACATTGATTTTATTAGCCTGTGTGTTTGGAAGTCTTTCTAAAATGATCACTTTATAGAGGAGAAGCTGGAAAATAATCCTCCTGTATAGGCTCATTTTTTTTAAGGGCAAAGCTGACAACCGTTGCTCAATCCCTTCGTTTTTAAATAAAGCAGTTATTGGCTGACCCAATCTGAGATCAATGACGGAAAGATTGGCACTTTTTCCAGCTCATCTGCGGCCAAAGACGAGAGCTGCCAAACAGTCCGTCACAGAACAACCATAATCACAATTTAACATAATGAATGATTCGGATTTTTTCATCATCTCCTAAATTTACCAGAAATTTAAAGATGTTAAACTGTTAAACTCAAATTAGATGAGGCGATATGCAAGAAATCTTGACTGATAGGTTAATCATTTTCCCAATAATTAGGCCTAACGAGATGTTGACTAATAGTTAACCATAGCATGCAAAAAAATTAAATTAAATTAAAAAAAATAATAATAATAATTCAAGAGTTGTCCTTAAAAATTAAGCCTATATTCCGAATAGGAAATGTTTAATTTTATTTAAAAATATGTAGTAAAATGTGAACCTGTTGCTCATAATAAACTCTTAATACTGCAGTCTAGATGAATATAAGCCTGATTTATGTGGTCAACACTATTGTGACTTTTATTAATGGTTTGTTGGCCTGCTGCTGGCGCGCACCGCAGGCCTTTGTCCTGCTATTGGGGAGGGAGGGGGGGGTAGGTTAATAAACAGCGTAAAGATAATCTTATCTGAGTGTAACCTCTGACACAAATGGGAACTGACAGAACAGTGACAGATAAGAGGATGCTTGTTGCAGTCAGTGCAGGATTCAGCTGCTTCCACACCACTCGGTGCCTCCGAGCTTTAAACAACTAACCACATCAAAAATAAACACGCGAACACAATCCAAGTTAAAGATCATTTAAAAAGAAATAAAAATACACTCGATTTTCAAAACATTTTTTTTTTTTTTACTGCTCTCGGTAGCCCATATGGTCTTTCTCTTTAAAACAACGAGTGGGAAGTTAAGTGGAATAAAAGGGACAGGGACCAAACATGTGATTATGTAAATTGGTCAGTTCACAGGACGTCAGACTTTAAACCTGTATAATCTGGTCAGGATCGCCCTCTGGTGGCACAAAGTGAAAACTCGTTTATTTCCGTGCTGACACTAGAAGCTGGATGAAAATGATGCAGACCCTAACGGGAAAGCCTGAAAACGTCTGCGACATGATGATTTCACCCCACCAACAGTGTGATGGTTAATCCCTCTCCTGGCAAGTCTTCCTCAGCTATTTTCCTCATCAAGGTGGAAAACTGTTTGCCAAATAAAAACCTCCCAAGAAATAAAGTTTTTTTTTTTGTTTTTTTTAATTTTATTGTTGAGGACAACAATGCAGCTTTGCACAAGCAGTAGTCTTTCATTTCTTTGTTTACTTCTTGGTATTGTCATTTATTTGAAACACCAGTCACAGAATAAACAGCTGCTTTCTCTGAATTTCATTCATTTGCAGTAGAATTACTTTAAATTCATTTTGTTTTCACCTGCCCTCTAAAATGCTGAATATTATGTATTAAAAACAGTTCAATCTTTTCAATGATTCAGTGTTATTTTATCACGTCAAAAATTCTCCCACCCTGACTTGTTTCTTTTAAATAATAAAAACAACAACAAATGACTCTATTCGCACTGTGAACCCTTGATTTAAACACCTGCATTTATTAGTTAATATAAAACACTTGTTGTATTGGAGACTGTCGTTATCGAAGGTCTCTGTGGTCACCACTGTAACACATCCAGCTGTTTGTGTTTTCAACTAATGTTTGGTTCATATTAGCTCTTTTGGTTGTAGTTGAATGATGATATATCAATAAACAGATGGTTTGAAGTCAAAATATCCAGAAAGTCCAGGCCTATTAGCTGAGAAACACAACATGGTGTCATCTTTTAAAAGTATTTCAACTGGTGGATGTGGTTATTCCACAAATAGATCTGGTTAAAACAAACAAAACCTTCTGATTTAGCCTTCGATTACTCAAATATCACACAGACACGCTGGTAGTCGAAGAATAAAAATCTCAGCGAATTTAAGAGTAAAAAAGATGTTTAATCATCTAAATATTCTGGTTCTTAACCTCTGAAAAAATGGATAAATCATCAGTGGGGATATCGTGGACTGAGTAAGCATATTCTCAATTTTATCAACAGGTAACAAAACTGGAAAAAGTAACAGAATGAACTCAAACGGTTTCTTTTCAAGATGTCAACCATCACTGAAATTCTCTGGCTGAGATCTCCACTGCAGAAAATACTAAATAAATATATGTAAGATATAAAAGTAGAGTATAACAGGGGTAGAAAAATGAATACAGAATGTAAATAGATTCAAGGATGTTTCTCATTTGGTCCAAATGGAGTTAAACTTGGTCCGACGTGGCAGTTTTTACACACAAAAGACTCTCCTGCGACAGTCTGTTGGCAGCAAACTCCAGAGCTTCCTCAAATCTGTGATTTTAATGGATATCTCCAGTTTTTCCTCTTTTTTTCCTGACATCTTGACCATCTTGTTTGTAACCAGAAAGCGCAGGTGGAACAAATAAACATGAATTGGGACTTTGTTCCAGTATTTTATTTGCAGTGCAATGCAGCAATCTGCAATGTTATTAGTGACTCCTTTGTTATCTGCTGTTTAAAAAACAAACAGTTTAATGTCATTCCACATTCTTACCTGAAGTCATATATTATTTTTACATTGGTCACCTCCTGAGAGGGATTATTCACACCACAGGGAGGGTGTAAACCCAGTAAAACCACTAGATGGCAACCTGCATCAAGAAGAGGGACAGGAAGCTGGAAGAGCGTCCTGGTTGTGTGTGTGTGCGGATGAGGAGTGGATGGAGGTCTCCCTTGTGCAAGGCAGCGTGAGTCAGAGATATCAGTGGTTGATCATAAAGGAGCAGATGGTGTATAACTTTACTTTAGATGCTTCACATTCAGTGTGTTGCTTCATTTTAATCCCGAGGGCACACATATATCACGAATGCAGTTAAGTTTCCAAAGATCAGCATATCAGCAGACTTCCCAGCATGCACTATTTGTGAGTTCAAACTCTCCTGAAACACTTCTTTCTTAAATAGTTGGTTTAAGTTAATATCTTGAGGCTGTTGAACTTGACTGTTAACACGTGGTTTCACAAAATGAGAAGACTTATTTGTATAGCAGTACAGCTTCCAGTTTTTAAACTGAAACAGCCGCTTTGTGCGAGAGTTGAAACTTCAGCGCCCCTCAGTGGTTGTATCAGAAGAGAATATACGGTATGGGCTGAAAGGTGCCTTATTTCTTATAAACAAAGTCATTCGAAAGATGCTTGACCCCTTTATGGTTTCATACTAAAAAAAAAAATACCCTAAACCAGGAGGCGGTTCAAGGCCCGGCACAGTTTTTCAAAGTTTTAAAAAGTCAAAGTATGAGTTGCCCATCGGTGTTAATGTGTGATGTAATGTTTTAATGTCACACACGGCTATTTGAAGGGAGCTGGATCTTATGGCTCTGTTCCGCTGAACTGCTCTCAGAAAGAGAGCAACAACTCATCGTTCTTTGTTTCAGGGAGGGGTGCGAAATAATCACTAAATAAAGTTAAAGCCTTGAATGCAATTCATGCAACGCTTAATATGAGAGAACTTTCAAGTATAATGAACTCTGAAAAGAGCCGAAAAGACGCAGCATCACTAAAACTTTTGCGGTACGATGAGTGACACTCTGTTGTCACTTCTGGTCACACAGAAGCATTCTATTGATGTTTTCTTCCCATGTTATTATTTAGAGATCAGAGAGTGAAAGCTGCATTACAGGGCAGACTGGGGAGCAATAACTTAGTTGACTTTGGGGGGGGGTGTAAGTGCTGGGTGGTGCAACTCGGCTTTGACTGACGTAGCTTCCAAAAACATTGTTTTTGGCCAACATTCAGGCGGTCTATTTGTTCAGGGCTGGACGGCAGAGCAATACTTTCAAGGATACATGAGGATTTTGGAATATCATCCCCTTAAAATTTCCCTCGGATACCTCAGTGAATGCTTTAAGAAAGGCTATGTGGTCGGTTTATTGCTTTGTGTTTGCGACATCAACAAGAAGGAGGAAAATAACTTCATGAGACCAAGAATGGGCGGCATGATGCAACTCAGGAGGATAAAATACATTCAAGCTCCACTATATTTCTGAAAATACTGCATGTGTAATTGACACAATCGACTGCATTGCTATTTATGTTGTTGATAGTCACGTGCATATCATGTCAATATTGTAAAAGGCTATCTGATGGGAAAGAACATTGATTCAGATGTCTTAATAATGGAGATGTGGCTGTTTTACAGATCTGCGTTTAATTCAATTCCCCTCTGAGACGAAGGGAAAGCGAACCACCTTGTGGTACTGAGATAACACACACACACACACACACACACACACACACACAGTTATGCAAAGTGTCATTCTCACACACTCTTGGCTCTGTGCACACTCACACAGGGAGCAGACACAGACTGAGCGTGATCTGACAGCCCGTCTTGCTCATGTCATATCGATGTTTTGTCACGGCCCTTCGCGTCCCGCCCAGAAGCACAAGGGACCCTTTGGCGTCAGGCAAGGACGCACAAGGGTTTAACGCAAGTAGGTTTTGTGCCTAAACTTAACCAACGTTGACCTTGTGCGTCAGGATAGGACGCGCGGAGCCTTTAATCCAGGCAACGCACGCCTTCCCTGGAGACCTTAAAAAGGTACCTTGTGCGTCTGGATATGACGAAAGGGCGCATGACAAAACGAAGGCGTTGCAGCCCATCTGATGGCAACAGAGAATGAGTATAGAGGTAAAAGTTGTGGGGCAGAAAACCAAAACCATGACAGCTAAACTTTATAACAATGGAAAAGTTAAAAGAGGCTAAAATATTTTGTAGAATTGTGAGGAACTGCAAAGTTGGCTGATAACTAGTTTCACGTTTTCCAAACATTACTTGTTGAGATTAAAATATGAATTTGTGCAGCTTTAAAGCCACCATGTTTAACATTTGAATTTAGTTTTTCTTTGGTACCATCTGGGAGCAGCATCAAGAGTGACATTTTGGCAGACTTTATCAAGATATACTAGATTGTGAGTGTCTGAAAGCTTCACTCGTGTGTCAAAACAAAACGTCATCTGTGCTACTTGCGGTGCTTTTCTCTTTTTGGTTGTGTGGAGAGGGTTTTGCAGCCCACCTGTTGTCAAACTGATGAAGATGTTTTCATAATTTGCTCGTGTTTTGTCCGTTCGCGTGTGTTCTCTTAAGTTGCAGTGCGTTGAGCTCTCTCGGCCACCGTACTCAATGGGTGGAAGTAACAAAAAATAATTGAAAAACAAATGAAAGTGATGAAAAGGCTTACAATTTAATAATGGAAGTGATGAAATGTATGCACATTGAAAAGGAGAGGGATAAACCGGGTTGACGTTCTATTTCAAACTGTGTTAATCGAATAATCAACTGGGATTTCTGACCATCTACCATTCATCATTCACAACACCCAACTGTCATTTATGGTTTACAGCCAGTCATTTTTGTTACTTCCACCCTTCACAAAGGATAGCTTTAGGTTAAAGTTATTATACAGCTGGGTTGTCAAGGTTAGCACGCTGTACATGTAGCTGCTGTGGGTAATGTTAGTGGGTAATGTTAATTACTATGTAACTAAAGGGGTTCGTCCTGAGGAGGCACAGAGAGAGTCTGGAGGTATTAGCAAAACACACGTGGGAAACCTGAACAGTCCAACCAGTGTCATCATCTGTCCAGGTAATTTGTTTTGAATGTTTCCAGGATTCAAGCGATGCTGCTGTGGCAGCTGAAGCAGCGAGAGAGGGTCAGGAACGGACAGCTGCAGCCATGAGGAGAGAGATGTAGGAGAGGAGGATGGCAGCCAGATCGGACAGAAGCAACAGGTGAGACTGACAGCACTGAAATGAAAAATCTGTCAATCGTGAAACATTAACCTTTTCCTAAAATGTTAATACCTTGGGGGAAAAAAAACACGGTTTACAGTATTCTGAAAGTTCATTTGTCAATAATTTCCAACAAATGATGTCTGTGTCCTTTTCGGTGAGTCAGTGTTTCAACAAACCCAGCTGGGAAGAAAACCATTTCTTCACAGGGATGATTTTATTGATCTAAAAATCGCTTGGTCCATATGAAGGACTTTACGAGTAAGGATCTAGTTCTATAATTCGGAAAGGATAGAACTTTTATGGGCTTGTGAAGCTTAAAATGTTCCTGGGCCGACGAGCAGAGGAGTGATTTGAGGTAAGACGTTTGAAGGTGGAGCCGGAGAGCACAGGAAGTTCCATGTGGTGTCTGGTGCTCTCGTAACCAGTGTCAGCAGTGAGATTAATGTAATGCCTCCTGTTAGGCAAATATCAAGGGTACAGACTGGGCTGCTTAGGAGAGCTGGAGCGCCCACAGGGTCAGGCTGATTGATCGCTCTGACACGCAAAGGTCAGCTCTGCTAGGGTTCTCCTACCTCTGACGCAAGCCTGAAGGCCTCAGCGGCCACCAGTGTTTGGGTTTTCTCCACTTTCCTGAAAACATTTAGCTTTTTTTTGTTTGTTCTTGAGGACATTTTTCAGGGATGCAGTGTTACCGTCTGCTCTCCTCGGCAGCTGGCCGGCCCGATTTGGCTGCTGCATTTATTGATGACAGAGCGAATGAGAAGCGAGAGAATTAAAAGCAGATGAAGGATAAGGAGTTTGTGACTAGTGGCCTGGCGTGCCAGCACTGCCTGTTTTCTAAGCTTTTGTTTCTGGGTCAGAACTTACAATTCCCCAAAGAACAGGGATATTTAATGAACAATGCCTACAAAGTCACCCCTAATGAGCAAGTCTGCGGAACTAGATTTTTTATTACTGTTTTTAAGTCGCTCATAAAGGCTTACTTTGTCTTTTAAAGAAGCAATTGGTGCCTAGGTTATTCATCGATCAGTAGATGCCCATACTGGTGTGACAGGAGCCTCTCAAGAGGACTGAGTCCCATTCTTCGTTTGTCTGAGCACTTCTGTGGGCAGCTCGACAGCTCATTTGCTCCCTAATAGAGATGAACGGGTGGGGATAGTCCAAGGGAGAGGGAGACGCTGCTTTCTCCAGGCAGGAGGGATACGGCTGCGGGTTGCCTACCATCACCACTTTAATTGATTACATTCATCACGGCGTGTCGCAGCACCTTACAGTACTGTATAAAGCTGGTGCCTTGGTAGCGTACCCATGTCAGACTTCAAATGAAAACATATTAGTTGGCGGGGCTGGGAAAAAAAAAAAACTGTCCAAACTCTTCAATCTCCATCCATGTCCAGTGGCTGTGTGGTTAAAGGTCACGGTGCTGCGTATTAGGCGGCTCTGCATAAAACATACAAATCAATAGCATGTAAGAGTAGAATTAGTGCTAATTGTTTTGCTTTGTAAAATGATGATGATGCTTTCAGAATAGTGTCGTGGTTGATTATAGAAGCAGGCCTGAAAGAGGTCTGTGTGTTCTGGGATAAAGGCTGATGAATTAATATTCTCATCTCATAGACTCAGACCTGATTTTTGGAGGTAAATCAGGATTAGGTTGGAGCCACACAGTGGCCTGTCTTCCTTTCAGCCTCTGTTGCAGCAGTGAAACTATTATCTTTCATTGAGTTTTGCTGTGAAAGACTTGCATTGTGAATATGTGCCTGCATGAAAACCACCCAGACTGAAATAATCCCCTCAGGTGCAATATTTCAATAAGATCCATAAATGCGGCTGCTCATAACATGCATTCAGGGGCAAATAATAATTAGACGTTTCTAGGTGACGGCAAAGAAGAGAAGAACCAGAACATATCACCTTTCAAAGCACTGATTATTACTTTACTGTGATAAAACCTCAAAAGCAGAAATCAGATTCGCCTCATGATTTATGCCAGTCAGCATATACAGTAAATTCAAGGACATAAGAGAAAAGTGAACTGTGCATCTAATACTGAAGTATTGCTTCAGACTTTGATGCATTCAGTGGCAAGGTGGCAATTACAGATCTTGTTCCCTTAAAGGAGTCCATAAATCTGTCTTCTATTCTACAGTTTGTGCAAAGTGTTGCTGTAACAATTTATACTCTTGGATATTCAGAGCTCCATCACTATTTTAACGGTTAGTTTATCAAAACCATGACTCTGGGGCGCTGGGCAGCTGAGGCTGGGCAGCTGGACCTCCACGGCACTGGACCGTGAGGCTGAAGCGGTGAGGGCAAGGAGCTGGGCAGCTGAAAGTCACAACATCAGCAGGAGCTATGCCTCCCCCTGGAGGGCTTCCTAGAAGGTGGCTCCAGGGCAAGACAAAGCAGGGAACCGACTGGAGGCTAGCAGTCTGGAGGCTGTCCGACGCAGGAGCTGGAGCTGGCAGGAGGCTAGCAGCTAGCCTACTCAGGGACTGGAGCTGGAAGGAGTTTGGGCTGTAGGCTAACTGGGCTCTAGCCAAGGTGCTGAACTACACTGCATCACCTCACAGAAGGAAATGTGCATCTACTCATGGACAATAGGCACTGTGCTCATGACAAGGCGACATGTAAATCATCAATGGCATCCTCCTCGTCTGAGCTGTAATGTTAGCTAGTTTAGTTAGCTAGCCATGCATGAGTAGATGCACGCTTCCTTCTGCGCAGTGATTTGAAAAGAAAATAGTCCCTATATGAAGCTGTTCACATCAAGGTCTGTGGATTATCTGGAGTAACAAGGGTCATGATTTTTGGAAAGAGACATTGTTGTTGAGTTTTTCAAATGTGCGAAGTGAAATGCCATCCATAGTCCCACCTGGGAGGGCAGATGTCTCTACAGCTGATATTTCCAAAACGTCACAACTCATACCAAAATAATCCAGAGGGATAAAAAGAACTACAGGTAGAGGGAAAATATGTATTCTTGTTTTTGGGGTGAACTGTCCCTTTAAGCTAGTTTCTTTATCTCTTGACTAATTAGAACCACGTGCATTCCTCAGAAAATGGTGTTTTCAAAAATTGTATTCATATTAGTATAAGCTTTGAGGTGGTATGAAGATAAATCATATTCCATTATGAACAAATGGCCAGCTAACTCCAAAACTACATGTATTAAACCACATGTACATCTCCCCTGTGTTCTTTAAAGTTCCATTCAATATAACTTTCATTTAATAAATCCTACATATAGAATACAATACAGACTACCTGTTCAGTAATTAAATTAGATTGAGGTAATACATGTTAGACAAATCCAGACCAAGGAACATTTAAGCTATCTAAATGCAATCTGACAATATGCCCTTTTAAACCAAAGATAAACACAACGCTTCGTGGAAATCCTAAAGAAAAGCAGCATGGAAAAATATCAGAAACTCAATTTTGTTTCAGATTATCGGTGTAATAAAGTGGAATTTACAATAAGCCTGTGAGTCAAGCAGCACAGGCCAATCATATACAGCGAGGCACCGTACTGAGTGCAAAACATGACTCACTATTATGGCAATATCTTTGCTCATCCACAGTTCAAATTTTATAAATCACAGCAATCAACAGAGAGTAATGCTCAGTGACTGAGACAGTGTGACACCGTGAATCACCAACTCAAACAAATTTCTACTTTCTTGGACTGGTACCACACTCTGCATTGTATTTCAGTGTCAGAGAAAGGAACAAGCTGCAGTATTCCCCAAGAACATGACTAAGTATAGGAGATGTACTGATGTATAGTGGAAGGATGAAGGGAGCTACAGTGCAGACGCAGCAACAAGATGCACGATATACTGTCCACGACATTAAGTGACAAATGGATGGATGGTGTGCACTAAGTCTGCAGCTGTGGAGAACATTAAGTCAAAATAATACACCATGTTTTCAGGAAATGCACACATTGACACCATCAGCCATACTTCGATCACACCATGTATTCAGCACATTTGAGACTCTCAATGAGTTCAAGCACTGACTCGATTAAAATGTGATTTTAAAGTGAAACAAACTCAAGTGAGGCTTAATCGTTTTGACTACAGACAACTGTAACTCTCAGAACAGAGCAAACTAAAAAAAAAAAGGCCAATGGCAGGCAAGGGTCAGAACCAAAAACTTTGTAAATTGAGTCCAAAACTTAAAGGCAAAAAACAAACAACGAGCACAAGACAGGCAGAAACAGAGTTACACAGGGTACCATTTACAGACACACAATGAACTGACGACGACAGAAGGAAGAACACCAACTTAAATACACAAGGGCAGACTAACCAGACACAGGTGACACCAATCAGGGCGGGGCAGACCAACCAGACACAGGTGACACCAATCAGGGCGGGGCAGACCAACCAGACACAGGTGA
>JBBPCS010000573.1:493077-515346 GCA_037974645.1 Hollardia meadi | reverse complement strand
AATATCATAAAATTAAACCCCCCCCCCCCCCCCCCCCCCAGCTCGAAACAGCCCAATCAGTCTGGGAGAGATTTAACAGAAGGTCAATCATGTTTGTTTCAACAAAATACAAGTAATCAGGAGATTTCCAACGAGAAAATGATTTTACTTTATAATGTACATGAGGGTCCCAGTAAAGCTGGTTTCTGGGTATCTTGGATGTTTCTAAACCCTGGGGAAAGTATTATAACCGTTAACTTTATCAATCATTCAACAGGATTGATTATTCCTTATCTTATACAGGCGTTTTGGACAGAATCAATGACTGCAATTGCCACACAAGTTTAACCAGGTAGTTGCTTTGGAAGTAGTTTGCGTTTATAGCAAATATGGTTACTTAATTATTTGCTTCACAAATTAATGGTGATATAAATGTATGGTAAAAGTGTGCAAGTCACTATTCTTTAAAAACACTATCTATCCCGCTCCCACATACTGTACAAACACTGACATACCTCCAGGGCCTTGCAGACATCCTGCAGGGCAGCGGGGTCTAAAGAATCCCCCTGGACACTGGTAGTCTTCTGCATCCCCTTGTCAGCTCTGTTTCTGCCTTTGTCTCCTGGCAGGGCTGGCTCGACGCGGTCTGCTCCAGTCAGAGGCTGGATCAACCCCCGAGCCACAGCAGCACACAGCAGCACACACAGTGCACGATTCCTGAGAGAGTTGTGCAATGCAAAGAATTACATAAACTGACATTATCTGGAAAAACAAGGACTGAACGTTCTAACAAACATCTTATGTTGTTTTTTTTTGTTTTTCCTTGGCCACATCGGTACATGAGAATGTCACAGAATCCCAAAATTCACTTAATTATTGCTATGCTCAGGTTTGGTCTGTTTTCATGAATATTCACTGCTTCTTTCCATAGCCAGAAATAAGAGCAAAGCTCAAACCGCTTCCTTTTCTGAGAGTGAGTGCCATGGAGAATACATTACCACTTTTCAAAAGTCAACTTTGACCAGGCCTAAAATGATTCTCTGAGGACAAGGGTACATACTGCTGTTATCGGCTCAAAACGTAATCATTTCCAAACTTCACCAGAATTGAAAGCCTATGTTTTGCATAGCAGTCCAGTGAGGGGAGAGTAAATGACTGCTGGGTGATGAAACGATTCAAAAAACTACTGAGTCATTTAAAAAGTCATCAGTCTAAAAACAGCTGTTTCATGTTTCGTTGACATTTTATGACAGAGTTATTATATTTTGGTTCAGATCCGTTTACAAAAACACTGATGGATGATATGGTTCACATCAAGAGCAACTGCACAAAATTAGTCTTTCATTCATTGTGGATGGAGAAGCTTCACTCTTTTCAGCACGGGACTGATATAACCTTTACAAGAACTGTATGCCAAACACTATTCTGTTTAATGGATAAATACCCTAAATTAAAACTGACACTAATTTAGAGACCGGCCTACCCAGTGTACTCTGTCTTTCGGAGCATCTCCACCAGAGTCTGGAAGGTAGGAAGCAGGCGTTGATACTCCCCAGCTGCCAACAATTGGCTGCTGTAGTTCCACAGGTAAATGGCTGCATTTTCTACCACCCACGGCTCCCTGATCTCTGCTCCGAGCTCCGCCGCCCGCGAGAAGCTGGAGGTGGCGTAGGCAGACAGAGCCTGGATCCAGTCTCTGGGTGAGAGCGGTAGAAACATAGAGTGGAGATTAGGAAACGGAGAGAGAAAGTCGTGTTTGAGTGAGAGAAAGATAGTATAGTGGCCACATGGTGTTTCCACTCGTGAAGAATTAAACTAAAGGTGAAAAAGTTTTTAAAAAGTTGTTTAAATTTTTTAAAAAAAAGCATACATTTTTTTCACGGACAGTTTCATTTCCATAATAAAAGCGGCATGATTTTCTGGAAAGTTTTGCTGCATAATGTACAAGGACGAGTGGAATTTACCTCGACATTATCAAATGAATTATATCAAATGAATTATGTCAAATCTAATGAGGCATTCAACAGCAATTTATTCCAGCACCTTGATACAGTGAAAACTCTCAGCCCTCATAATGTTACAATGCCCTGGAGACAAATTTTGGGCAATAGCTCAGTAGTTGCTGCTGAATGTGATATGCAGGCCTCTTCCTATGCTTTTTACAGTTTTCAGCAGTGAGTAAGAAAAACTGCAGAATTTAGCAAAACATTTTTTTTGCTTGTAATCTTGTAAAATTGATTTAAAATAACAAAGATTTTTTTTGAGCAAAATAACCTTTATATTAAAATAACAAAAAAAAAAAAAAACCTCAAGCAGGCTGCAATAAATATTTAGTAGATTTTAGTAGAACCTGTTCAATCTGAATTTACTTCAGTTTTAATGTTTGTTTTTGTTTTCTTAACTTTTGACTTATCTGTTTATTTTATTGATTTACAGTAAATGTATTAAATCTGTGAAAATAAAGCAGAAACATACAGTGCATTGACTAAAGATATACAAAAAAGACATAATATTCTAGTTTTAGGATGTTAGCATGTGTGAATTCATAGTGTTTTCACCTGTAAACAACCCAGTTTGGATCCTCTTCAGACACACACACCTCTGTTACCATTACAGGGACAGCGGGACTGTTAAGCTGCGCCCCCTCTGTGAACAGCTTTTGGATGGTGGCCTGAAAACGACAAAATATGTTAATTTCTACAATGATAATATTAAAGTTGACCCGTTTTGACAACTTTATGATAAAAGGAGAAGAGAAGACTTCCCACTATGGGATGACAGCTTCTGTAGAGCCGTTAAGCTCAGCTATAGCAGATCAAAGACAAAAGAAATGACTGGTGAGCATTTTACTCCAGAGGCAGACAACTCCGGTAAGACACGAGGAACCTGTCTTCATCGGACTGAGATATGGGCATTTTTGAAATGAGGTAATTATGACTCAATTCTAAAAAAAATAAAACCCATGCATCATGAAACAAAGAGGGAGATACACAAGAGGAGAAAGCAAAGAGGCTACAATGTGAGTCAGTTTTGGCAGGGTCATAGATGCTGTAGAAAGTTGTCTCCTTTTTCTTCAAATTAGAGTCAAGTTAACATCTCCATGGACTTAATAGAGACATAGAGCTGCAGGCTTGATGGGAAGTGTGATTTCACTATAAGACAAGCGCAACAATATCTGACTCCGACCAATCAACAACTACCTCAAGGGCTTGTTAAAAATCCCACAATGCATGTTTACTACTGCAAGCTGTCTTTGCTCTTAATTCCACATTTCAAAAGAGCTCAAGCTTAGCAAATCAAATATGATATGATCAGATATGATCTAAGATACATAAAGAGACAAACACCTCGGTACAAAAACTTCTGCATCCAAATAAGCCGGAAATAAAAGCTGGTAGACCAGAAAATTTAAATGTACTCTTTCCACTGTTCTTGGTAAATGATGTTAGTATCAATAATTGAAAAGGGACGTAATGAAAGTCAGACAGCTAAAAGTTATTAATTAATAAAATTAAAAAATTGCAACTGAGTGTAACCCTCTATCATTATAACAAACAGAAAAACGTGCTTCTGTCCCTAAAATAGCCACCAGTCATTGTGTGGGCATCATTTACCATTTGAAGTTACAGTAAGTAAGTTAAAGTGAAGTAAGTTAAAGTGGCCATATTATGCTCACTTTCAAGTTAATATTTTCATTTTAGGTTTATACTAGAATATGTTTACAGGCTTTAATGTTCAAAAAACACAAGATCTTTAACATACTGTCCACTGCAGCAGCACCCCATTAACCCTCTGTCTAAAACACTCTCTTTGCATTATGCAAAGTGTGACATAGTGATGTAACAAAGTCACGGAAGTAAAGGCTAAACTATTGATGAGGTGTTTCAGGCACTTCAGGGGCAGTGTTTTCTGTGGGAGTAAGGAGCTCCCATTGCCATGGACCTAAAATGCATAATATGGCCTCTTTAAAGATTTTCATGAAATCAAACCCCATTTTTGATAGTCGACATTTTTCAGCAATAGTTTACTACTTTCGGTAATTGCCTTTCTATATAGTAGTTTTTATTGTTAGTGGAGCAGTCCGCTACTTAAATGCTGGATTCAAATTGCCTTCACAGGAAACGAGGCATGCATGCATGTTACATGCATTACATTATAATTCAGCATAATTCTGTCATTGACAACAACCACTGTTTAATGTTCCCTCTCTTTACAATATATCAGGGCTGTATAAAGTTACTGTTAATGCACATCTTACTACTGCTCCTTCACAAGCGTTCTACCAGCAAAACTTGCTTTTATTTAGAATTTTATTGTGTTATGCAGTGATTAATGGAGCAAGAAGGAGCAGCCAGAGTGAGCTGTTAGATAAAGAACTGCAGGTGATCACCTCCAACCCTCAGCAAGGTGTGTGAAAAACGAATTGCTTTGTGTGCAGTATAAATTCAGGGGCCTGTTCCATGAAGCGCGCAAAGAAAAATCCAACACCTCACTTGAATCAATGCATCAATTGAGCTGAAGCGGTTCCATAGAGGTCGATTCCAGTCAATCGCAATCGGACTAATTCAAGATACGTTCAAGTAGTTAAGATAAGTGCACGTGCACGCTATTCTTAAGCAGCCCGAGAGGTTGAACATTGTTAAAATCGACCTTCCATGCCAAACAGCAGTGGTAAAGAGAGAGTGTCGATGTTCATGGCAACTGAGATGTGCTTATAAGAAACATATGAAGAATGCAAACATCTAATGGCCAAAACAGGTAATCAGCTGCCATAAACAGGCTGGGAAAGGCTGGCAAGAAATTGCTGATCAACTGAATGCATAAGTAGCAACTAAGTTAAAATCTAATAAAGTATTTATTGCACCTTGGTAGCTCAACTGGTAGAGCATCCCATGTGGCGAGGCCGAGTATTCAGCAGCAGCCTGGGTTTGTTTTCAGCCTCGGGCACTTTGCTCCCACGTTTTCCCCTCTCTCCTCCCCCGTTCATGTCTTTCTCTAAAAGCTGTTCTATCTATTAAAGGCTAAAGCCCTTGAAAAAAGAAAGAAAAACAATGAGTTTGTTTGGTTGCGCTGTAAAAACAAAATACACCAGTTGCTCTGTTTCTGACAAAGTAGCCAACCAGAACTGAAATCTTTAGGATAGATCAACACTAAAAAACGCAGTGGGGTGACAGTACAGACCAAGGTCTGAGTGAATCAGCCACGTTTATACAGGAAGAGTAATGTGAAACCTGCCTTTGTGGATTAATACCATAAGAACATAGGAAAAGTGTGTCTGTGTATTAGGAAGCATGAGTTAGTAAGCACACACCTCAGCACTGATGAAGTAGACTTCAGCTAAAAGGCGCAGCATGTCCCTCACGTGTGTTTGGCTTCCACTGCAACCGTGAAGACATCCTGCACAGCTTTCTTCCTCCGAGCATCCACACTCTGGGTCGAATTGACAAAATCTCTGATGGGTCTCATTGAAAGCAAACCTCTCCTTCTCATTTAACACTGTTACAACTACTATACTATAGTACTATACTATACTATACAACTACTTACTATTACTACTTCCTGTCCACCTGTGTCTTTTCATTAGCAATACTTACAACCAACAAATTTAAATCAGCTCTATTCTCATTACTAATCTGATTTATACATGAACAGTGTAGAAGATCATTTTATAATCCTGCAATGATAACAGAGCAGTCCTATAAAGTGTGGGTATACTGTATGTCTAAGCCTGTTTTTTTATTTTTTCTAATATTCAAATATCTTCTCCCTCACTTTTAGAAATATTTCTGTTATTTTGCCATCAGTCTAAGATTTATTCATCATCTTACTGTCAGTCTTGGAAATCTTCCACCTCCCGTCATCGTAAAGCAAACAGAATCGACAAGCAGCTCGGCACACGTCCCAAACTTCCTGTTTCCTGGCTGTCTTCACCAACGTTGCCCACAACTTCACCCTGAAACAGCCGCGAAATAAAGAAAGAGATGATTCCTTTTTGAAAGGTGTAGTTCAGGCAGACTTTACTTTAACTGCAGATAGGACCAATATTTCACACGGTCATTACTATCTAATGTTCAGTAACAGCAAGGAGTAATACATTCAACAAGCCATAAAGGGCTGATTATATAGCCAATATTCCAACTGGGCTGCTGAAAGTCTGCCAGCCAAAAATAATTACTACAAAAACTTTATACCAGCAGGAGGAGAGAAGAAAAGGCTTTCATTTGTATTCATACGTGTATAGTCATAATTAATAGAGGTAAAGGAACAAACACCCAGGTACCTCTCTGTGCTGTCTGTATCATCTCCTTGTCTGGCCAGGTGCCCATCCACCTTACATACAGATGTAGAGTGATGCTGAGCCTTAGCAGAGAGCTGAGCCGCTGGTCCAGATCCAAGACTGCCTACGGGAACTAGAAAATTGTTGGAGTACTGAATACACAATTCCAACTTCATTAATGCCGCTGGAAAAGCTTCTGCATTTTCTCTCCATAATGAATCAATACAACTTTCCAGCTAGTATGCATAACAAAAAAGCTGAGTCATTCTGTTGCACAACTCCTTAAGCCTAAATAACTGTCTATAATTCAAAGAACATGGAATAAATGTTGCACTCATATGCACAGAGAGAATGCTATCCTTTTGAGGAAGTTACATAATGATCCTCTTTATGCCATCTCCATGTGAGCAAACAGAATCACAACCAAGGGGCTACAAGAGTGAATGGCCCATTTCCAACACTGCCAACTCTTTCAAACAGGTTACTGAGTACAATCAGGTTAGACATGTAAGACTAAGAATGCAAAACAAAGCAAAAAAAAAAAGAAGCATATTCTAGATTGTTATCTAGACCCATCGGCAGCAACAGAGGTATTCAAGCATTTGTTTTATGGGCTGAATGATAAATAGAAGTCTGTGACTTTGTGTTTCAAAGAAGCAAAATCCTCCACTGCCTGTGTGCTCAACACAAACACACACTCTCTCATGGACACACCTCTCATTGATGAGCATCTGCGGAACAATAAAAAATCGTGGCAACATTACATGCTGCAGTTAATTAATTCTTCTGTTACTTTGTGCGCTGACTTTAAAGCTCAAAACATGATGCTTAAATGTTGTCGTCTAGGGGATGCTTGAGGTTTATGGACAAAAAAAGAGGTGTCTCTTGGGACCAAAGCTTTTAACCCATGCCTGCAGTAGAAGCCCCCTGATTAGATGTCAGTGGAGAGTTCTTCCCTTGGTCATTAGGACTGCTGAATGTTCATTTGGAGCAGTGGACCAAGGACCCTGGAATGAGTCTGAGATCAAAGACTGTACTTGAGTTCAGGCCCTTCTGCTCCATGATCCACTGAACACAATCAATGGGGCTTTGCTGTGAGCTACACCGGAACACCTCGACAAACCGCACACAAACTAGTGATAAAGTTAATGCTGCCACTAAAAGAGCTTCTGTTCTGACATCAAAAACAGCACACACCAATTTTTGTCTGTGACTCACTTTTGATTCCCACTCTGCGTGCAAACAGTGCTTGCTTTACTGAAACAGCCGGTTATTACACAATCAGAGCAAAGGACTGCCTTCTGCAAGTGCAGGAAAGCTCAGTCAGATCACTGGAATTTGTCTGAGAGAACAAACAAATTATAAAGTGAGTATTTGAAATACTCATTAATGGACTAAGAAGACCCAAACACATTTACGTATGCTAAAGTTCTCCTGTAAAAGCATCTCCTGATCTGTAAGTGCATTCATCTTATCAATGAAATGGGACTTAAATAAACGTCCAAGAAAATGAAAGAAATGCGCAGAAAAACACAATGAGTGCAGAGAAAGGCTCAAAGAGAACAAGAGAGAGAGAGCTAAGTGGGGGCAAGCAGCAGGTTCAACATAGGCTCAGAACAGGCTGGGTGGGGGCTGGAGAAAATGCACACTATACATGTCAGGGGACTAAAATGACAAGCCTCGAGTCATTTTACAGTTGACCGAATATAAAGTTCAACTATAATGAGCACAAAGCCACCAGTCATTGCCCCCACATGTTTGATGCCGTACAATAGTCAGATACTTATCACATTTTCTCATTCCTAACTTTAATGTATATGCATAAAGTAGAAAAGTGCATCTGACTGCCTGCAGAATGTACCACTGATAAGAGGTCTTTGGGGTATATTCTTCAGTAAACGGCTAGTAAACTGTCCGTTTACAGAAGTTTAATGAAAGGTGTGGTTCCTAGTGCAGAAACGCTAAGAGTGAAATGAGAGACGTGCTAAGAGAATGTTATTGTGTCTTCGTGAAAACTGAAAGCGAGGAGGAGAAATCTGTACTTTTGGAGGTGTTGTCTGCATCCAGCACCATCTGGAAACCGTCAGGGGCCAAAAGGAGCCCCACAGCGACCAGGACGGGACGGATGTGTGTCTTCTCTTGGGGCTGCACGTCCCTCGCCTGAGAAAGAGATGGAAGGGTCGGATGTCAGACAGAATGTCGACATGTATCCATGCACTCTATTACAGTCCTGTGAGCAGCTACGCTGTCCTCTGTGACTTCAAGTACAACAACATGCATCAAAACACTAAACTTTTTATTATGGCATACAAATTTCACTTGCTCATTAAACCTGCATGCTGCATGAGAGTTAACTGCTAAACTGATTTGACTTGAACACGCAAAAACCATGCATCACTATAACTGTGTATGCAGAAAAATCTTGCCTTGTTCAGCGTCAAAGACTTTTTACATTTTGTAATGTTATACTGTCTGACACAGATGGGCTGAAAACCTGCTGCATAAGCATAGCGGCTTTATCCTCGGTCCGGGGGGGCGTTTGGTAGAGGGTCCCTCTGAGCTGCAGGAGGCGGAAAGCTGACGACAGGCGTTCTCGTAGTGACCCATTATCCAGCAGCATGGCTTTCTGGAGGTGAGTCAAAGAAGCCTCAAGGCACCCCTCCTCCTCTTCAATCACTGCCAACTCTGAGTGGACCTGACAGCGCATCTCCAGCAACATACTTTGTCAAAATAACACACAAAATAACACTTCCATCATTAACACATATGCTACAAAGGAACAGAAATCTATGGGTCAGATACCAAAGTTCAAAACTGGGAGATGAAAAATACCCAATGTTTTTTTCTTCTTCTTAAAGCTTAAAAAATGATCGTTGTAACACTCTAAATGTAGAAAAGAACTTGAAGAGAACTTTTTAAATACAAGGTTGACAGTCTGCATTACCACTAAAACCAGCATTAAAACGATACATTATTAAATTAAAGCATGATTTGGGGTATAATATTACATGCACACGATACCATGCTGTATACTGTTTTACAAATTTGGCTTGTATGGCCTAGTTGAATGTTGAATTAGGCCGCAAACTGCTTGTCAGTTTTTTTGTGATCTTAGCTGCAGAGCGCAGCCAAACAGTTCGGTGAAGCACAAACTGAAAAGCCCTAAGACATAACACACATAACCATGTATTATGATGAATCTGAAGAAGCTGGAAACCTTTGTATGTCTTCCAGTGCTTGGGCCACACTAAGCAGAGGTGTCTTGATGCGTTTTCTGAGGTTATGCTGCAAGAGGGGCAGACAGAAGTTCCACTGGGTAGCACACACTGCCTGCATGGCCTGAGGGTCCCCCTCCCTCACTGCAGCCTGCAGCCACTGATCCAGTTTGCCTATCTCCTTTAGCCGTGCCTGTGGGATAACAACTACAGATTAAGAATCTCTCCTGTACCAATGACAGCACTTTTATCACTTGGCAAGTATGTTTGGATTTAATTATATTGAATATTTGGTGCGATACTGATACTGTGGTGATTATGTGATAATTAAAATTCTCCACTGAGACTGAACGGCTTCGAGATGTGTTAGAAGTTCCTTAAAGCAGGAAAAGCAAGTGAAGGGGGTTTTCTGGATTTACCGCCTTTAAACAAAGACTGAGATCACAGAAAGTATTACTGAAGAGGTAATCAAGCCTCTGCCAACAGATCCGCTGCCTACATTGTAACATGTGGCAGAAACACATGGCTGATAATTCAGGAAAATGATTGAGCACCTCCACACTGGCTTTGGAATAGTCATTCATCTTCACGTCTCTCTTCAGGAGGTTGATTTCACAGTTGACACATTCCATCATTATGCGTTGGCCAACACTCTAAAAAACAAATACACATGTGATTTTAAGGGTCAGCATTCAGCATACTCATTCAATGCAGCAACCTCTTTAGCTCTCGAGCATGAGCTAGCTAATTATTCTCATCTTTTGTCCAGTGCCTATTTAAGAGCGGATGTCAAATTCAATGCATAAATCTGCATGTTTCTTTAGTATGTACAGTTACATCATGGATCCACGACACTGCCTGAGGTTTCAAGAGAATATCGGGTACTCACAGCCTCTCCCGCTGACTTTAGCTCTTTCAAACAGTTGGCAGCTACTTTCTGATGCTTCACTTGCAACGCCAGCAGAGCCAACTCCAGGAGGAAGCCAACTCTGCAAATCCCAGATAAAACATAATTTATACAGCTCACAACACTTCAGTACAGTAATCTGAGCCATGTACTGCCCTTGGGACATCCATAAGTGGTTTTATGGTAGTGGGAGGTTTAGGAAGAGGACAAGGAGCAACAAAAATAAGGGTAGGAAATTTGTTTAGGACATTTTAGATCACAGACCTGTCAGCTGGTTGGATGGGAGTTGGGCTCTGAAGAGGGATGGAGTTCACAGGCATAGTGGACACTTTCCTACAATCCACTAGGAGATGGAAAATCTGCTCAAGCTCCTCTTTTGTTGACTGGTCCTCATTAATTTCTTCTGACCTGCTACAAACAACATGAAAACTTGTCTGTGTACAGTATGCATGCATCTGTATTTTCATTCGCCCACTAATGTACTCACACCAACAGTGCACAAACCTTGGGCTAAATAACCTACATATGATGCTGACGATGGCTGGGTCAGACTGTCATGCTGTCAACGTTTATAGCTGAGCTGAAGAACCATAAGGAGCTCTGACATGTGGAGTACATGCCTGCAGAAAGGGGGGTGGGGGCTGGGACTGGGTTTGTACTATGCCACACCAGAGGCCATGGTGCTGTACTATTCATGTACACATGCAGCCAGATAAACCTGCCCACTATGGGACACCAAAGGCTAAACTGAGTGTCTGTGGGTCAGTGTTTGAAGAGCCTGCAAGTAAGCTGAAGATATAAAAGCTTCAGGATGAAAAAGGATTCGATATCCCTCTGTAAGTCCTACAGCTTAATAAAACATGTCACATAGGGAAAAAATACATATTGCAGGTTACAAATGCAGAATGGTCAAAGCTCGCACAAATCATGACCTTGGTATGACCACTAATAAGGTCATAACTGATTAAGGTTATGACTGAAATTGTCTCTATTATTAGCAGGAATAATTCTAAAAAAGCAAACATGCCATCAATTAATAAAGCATATTCTTTCAAATACAACATGGCCTCCACAAAGAAAACAATATCAAAGCAGATCAATGGCTTCTTTTTCTTTGACAACAACAGCTACAGTAAAATGTACAGATGGAATAGGCTTTCATCATGACAGCACAAAGACAATCCTCCAGCTATTTCAGAGCAGAAAAAATGAAGCTTTTCTTAAATATAATACACAAACTTTCCTTACTTTTTAAATTCCTGTATTTTGTAAATGACTGCTAAGGTAGTGCACTGCCTGCTCATTTCAATAAGGACATCCTTTTCTGTCAGCTTGTGATGTACCTGAAACAGAAGAGTGAATGTAAGTGGTAGCGCTTTATTAAACATCCCAAAAATTTCTGCTTAAAGGTCGACCGTGTTTCGAATTAAACTCAATTAAATAAGTTAATAGTAGTCTACAGATGGTTAGTGTACACTCTAGTATAGGACAATGGTAGATTTGATAAATAGGGTCAGGGTAAGGAATGGGTTAAACCTATGATCAGGGTTAATGTCAGGATTCTGGTTACACCACCTAAGGAAATGCAACACAGAGCAAAATAAAGATTTGTTGTACGCTCACATTTAGTCACCTGATTGTTAGCCAAGTATCATATTTAAACTATTTTAATGTAGTGTTACCAATTCATAAGAGTTTATAATTGCATATATACACTGCTCCATGAAAAACATGTAATTCCATATACGAGGACTTTTAAGTATTTAGATACATTCAGACAGATGTAACGCTCTTTTGTTAGTTCAGACAATTTTCCTGCACAAAATAAATGCTACTACAAAAAATGAGTACTGATGCTGCTTACCAGTAACGTAAAGAGTCTTGGATATAGATGTGGGATATGTGACTTGATGAATTTTTCTGTAACTTTGGCAAAACTTGCAGCATCCTCTATTTTCCCAGAATCCACAAGACATTTGATCAGGTGCCTGAACACAAGCAGAGGGCAAATGAGACCGACAGTATTTCTTTGTGAAAGAACCGTGATAGGACAGGGTCGCTGGGATATTTACACAACATATGGACACTGGTCATGATGTGAGTTTTACTACAGCACTCTCCACAGCGCTACAGTATACACCAAGCTCCCAATTTATCACTGTATGTACACCCAGCTACTGTACAGCCAATGCAATTCAATACCATACCAATAACAATACACCTTACCCTTACTTTAGAAGCTTGTAATTTTCCATTTTGGCAGTCAGTGTGAACAAAATATTTCAAACACCATGCACTGCATTATAATAGCTGCACAGTGAGTTTTATATGGAAGCCATGTATGTTGGCCACTCTGTCTTATATGAATGATACTCAGCTATGAATATTAAACATACTGTACCCAATCCTATTTACACCCTGGCTAGATGTATGACTGACATTACACTGTACATGAATGGTACATTAATATCCAATGAGCAAAGATAACGAACATTTAACTAAGATGTCACGAGGGATCGTGATAAAACAGCTTACAACAGAGAACATATTCTCCACTCCATAGAGGAGAATAAACAATTAACCAGGGAGCGAGAAAGCTGTTGATGCAAGTGAACTGCTGGTTCGTTAGCTCTGTGCGTCTTCCCCATGAACCAAGCATATGAGACTGAATCAGGACTGGACTTATTCATGAGAGACAAGCAGGAGAGCATTGCGGGGTCACTTGCATCATGAGTTCCGCCCTCCAGCTGTGGTCCTGGTCTGCCACCTCCTCCAGACTTTGGACCACCTGCCTGAGTGAGGGGACCAGGTGGAGGCACCGTCCTGGCCGCAGGAGAGGACGCACTGTCTGGAAGTACAGCACTGAGGCATTGAACACTATGAAGTGGTATCTGTAAGAAAAGAACCGCATGCAAAAGACGTAAACAGAGAACACTGAATTATTTACATGATGTACAGGCAAGCCATTTCATCTCTTAGTACGACTCAATTCAGACCAAGTGTCAACTCGGCACGGAGAATTCTTGTGAATTGCAAATGTGCGTGGTTTAACCATCATCCAATGAGCCTCAAGAGAGCACATTGTATAAACCTTTCTATGTGAAATAAGTGAAGTTTATGTATTCAAGGCACTGTTTGGAAGGAAATTGTGTGAACAGACTGTTTGAGTGCTACTAATTTATTCACCAGAGTGTGCTGTGCATTCGTCTGGGCTGGATGTATTAGATATGTATTCCCTTTGGTGTTAATTGGGATTGCACATTCAGCCCTTTTATTGACAGGTTATGAGTTTATTAGCAATGACATTCAGTGCTTTTTTTCTTGCAAAGGCAAAGCCGCAATCTCCAAACACATCTTTCACAGCAAGGAACAAGGGAACATATCTTTCACAATTTCTCTTCTATATTTATATATTTATATCTCTATCTATATTTATCATCCTTTTCACCCTGCTCAAAGAAACATTCAGTCAGCAGTTACATTTTAGAAGAACCCTGGCTGAATATCATCCATTTGTGAATAAGAGGTCAGAGTAAAGAAGCATGAAGAATCATGTTATATTTCAACAATGTTATTTGAAAATCAACCCGTCATGTCCAAGAATATGTTTGTGCAGCAGACTGAACCCTCATAACCCATCATAGCTAAAAACAGGCGCACCTTAGCACTATAATGGCAATTGCCAAACAATAACAGAGATGACAAATCGTACATGATATAAATCGGTCAACTTTCTTGACACTGTTAGAACAAAGCCAAGCACACTTCTGAGAGGTAACATACCTTGGTTCAGGTTTTGAAATTTCAATTGCTTTAAGAAAATACAGCACAGCTTCGTCAAAGTCTTTCTGAAATGGAAAACAATGCAAAAGGGGAAGAGTTATTCAATAAAGCAATATGCATGTGGAAAAAACAGCACTTGTTTAAATAAGTGCAGTATACTGTATCTCTACAGTGGCTGTGTGTGTGTGTACACAGTAGCTCATCGGCACAGACACACAAATACACACCACCCGCTTAAGAAACGTGTCTAATTTATTGTCCTCACCACACTCCCTGTGGCTGGCGGAGTCTCGAGCTGGCCCTGGCAGAGGTAGGCTCGACACAAAAATTGATTAGCTGGCGGATTTCCTTCAAAGTACATCTTTAGACACGCTCTGCTTATCTCCAAACAACGCAGCTGAAAACACAGAAATAGAGACGCACACAGGCCAAGCAAATTATTTTCACCTTATCTGCAGTTATATTGTGTCACCAGCATTTTTCTACATTTACCACATTATTATAACTACTCAGAAATGGCTTAATGTATGTGTGATGCACATTTAGTTTGCGCATGACACAAATATCATCTTAATTGCAGGCTGTTGATGCCAGCACTGTGTTATATACCGTCTCCTTTAAGTTGTCAGATAAATTCATACAGGGTAATTTTCATTCAAGGAATGGATGTACTTTTAGGGGAGATTATCCTGTGACAAAAATTATAACTACTGTGAGATTTGAATTGTGTTATGATTACATATTTCACTTTTTTTCTCATGCTGAAAGATCATAAGAAAGAAAATTGGACATTGGATCAGTGTGTTAGAAAATGTCTTTCCGCACCGGGAATACTCATGCTTCTCTAGAAAATGTAAGAATATTGTTATGTAGTTCTGCTGAGGATGAGGACTAATTCAGTAGTCAATCAAGCCTGAGACTCAAAGCAAGCTGCATTTTCACTGAGAAAACCTGCTGAACAAATGAACATGAACATTATGGAATATCACTGTGTTTCATTATACAAATATTTTCCTCCTGCCCTAAGACAGTTCAGTCTACATTAGTGAATATTCATTACTATCTCCTACTGGGAGAATAGTTAGATGTATTTAAGTTCAATGCTTCAGTCTGCATATGCGTTCCTCTTTGCCTGTGACAGTAGACTTCACTGTTAGGTTATTACTTGTGACTGTAACCAATTAGATTGTTGTGGGCGGGACATTGACAGACAGACATTGACCACAGACAGAGAGAGGAGGCTGCATTAGAGACAAAGTAGCACATTTTTTAAAATTTATCAGCAGTCGGACAAAGAACGGCAATGCCAATAATCGAAAAAAAGCTGAATATGGTATCTGATAATTGGCCAGGCCCATATTTGGTTTATACCTACTGTAGATACTGCCACCAACAAAGCATTGGTGTTAATCAGCAACCCCAAAAGGATCTGCCTCCTTCTTTATTAAATCAAACCTCTCTCATGCCAATAACATCAGGAATAATTTAGGAGCTTCCACAGAAGACGATGCTCACATATAATCACAGTTGCAGGAGTTTACTTAAAAATAAATGTGCTCCACGGTTTTCAAAGTCAGATGCACATCTTTCATTCTTAAAGGCTGCTTGAAGCATCATGAAACATCATGTCTTATATGCAACATCTCAGCAGTCATGCACTCCTCACAACATGAAAACACTCCTCACAGCACTTGGAAGGCAAGGTTGCGGGCACATTGAGAGCATATGTTTTCTCATATCAAGCTTTCATACAGTGGTTTTCAGCATCAGAGTCTAATGCTGACTGTAGGCCGATGTGTACACCGACACTGGCTGTCCTCAGTGCTGGTCTACACATTCTGATTCTGAATGAACTTGGTGGCAGAAGTATTCTTTATATTATATCATATGTATTAATTGAACTCTTCTCTTTTTAACTTGTAAAACTTGGTCATTAAATCTAGTAGGCTTTTTAGTTTTTGTATTTTATTGGTAGTTTATTTTTTTATTTTCTAACGGACCAGACAAAACCAACCCTACTAGAGTACTACTGTGACTATATTATCCTAATTCAGGGATAATGTAAGATTGACATTATTCCTAGGAAATCAGTCTCAGAAAATACAGGATATCCTCTAACACCCCTGAATTAGAGCTTTTTATCCAGTTGCTGCGACTCTTGATCTCAGTACGTCTAAAATCTTTGACCCTGCTGTCAGTATGCCGACCAAATTTACCCAAACATGCACATTACAGTGATTCACCCGAGCTTGCGTCCCACCTGTAAAGCTGCTTCTGCGCAAACAACGTACAACTCTGGGTCGATGCGTTGAGTGCGTCCGCTGGGTACAGCTGCGGACATGTCCTTCATTAGACCGTAGGCTGACTGCAGAGCTCCAGAGTCTACATACAGTACATGAAAGTAAACACAGTGAGGGCACACTTTCACAAGTTGTTAGTGTAATTGTTCCTGAATTGATATATTACAAACCATGTTGCTCCTTCGCCTTGGTTAGATACTGAAAAATATCCAGGTCCATGTGTCCAGGTGAAAGTTTACGAGCTAATACGTTTAATAGTGAGTTGCGTCTGTTAGCTAACGTTAGTTAGCTAGCTAGGATGAAACTAACAAGCTAACTAACGACAGCCAGTTTTGAGGCTAATATTTGCACTACTACATCAAAACTACACGGGTGTGTGAAAGTAGCTTGTAAACAAACATGCGAAATCGTTCAACCTTGAGGTGTCAATGTGGCTAAAGATGCCACTTATTGTTTTCGTAGTGAAAAAATAACCCTGTGTCATCGGACATGCCGTCCCACCATCCGTGTTTGTAGTTTGGGAGCGTTACTAAGCAACCGGAGACCGGGCATGAACTACGGCAAACGAAAGGGACAAAAGGGTTGACACTCTGCTTTTGCTTTAGCTTTGCTTTAGCAAACAGTGTTAACTAATAAACATATTTATGTATTGATCCGTCCTCACTTCACTGCACTGACGACTAGCTAGTTTAAACAACTCACTGTAGTCTCTGATATCAAATAGAGCAGACTTTATTGGCATAAATATCGATATTGCAGCGTTTTATCTTTCAATACATTTTCTTTAGAAAAAGCAGATACATAAAAGGAAAATAAAAAATCTGTCCCCCTCTCTTTCACTTATACACACAGACACACGTGGGTACAAAAAGCACCTCTTCATGCTTGAGGTCCCAATGCTTCCTAACTTCAAAGTGCATCATTAGAAATTAGGCCACTCGGTGTGCAAATATAATTTACTTGGTCAAACCAAATCCCCCCCAATGATGTGACAGGGAACAAAGTAGCGAGGCAAGGCAAACAATGGTGGCTCCCCTTGTATTAGACTTCCTGCTCTGGGGTTTAACTGACAGCAATAGTATTACCTGCTTATATTTCAAAGCAGCATAACTCCGCAGTGGCCCTCAAGCAAATTTGTTAAGCAGTACATCTTGGGATCTGTCTAAATATACATACAAAGAGAATATCCACCCTTTTGAGTGGCTTTAAATGTGAAATATGTAATTATTTTCAGGCAGAGATTTCTCCTCTGTCACTTGACCCACTTAATGGTTTGAGTTGGTGCATTTATTCGTTGCTTAAAATTTCACAACTTATAGAGCACATCAGTGCTTTTACTGATAAATATGTTTGCATCTATATGCTGTAGGCTATTCCTGGACATGTCAGTGGGGTGATCGACAAATCACTGAGATTGGGCCTCGAACAGTGATTTGTTCAGGTGTCAGGTTTAAGTCATGTCTAATAAGTATGAAGTAAGATCTTTGTATCAATGCGTCACACCTGCAAGTCCAAATATCACAACTATACAACTATGGGCATTTTTTTTTAAATGTCACCTATACTTTAAGTGCTCATTTAAACAGATTAAGTCCAAACATGCTGAAACTAGTTTCTTAGAATTAAGTTTGTGTTTATGTTAGTGAAATAATGAATTCATAGCAGAAGAAGGTGTGGCTGGCCAGGCAATCTGGTCAACACAGACGGTGCTATATGATGATGAATAGGCTCTTAAAATGCTATTTTCTTCAGGCTGTCGTCCAATATGTTACAACAATACACCTGCTCTATAGCTTACAAGATGCTGCACAATCCAATGAAATAGAATTTATACATTATAAATAATGATTAAACATACTGTATGACTGATTATATATAATAACTGTAGGTAATATCTAGAATCTAGGACCAAGGCTTCAACATGAAATGTCAAGGCAAAACTTCATGACAGCGGAAATGTTGATCAAAATAGAAGTAAGAACACTTGTGCCAATTAAACTAAACAAAAAAACAACTAGGGCATTTTCATAGTGTTCACAACTTTAATTCACTGTCACTGAAACTACTCTCATGAATGGATGGCTCATATTCACAAAGAAAGACTTAACTGTCTTGAATTACATCAATAACAATCCTGGGCTCTTTTCAGAATTGAATTTAAAGGAACTGAAAAGTGAATTGAACTTCAATCCAATAAATAGCTCTAGTTAGGGCTAAATCGCATGCTTTAGTTCCATGTATCTTCTGTGTACACACCATCTTAAATACTATTTTGCAGAAATGCGGCATGTTTGGTTCATGCTCTTTTGTTAAATGAGAACAGAAATTTCAGTGCCATTAAGTGATAATCCTTGTG
The DNA here is from genome assembly GCA_037974645.1 of Hollardia meadi. NCBI lineage: Eukaryota > Metazoa > Chordata > Actinopteri > Tetraodontiformes > Triacanthodidae > Hollardia > Hollardia meadi. The sequence continues at coordinate 496,529 of JBBPCS010000573.1, read as the reverse complement.
CTGTGTCTGTGAATTAGTCTATCTTTGGACCAGCCACCAGCCACATTAGATAAGGATATAGCCACAATCTTGTCAGCAGTATTGGCACACACCAAGGTGGAGAACAAATAAGATAAACAATGCAACACCAGTAGTGAAATGCCATTAATCACCCCAGCTTTTTTCCAGAAATGGATGGAAGCAAAGCCCCAAAAGGCTGTTGCTACTGTGTTTCACACCAGGGAGCTCATTGTAAACATGCATTCAGATGAGATGAGTCAGAACAGAAGTTGTTAGCTGTCTTTGATTTACTTTTAGTTGCTTAGAAGTTAAAATTAGACTGTTTAAAAAAAAATAAAAAAATCCAGGATTACAGCATCTGGTTGGTATCTTACACTGTGTTGAACTGAATTCCACAGAGACAAAACTACTCTATTCCGTGTTTGGATCAAAGTATTTTGGCTAACTTTTTGCTTTGATATTATGATGTATTGCACTGCAATTAATCAAAATCGAGAGCCACTGAGGGTGGTTGGGTTTTTGATTACAAAAATCTGTTTGCATCAAGCTACGCACACGCACAGGTCACCTCTCGCTCATAATGAACCAAAGCCATTGCGTGGAGGAAACTGTTTTGCATTATCTGGCCCCCTGATGGGATAAGTTTCAACATCCCTGAAAATCCCCACAATACCAGCATATCCTCAAGCTGTCAGATCAGCAGGATCAAATAAATTATTGATCAACCCTCAAACTGTTATCAAATATTGAGCATTTTGCACATGTGAAGCCCACATACACAAGACTAACAGCAGCCAAACAGTGATTATTACATCAGCCTAAAGACTGGTTGTTTCTCTACATACACGCAAGTCCCATACTTTAGTCAGTCTTGGCTATTTAGATACTCAGAGAAATACTAAATGTCTTGCTTTTGGATTCCAAAACACTTAAAATGAAATATCTCTTTATTTGTATATTTACAAAACACTTTTTCAGTCTTTGATATCAGGATGTATACTGCAATGTAGCAATACTTAGAAATAGCCTTTCACTAAGTTTTAATACAAAGTTTGTTTTAAAAAGTGTGTAAGATGTTCTTGGATTAGGGTCATTGAAATGATCTGTAATTAAGATAATTTCCCCAGTCAGTCTCTACCACATGTCCTCATGTTTTAAGTAAATTGGGAGTCTACAGCCATGCTAGTGGCTCTGTGAAGCTGTAATGACAATGACAATGCTAACATTCCAATGCTAAGGTATGATGTTTATGTTCACCAGGCGAACTCTCACAAAAAAACCTGACAATTTGTGTCCAATCTGCCTTGATTCTGGGTTTAACATAGACAAGCCCTCACATTATACCCATGCACATACACAGAGAGTGCTAACTAGAAGTGTTTTCTGCAACTTATCAGCAGGACCACCCACATTTAAGACGTAACTCAATCAGCATAGAATTTTAAACAGACTTAGGTGTTCGTGATTTAAATGAATGCATCAAAATTCACTGTGCATTTGATTAGAAAGCCCACGTTGAGCTGGGTGTAATTAGTTTCTCATGAACTAAAGCCCTCTTTTTTAAAAAGGGACGTACAGTAACAGCCGTCATTGATTGGATAATGAGCCTCGGGCTAAATTCTAAGCCCTTCCCGACTGCCCATTTCACATCCTTTCAGGCAATAAATCAATTGGTCATTCATGTGAAATCAACTGAGGGCCCAAACAAAAATGTCACAAACTATAATGATTATGATGTCTCTTTTCATTCAACCATCAGCATATAATAATGTTAGGTTCCCCTTAGAAATGAGGCTTTCTATTAGATTGGGGTAATGTAATCACGCCATGGAGCTTTTGCACACATTTGTTACACCTCATCGCAGGTTTGGCGCAGAACACAACCCTTCCCAAGTAATGCTGAGTCATCAGTCAGGATTAAATAATTTAGGCCTATAGGTTCTTTGATTGGACATTTGATTCCCTCACAACTTTTGTTATGTGGTTTTGTAACACTGAGTGGGTCAAAGCAGTATCTCTTCTAATTCTGTAACCAGCAGTGTCCTGTACTCCTCTCATTTTCCACTTAATAGGCATACACACTTTCAGGTTGACGCGGTTTCCCAACGTGCTATTTTACAAAATTCAACATTTGAAGATAATCTGGGGGTGGACCGTCAGACACACAGTTTCTTATCTACACAAGCATGTGTTCAAACAGCTAATGAGGGTATTGACTCACTGCTCACTCTCTCATTGGAGATGACGGTTGTCACTGATTTATTTAAACATCAACAGCGTGGGGATTGGATTTGATGGCACCCTGGATGCATACTTAGCAATAACTGACACGATGCCCAATCCTACACAGCTGATTTGGTTGCATTCCATGGACATTGATCATTAATGTCAAGTTGATCAGAAGCAAAGCATTAGTCTCAAGCTGTATTGCCGCATACATGTATGCTGTAAAATTGAATGTTAAACTAGACGTAATGTATGGAAGCTTTCTGCTTCAGGCTTTGTGTGCGTTCCCATTAAAAGTTTGGTGTGTCATTTGACTCCTATTCCGCAAAGATGAACCGATTGCATGCGGCCTACCTCAGCCAAGAGGAACATGGTTATGATGTAATGTATTTATTTTACCACTAAATGCTCTTTAAAAAAAAAAGTCTGACACTGTCCCATAATGAAGGATACATGAAAATCACTTTAGTTTATGGCCAAATCGATAAATACCAATAGATGAGTCAATTTTTATAATCAGCATTCTTTTAGCTGCAATACCAGAAATGAGCATTAAAAACATCATCCAAAGTGGTTTGTAGCTGCTGTGCCTTCAGTGTATGGAGGATATGATGTGTAAACTTTAAAGAAGAAGAAAACAAGAGATTTTGCATCACCAACTTAATGCATGTATTTTACCGTGTCCAAAAAAGAAGAAGCTTTTGATGGTATTACTGTTCGTACTTTACTTTGATGTACGGCTCGGCAAGTTTGTATATAACGTAGTCCCGCAGCTGAGAATCTACTGTATATATCACAGAGGAATATTGACACGAAAATAATTGGTGGAAGGGCAGTGCGCAACATGAACATGACCTCAGACGAACCAGGTTATGCGTTCACCATAAGTTACCATGGTGATCTAACCAGGTTAAAAGAGAGCCACCCTTGTGACACTGAAAACTCTGGCTTTAGGCATCTGTTGGGCTAGTGGAGAATGTGGAATGTGGTTGTAGGGAGGGACAGAGAAGCCGATTGTGACATAGTGATGGATGGAAAGGTCCAAAATTTTGCATTTTCTTTGCATTTTCTTTGAATTGCAGGCTTTCTGGAAATTTGGTGAAAATCTGTGCTACATTTGGATGAAGACGTGGATAGTGAGACAGATGTGGTCAACAATTTGGAGCTAGTGTTTGGGGGGGGGGGGGGGGGGGGGGGGGGGGGGGGGGGGGGGGGGGGGGGGGGGG
>JBBPCS010000573.1:471475-489839 GCA_037974645.1 Hollardia meadi | reverse complement strand
TTGTACTGTAGCCATGATCAATGTCATTCACTTCATCTGTCAGTGGTTTTAATGTTGTGGCTGATCGGTGTATATCGACACCGTGGGAACTCCGTAAAACCAGAATAAGCTAAAATGCCTTGAATCTTTATCCCCAAAGTCATGGAGGAATAATGAGTCTGTCATCCTGCTGTAGTCTGGCCTCTTCAAGTGGAGCAGGTAAATATTTAGTGAGGACTGTGATTGCTGCCGGCCATGGCCTGTTCATCTGTCACCAAGTAATAACGGAGAGCCATGAGCACTAATGTGAGAGAGGGAAAACACGAGAACATGCTTTGAAGAGGGAGACTGTTTGCATTGCTTCAGTGCAGTTGACTCCATCCCCTTTCGTTGTTCGCTGGTGAGTTTTTATCTTGAGGTAACGCTGCATTTTATAGCTCAAATCATGTTGTTTACGCTGATTAGTGTTCCCAGTCAAAACAGGTTGTCAGTATGACAGGCCACTGCCAGAAAGAAAACCTTTAAAGAACAGGCCCGTGCTGTGCATGGTTCTGTTTTCTATTAAGAGCATACAAGTAGCTCCGTGAACAGGCTCTCATCCAAGGAAATGCTTCTCCCGGCTCCGTTAAAGATGGATTACTTCAAATGGTAATGTCAGCTACACCGGGCGACTTTCCTTTTGGCTTTCCAGGGGTCAGCTGGTGGGAAGATCCTCCTCTGCACTTACAGGCACGAGGTAAACATACATCTGTGTAAACAAGCCTGAGTGACGGTCCAAGGGGGCGTCATGGGAGCACAATAAGGAGGGAATACGCCCTTCTTGTGTGGATAAACACAGAGGGGAGGGATGTGTCCTGCCCTGCACAGCCTGCTCCTGTCGGGAGAACATCCATGTTTGCCTGTCAGGCAGAAGAATGGGGAACACGGACTGCTCGAAGGGTCAGTGGGAGCGGCTTCAAATCCTCCTTTGTGCTCTCGGGTCTGACTCGGAGACAATGCGGATAATGAGGGAGGAATTTGGAACGGGGCGCAGTGCGCACGCACGCACACACACACACATACACCCACCCACCCACACACACAGGGGAAGCACCTCGCCCCTGGTCCACAGGAGCCCAACCAGCCAGCTGTCTCAGCTTCTGTCTCCCCGGGGCAAGACACTTCTTGCACATGATCCACCATCAACGGACATGATTGATGTCACTGGATACACTCTGTGAGCTCTCATGAGCCTCATTGTCTGTAGTTTTGTGTCAAGAGTTATCAACTGGCTGGGATTGGAATGGCTTTTATTGATACAGAAAAGTGTCCCTGAAAGCTGAAACTGTATTTTTCCTGCATTTATACCTCTGAATAAATGCAGACAGATGCATTATTTTCAAGTCAAACTCACTTTCTCAGGCACAACACAAAGACATTTCTAAGACAACAAAACCTCCTTTTTTTCCTCTTTCTTTTTGAACTGTTTTTGCCTCAAGTTCATCTGTAAAGAATCATGCCATTACTCATCTCCCCGAGACCAACATCGCGTCAACCTGGTCACTCTCCAACTCATATTCTTTATTTATTGCTATCATGTAAATGAGTGTCAGCTTTACAAGTGTGTCCTTTGCTCGCGAAGTGTCCGATGCCTGCAGCAGCTTCTCATTGCAGCTAATCAAAGGAGACAAATATATGGATCTTGACATTAACATGACATTGCAATGTACTCTAGAAAACACATTTCCCCCCACATTTTAATTTGGAAGACACATAAATAAAAGAACACTGTCAATTAGCCTTTTAAAGGATTCCATACACAACCTCGTCCTAAAACATAGACACAAGAGAATGCTAGACTTCTTATAAAACAGTCGTGGGAGTATTGTGGTGATTCAGAAGTGATTCAAGGTTTGGATCATTTTCAGGTTGTGTACAGGCCTCAGAAAATGGATACAAACAGTTCCTTTGCAGCTGTCCCTGAGCAAATGAAGAGAGTGAAACAAACAGCAAGACTTTTCAGTGTAAATGTTTGTGTTTGTGAAACCATGCCTGGCACACATGCAGTGCACACTGCTGCAGATCCCAAAGTGGGGACTTCCAGAGAGCCTCGGAGGTGGAGAAATAGTTCAATTTGATTGTTGTTTTATCCGGTGATTATAGGCTACTGTTTGGATCACATTATTACACTGGAAATGAACGCTTATGTGAAAGAATGAAACGGTCCTCTCTGTTGTGGTTTACTGGTATCAGATGTTATCAAATGAGCTCCTGTTGACTCGTGTATCTATTTAGGATATGAGAAGTTTAGAAGCCCACGCTCGGCGGGGAGGGACTTTCTGGACACTGCGCAACAAGTCCAAGGGCGCAAGAAGTGGATGAGGAGAGTGAATGACAGCATGCCATGCAGTAGCTCAGACAGGAGACGGATTTTCAGTGGATAATTAGGTACAATTTTTTATTTATTTTTTAAAATCTCAACCACGTTTCATTTGTGCTGCGGCTTGGAAAAGGATGTGTCGCAGTGAAGTTTATCCGGACTTGGAAAGCGCGCCGTTGGAAGTTTTCCCTCCGTACCGCAGCACAGAAAACAGTTTAGAGGACCTTTCATAACAAAGAATGATAAAGTTCATGTGCTTGACACTTTTTTCGGGTTTAATCGCAAAAGTAGTCCCAGACCACAGCTGTTGGGAACGCAGCAGGTGACCAGCAGGGCATGAGATGTGGACTGGGGCTCGATCACATGCTGAACTTGAATGTATCGGTAGGCAACGTGTAATGGGAGGATATGACTTGAAAGGAGCGCGTGTTTAAAAAGAATCTCAGTCCACAATGAGAGCGCTGACTTTGCTGTGCTTGTTGGTCGGACTGTGGGAGTCGAGCCTGAGCAACAGAAACTGTCCGGACCTGATCGTTGACAGCTGTCACTGCTCGGCGGAGAGGTCCAAGGAGCTGAGCAGGCAGCACGTCCTGGTCAAAGTTGTGTGCGATGATGTGGACTTGATGGACACCCTGCAGCCCAGCTTCTTACCCAACAGAACCGTTTCCCTGTAAGTAGATTTCATCAACGGTTTCATAAACACCTACCAGACTCCAATTAGGGCGGCAATATGTGTCTCAGGGAACCCAACCAAAATTTGGAAACACTTTCAGGTAATTTGATCTGGATTTTGTTGGAAATAATAACTAGTCCAAAGTTAATATTTGTCTGACATTGGGGTACTGTCTAGTGGATGGATTTGTTCTGGGGAGGCCTTTGAGCTCTTTAAAGGGCCCCTGGAGATCCTTAATTCCCAGTTAGAGGACCTGAATTCATGGGAAGAGCATTAAGTGTTATGTGTGATTCCACAAGGTTGAACAGCTTTGGCTTAATTCATCAGCAAGTCTTTTATATACAGGGAAAATCCGTTTTAGAGGGAAATGAAATAAATCAATATCTCCAGATTATATTCTACAGAATATTATCCTTCGAAAGATATTTTAAGTTATTGATACCCTTACATTAAAATATTACAATATGAACTCACCTCAAATGCACTATTAGAAGTACTTTAGGGAAGCAAAGAAAAGACAAACATTAATAGACCGAGATAAGATTATTTTAGTCAGCTGGCTGAACTACGATGTTTTCACCGTTTAACATTATAGAACCTTGTTAAACCATCAAAAAGAGCTTCTGGATACTGATTTAACATAGTTTAGTCCCATAATTACATCCTTCACTAATATATCTAAAACAAGTCATCAGTCATTTAATCAATTAGTCGATCCACCAAAAATGGTTTAAGCAGTTTAATCAAGCAAAAATTCCAAACCAAGTACCTGCTGATTCCAGCTTCACGAACGTGAGGATTTACTGCTTTTCTGTTTGAGTTTTGGACTGATTGTCAGACTATATAAGATATTTGAAGATGAAACAATCACACACACGTCTAAAAAAAAAAATGTTCCAAAACTCAAAGTTTAGATCCGTCCAATGGGACGAGATGTCGAAGTTTTAAAGTCAAAGTCAAAAGATTATGATGAACGGGAGTTTTGAATTTGACACAAGACTTTGTTGGAGCTCATTCATAAACAAAATGATAGTGTGTAGTTCTCTTCTTGTTGCTATAGTGAGGATCATGTTTTTCATATAGAACACATCTACTGTATCTATCTTACAGCCATGCTATTGACACTGGCAGTAAGGGTTGTAAAATCTTGCAATTGCAAAGAAAACTATAGCTGACTGTGCTTTTGGACCCTTAGTGGTCCCCAGAACCCATGTTTGAGAACCAAGCCTCACCTGTAACACTTGCCACCTCTGCATACATTTTCCCTTTTCACTGCAGTCTTTCAGGGTATCGTTTGCATTGTATTCAAAGTTATTCAAACATAGATTTTGCGCTTAGACGTTGAGAAACCTCCCTTAGTATTCATCTGTGCCTCTCTCGTAGATGATGGCACTTCAGACACTCGAGGGGTTGATAACTTTCCCTCCACACGTTCCCCCTCTCGCTGCAGGTGCACAGATCGACGGCTAGATTAATAGAGTGTTGTATTCTCGGAAACCTGAGGTCTGCCTTCCAAGTGCAAAAGCAAATACTAAATGTAACGTCTCTTGAGACAAGTTTGAGCCGACCGCTCATTCTCAACTAAGAGCACAGTTGATTAATGGTAGCACTTTGCTTACTGCAATTTATTTGGAGTGGTGTTTGGTTCCGTGTATTAGGTGGGGGTGCTTTTGTTCCTTCATGGAGAGAGTGGTTAAAATTCAACATTCATCAGCGTTGAGCTGTTTTGTCGCTTGCAGGCACTAACAAAGTTAGTTGTTAATTGTTAAAGTAGCTTAGAAAGATAAATAACACAAAGACTTCAGGTTTACAGTAAGTGTCAAACGAGATGCAGCTTGAAGCATCTCCCTCCTACAGAATGACGCCTTTTCCTCGGTTCACTTGAGAATTGTGAGGTTGTATGTATGTTATGATCAAACTGACTCTAATAAGCCTATTCCTCACACAGTCCTATTCCTTGGTGGCCTAAATCCTACAGCCGCGCTCGAGCTGGCCAGGAAGCAGTTTTCCTGCATTAGGAAATGTGACCTTTGTCAGGCTGAAGTGGCCTCCCTGCTCGCTCTTTTGTTTAGATGTGCTGTGCAAATAAACAGATATATCAAGGGAAGTATGCACATACCGGTCTCTCCCTGAAGACTGCCCTACAAATCTCCTGAATGTCTCCCTGCGTGCTCTCTTCATTTTATCCTGATCTCAACACCTACTTGGCTCCTTGCAGAGACATTTCCTCAATGACAATCCAAGTGTGCTCAAGTTCAAGCGTACTAATGCAGATCCAAATGCCACCTCTAATTAAAGGCACAGATTGGGCTTCATTGCTTTTCTTTTTGCCTTTTACTGTTGTATCTATAAATGTTTATGAGGAACAAACCCAGTAATAATGCACCACCTTGCAAATGCCAGGAAAAACAACTTAAAAAGACAATGAAAGAACATTGGCACACAGTTAATTTAAATCTTTATTTATGCCAGAGTGTATGAGTAACTCTCTGTGCTGCAAAATTTCCTCAATTAGCACCTATGACTGTCCTCCTTATCATCCATGTGGGGGGATGGGGATCTGCTCTGTTGACCGTGGGACCTGTCTGGTTTAATGGTTGCAATGCTGTCTTTCAATGCAACGGAGGTACTCCTTCTCCGGAGAGAGTAACAGCTGGAATTGTAGCCGACACCTGTCTGAGGCAGCGTTCTAACAGGAGGACTCTCTCCTTGTCCAGGGAAGAGGAGGGACAGACTGTGGGAGAGACAGGGGGATAGAATGAAGACGGTTTAGTAAAATGTCCCTTGGTAGGTGAAACTGAGGCTGAGCGAGATGATGCGACAGATTGTTTGGACGCTCAATAACAGCTGATTGTAACTCAGCGTCTGAGTTTCTCCACTGCTGGAAACTGCATGCAAAGCTGTGCACTTTCAAAACATGTTCTTGCAAAATTCTTACAAAGAACCTCATCTGTGCACTGAGCTGTTGTGTTGCAATAGTCGTATTAATTAAATCATATTTTAGTAGTTTGATTATTTTAATTTTCATTATGTTTTCAGGTGTCCGTCCGTCCCATACTTGTGAACACGATATCTCAGGAACACCTTGAGGTACTTTCTACAAATTTGGCACAAATGTCCACTTGGACCCAAGGATGAACTAAATCGAGCATTGCGTTAGTTCTGGCAGGCCACGGAAGTCAAGCTCAGCTCACAATCTCAGCTAAATCAGCTGATCTGAAGCCAGCCCACTTCATGCCCAGCTGACGGCTCAGCTGATTCTCTTCTATGCATTCTATTGGCAAATCTGCCAATGGCCGCACTATTTAAGCTGCTTTGACCTGCCTATTCTTCCTGCTTCCTCTGCAAGCCACTTTGCAACCCATCTCCTCCTTTTTATGTTGTGTCTGGCTTAATCGATGTCATTTCTGTTGTCATCGATGCCTGCTCTGTTCTGTACCCGGGGGGTATTTGCTGCTTAGCTCCCTGCCTCAGGCAGAAGGGCAGGGAGGTGTGCTATCCCTTCTTTAGACTTTCCACGCAGACACGTGGAAGGGCAGGGAGCCCCCAGAACAGAGAGCCATACCACCAAATATAACTGAATGCAAATGGGAATCGAAGTTTCTTTGACTATAGTGACAGAAATAGATTTTGTTGGTCAGAGGTCAAAAGTCAAGGTCACTGTGAACTATTAAAATCCTGGTTGCCCACCTTGAGACTTTGCTGATCGTATAGATCTGTGCTGCCAGGTTGAACATGTGTGTGAAGCATCCATGTTTTAGAATTTGGAGCTTATTTGCAGCAACCTCCATATTTGAAGCATTGTAGTCGACCACAGGCTCTTTGATTTTGTTGATATTGAGCTTCAGGTGATTGTCGTTGCACCATGTGACCAAGCTCTCTATCAGTCACTACATATATTATATGAATCTGGACAAACATGGATGTCAGCTGCAACTTGACTGGTGCGCGGAGGCACACAACTATAATAATCCACACAGAGGTAGACCTATTTTTTGTTAGTGTAAAATCCTTTTTTAACTAGAAACACAAGTTGTTTCCTAGGATACGGTAACATTAGCTAACATCATTGGCAGAGAGAGAGAAATCTTTGCATGAATTACCTTATTTGGTCTTTCGACTGCGGTTCACGTTATTGTAAAAGCTTTTGGTGATGCAAATTGCAATACATTTCTTGCATAGTTTTCATCTTCAAAGGTTACTTGGTTTATTTAGTTCTGTTTTCCACTTGAAAAAAAGATTGCCTAAGAATTTTTTTCATCGCCAAAATAACAGTTTATGATAGTTGCAGCTTGTCGTCACGATTCATAAAAAGACATCGAGCCTAAACTGTTCTAAAGCTAAACTGTTCTTGAGCTTTTCATTTTCATTTGAGAGAGACACAATGCTTCTGATTTACTGCACTTCGAGCTTTTGAAAGTGATCCTTCCTCTGGATTTGTGCATGTTCTCTGAAGGAACCATGCTAAGCTCCTCCAAAGCCTGGCCGTCTCCTGTTCGAAGGAGAGGAAACGAGGGCATTTGGTCTGGGCCAGTTCCAAATCTGGAGGTGTTTGGCATAAAGTAGCCTGCTCTGTGGGCCCTCACCACAACCATCATCATCATTATCATCATCATCATCATGACAGGAGAGGGATTTTGCTATTTCAAGAGGGAAATGAGCAGGACGGGGCCGTAGCTGGCTCCAAACTGCTACAAGAACATTTCAGTCATTATGCCAGGACCCAGCGGACGCCATAGGAAGAATGGCTGGAAAAAAGATATTTTACATAATGTGCTGCTGCACTGTTGACTGCAAAGAAAATCACATAGGAATTTAGTGGAATCAACAAATGTCCTCTCATCAACTTGATGAAAATATACAAGTTCTATATGTTTCAAGTTAATTGAAGATAAAATTTCTCATTTTTATTTTCAGACCACATCAGAACTTAGAAATATGAGTTCTTCTAACTTCTAACAAGTTTTGTGACTTGAAATGATGAGTTGGATGAATGTATTTTACAGAGTTCAATCAATTCTTCAAAATGAGTTTCTAAAGAAACATGATCACCGTTAGAAGACTTACCAGCATGCGTTGTTTGAAAAAAAAAAGAAAAAAGTCTACTGGCCTTCGTTTTTATAGTTTGAAGAAAATATATATGATGGAACTGTGTTTCTTTAATGTATTTTAAGATCAGGCATGGTTGTTTTCACGATAATGAAAACATTGCGAACCATGACTATAAGGCTGGTATTGAGTTCAGTCTCCCCACTTAAACTTCACAATTCACTGGGAGCAGTTTCACATATTGTCCTTGTACCAATGCTGGAACAAAGTAGCTCCATCAGGAGTTTTTGTGTGAAATGAAGAACTGACTCTTCAAACTGAGAAAATGTAAAAGGATATCAAACTGGTTTGCAACGTTCGTCAGTGTGACTGAACAGTTGGTTCGGGTCATTGAACACGTTTTCTCGAGTTCGGTTAAATTAAACCTGCAGTGCGGCGCCTCTGTCGGCTTGCTTTAGCGCTGTAGTCTCCACCACGCTTCTATTTGCTGTAACCCGCTCGCTCTGCCTTTCGACTCTAGCAAACCAACCTTTGCTGTTTGACGTGAAGTGCATCGCTGCTGGTGTGCCGGTGCAGGAACCACGCCACAGAAATCTCTGGTTTATCTGGCAGTAATTGGGTTTAAGCACCTTTTTGTCTCAACTCGTTTGGCAACGGCTTGAATGGAAGCGATGTTAGTTTATAAGAGAGTCCTGCATTCAAGGTTAAATTAACAACTGGATTCACAAAGTTAACAATAAGTGCAACGTCTTCTTTAAGTTGCCTCAAATATTTAAGGCAGCAGTTGAACTTGTGTATATTCTGAAGTTGAATCCAGTAGGTGAACTGTTTGTGATATCATCAATAGCATGATCAAAGGAGTCAGAGAGTTCATTTACTTTTTTTTTTAACTAAAATGAATTTCTGCATAAACTCTTTTTTTTGTACTGCTATAAATATAATTCAGTGTATTCTGTTCCTTCTGTCATATTCACTCCCTCCCTCTTATTTTCCCTTGCTGCTATTCCTCTGGGGCTTTTTTTCTCGTCTGCCGAGCTGCTGTTTGTGCCCTACCCTCCTCAGAGTTCTGAGTACTTCTACATAAATATTTCATTGATGTGCACACATGGCCCGTCCTTATTCTCCTGTGCATTACCTCGCTGACAAACCGCCGTGAGTGCACACAGCATTCAGACATTCGGAAGCGTAAAATGTCCTTAAATGATATGTCCCACATATACATAGAGAGCTGGCTGTTTATTTAAAAAGGCGTGACCAAAAATGACCCCGATACAATATGTTGCTTCTAATGTCTCATGCTGCGAGGACTCATGCAAATCTCTCTCTCTCTCTCTGGTCTTCTGTTTGCTTCTCTCTTTCTTATCTCCAGTGATATGGAAGAATTTTTTTTTTAAAGTTTCATCTTGAGAAGAGTGCACTCTCCAATATCTAATGTCTCCTGAATCCCAGAGGGCATAATACTTTTATATCCCCAGCACTTTCCCCTCTGCTATAGCTAAAGCCAAGAATATTTACCCTTGGGTTATTTGTGCGCTCAAGAACCCGGAGGTCAGGGCCAATCAGTAATCTAGCTGCATGTTAGAAGCTGCCAGTCTCCTTAATAAGCTATTGATTTATCTCTTTACAAGCAATGGGTTAGTATTTTGTCAAGGTTTCTTCCAGTTTCTGTGGATGTGTATTGGTACATTACTCAGACATGTTGCAGGTCCACTGACCTTCAGATTGTGTGGAAAGCTCAGTACCTACCACTGATGCTACCACCGGTGGTGTGCTTTAAAGAGACAGTTGATCGGTTTTGCTTTAGACGATAATGATTCACTGATCGGGAGTTCGTGACCGCTGGGGGAGAGAGAGGAGTCTGTAAATTGTGCTATAGCATTGAAAGACCAAAAATGTGTCGAAACCCAGACTTACATCTAAAAATATTAGGTACAGATAAATACAGTGCCTGCCAAGGATACTTCTCTGCGTTGCTATCCCTGCCTCCTCCCTACACCACTGAGTAAATTCTAAAGTTACTTAAAGGGCCATAAATTTGAGGGAGCAAAGGAGGCCAACTTAGAAGCTTGTTGCCTTTCCCCTGTTTCACTCATTGTAAAACAAGGTGATTAAAAATCCTTATGTGTGTTGCTCCTGTTGCAGGGTGTGAAACATATCAGTTCTCCTGCCTGTCTCGCAGGATCTTTGGCAGGCCATTATCACCGCTGTGTATGTGTGTGTGTATGCATACTGTGTCTGAGTTATGGAGTCGCTGTGTATGAGTATGGGTGCATATGTAGCTGTCTTGACGCGTCTCACCACATCCATGCATTGCCCAGCTCAGTTAGCGCAAGTACTTGATATTATGTGGTTATATCAAATGACGGTGAGCTTAACGCTTTATGGTATTATTTATGGCATTATGGTAAGTTACTCACATCTGATATAATCTGCGACCAGTGATGTTTGTAGTTTCAACTGGTAAAAGCGAGAGTCAGTGCTGCCTGTGTATGTGAATGTATATGTACAGCATTAATGTTTGGCAGGTCAGCATGGCAGGGGGGTGGGGTGACCTGGCTTGGAGGTTTCATGTTACATACATGTTTTCCAACATTGCTCTTTGCAACCCAGTTGCCAGAATATATGTTGGCACTGGACGTTTCTGCAAACCAGGGATAGTGTTGAAACTTGACATTTCCTTTCGTTTCAAGTTTCAAATGTCTGGTTAGGTTTAGACACACACACACACACACAAAAACAAATGCTTAGGGTCAGGAAAAGATCATGTTTTGTCTTAAAATGTCTGCTTTAGTCACCCTAAACACAGCTGGAAAGTCTACTTTAAAATATCTGCTTCAGTTGCCAAAAACATATAGCTACAAAATGTCACAACAGTTGCTGAAATTGGCAAGTTTTTTGTTTGGTTAAGTTGGTCTGGAACAGTGGGCTCTTACTTGTCAGCCATCGTGCTCAAGTGAAAGGCCCCAAAGAGGGATGGAGGTCAGGGTCGACCTTTGGGTCACGCAGGCAACTTTCACCCAGGAGACCGGAGTTTGCGTCCCACGTGAAAGAAAACCTCACCAATCTTTTCCCAAACCTGACAAAGTGCCAGTTCATGTTAACCACGTGATTGAAAGGCTTTGTGGAAGGAAGTGTCTGTGTGACACACGCGAAAGAGTACCTTGTGTGTCTGGAGACGTCGAAGGGTGCTTGACAAAGCTGCGGTATCTGATGCCCTGGGATGAGATCATGTTGAAATTAGAACTGATTCCAGTAAGTTCTCACTCCTGCAGCACATTTGTGCATTTATACCAGTAAAACTTGTGACTGTTTCTTCACGTCTGTATCGTGAAGGATGGCAACGCAGGCAGATGTGCTTCACTGTCATGTAGAGGTCATGTGAAGCTCCGTTAAAACAGAAGGTAACTCCTGAAGCAATGTCTGGTTCCTGTCCAAGGTCAATATTAGTAGATATGAAATGTTGTTTTGGTTAAAACTGTGTCTAGTAACTTGATCTTGTAAAATAACAGAGGGTGTGGCAAGAAACTTTGAGGCAAGCAGATCCAAATGTCTGTAATAGTTCACATTGTGATCTTTACTCCATTTGGTCCTCATGATTGATGTGTTGGATGGTGACCGTTAAGGCTATTTTTGATTCTGTTCTCCTGTAATAATATAGTTGGAGGTCTCTGTTGCATGGCAGAGCCCTGACTTTTTAGTTGGACCTCACAGGAAAATCCCAGCTGTGCCGCGGAGGGAGAACGAAAGCCAGAGCTCCCGTTTTAGGGAAGAATTGATGCAAATATCTTTTGCTGCGTTTAATCACTTTAGCCTCCCAACTGAAGCAAACTGTGGAATCATTTTTATTATCAATTAATCCTTTGATGACATTCTCTCTAAATCATCTAATTTCTTGTTTTGACCAACTGCTCAGATTTTTTTTTGTTTTTTACAACCTCACACTTGAACAGCTGGGACCAGCAAATGGTTGGCATTTTATTTTAAAGAGGAATTAAATGATAATCAATTGTCAAAATGGTTAATAATTTTCTGTCGATTAACTGATCAATTAATTGTTTTAGCTCTGATGAGATTATTCTAACATTTAAAAACAATGTGTTGGAAATTGCTTGGGAAGGGGAGTGAGTAACGCAAACTATATAAACTTTATACCCTTTAAAGTTTCAGCTCACAAAAAGCCAAATTTACAAATATGCACACATGTAATGATATAATCTGTACTGTACACATCTGACTGTGGCTGGCACTGCAGCACAAGAGGCAATGGCAGAAAATACCACGGAGACAATACTGAATCCACTCCTCCCTCATTGAAAACAGCTTATCTGCAGAGGACATAATTGATAATATAAATAAAGAGTTGGACAGACTCTCCAGAAGTTTTGTCACGGGCTGTTTACATAATGTTCAATTCTGTTTTTCCTGTAATTTCCTGGATGTTACGCAGAAGCCTGAGATAGGCATGCAGAGGTCGGCAAGCAGACACACAGACACAAACACACACACATGTGCAGCGCAGCACAGGACAGGACACGCTTGAGTTTGCACAAACAGAGGCTGCCTGTCCCTGAGTGGGACGTCCGTCCGCAGAGGGAGGTGTAGTGGTCTGGGGAACAGAAGGGAGACGTGGGACAAAACACAGCGACAACATTGGTATCCCATGATCTCAGTGTTGACTACCTTCGCTTCATCACACCATCCATACGTGGCTTTGAAAAGGAGCTGCTGCAGTTTTTCAGAACTTGACTTGATACAGTTTTAGAATAAGATAATGGAAATTAAAGAAAAGAACAACAACTCGGGCTATAACTGAAACTATTAAGAGGGCTTTGGTTAGTTTTCAATAAATCTGTGAAATGTGTGAAATATGATGAAATTCCACCTTCCAAGTAGTTTCTCACCGTGTCCAGTTGACTCCATGCTGGCTTATATCTGCTGCAATTTTCTGCTTGTGGAGAGCCTATTGTGTCAAGACGAACCCAAACTGACAGAACGACAGCAGGATATTGATGCCTGGATCAACAACAATAAAAATCCATATGAATTGATGCTTACACATCTCCACACGCCTCCCTAAATGGCTGCCTGTAAATCTTATGGTCCATTCCCACACAGCTTAGTTATTCTGATTGATTTGTGGGAGAAGAGAGGTATTTTGCACACTGAATTTTACAAGCCCCCACATGTTTGATTCCTGTTTGCTGATCCCCGCCTTTAAGAATGAGTTGTCCCGAGCCACGACGTGCCTGTCAACGTTGGATGTCTCTATACATGCCGAATGGTGTACATTAGGATGGAAACATTAGTTTGACAGCTGAGCCCCGCTCACAATTGAGCCTTTATCTTTATTTATGTCAATGTTGCTTACCAATAACTGCTCCAAGTTTATTTTTAATTGTCAACACTGTAATATAACACTAACCAGTTCTTCCGTGCAATGGGTGAACAATGCTACTCCTTACTGAATGTCTTCTACAGGCAAGATTTAGCCTCAATCTTTTAGCATTATATCCAGTCGCTTATTACATGTTTGAAAGGCTTTGTGTTTAAATGAATCTGCTGAAAACATTTTTCAAAAAGTCAGCTGAAGGTGGAGTACCAGCATTTACCTTCGCTAAAGATAAACTATTGATCGTCATTTCTGCCGATAAAAGCCACCAACAAGGACTTGAACTGAAAAGCCTATTGTGGAGTAGTAAATCTGCCCTTAAGAGGCATAGCTAAGGGAGGCAGGGCTTGGAGAACAGTCAATTATCTCATTTAATGTTATTTTATATCTCCAATGGTATTATAGTATGTATATTGTATGAGCTTTGCTCAGCACTAACCCTTTCCATGCAGATTAATTTGGCCACTAGTTTCTTTGTAGATGCGTTTAATTCTGAAATAGCTGAGACGTGATATTCTCAGAAGTTTGCGTTTGGGGGCAGACCCAAACGTAAATGCCATCTTGGATGTTGACATGAATTTGCTGACACAAGTTTGTGTCCATCCTGGCCTTTCACTGAGAGGTGACTTCCTATCTTCAATCCTGCTTTTCCTGCCAAGACAACTGTTTTCACTCGGGGGGGAGAGATGGGTACTTTCCCCAAAGAATAGATGTAAGCAAGCTCGTTAGATTGAGTAAAAATGTTTTAAAAATTGAGTGCAAATGGGTATTTTTTTCTTCTATGTTTTGTCTCGTATACTTTTTTGACCAAGTGTGAGTCTATGGAGAGTTTGCATGTCTCTCTGTGCAGTGGCTGACTCTTTACCGTGACACTTTCAGTGTACACACATCCACTCTGCTCCCCTAGCATTCTGGCCAGCAATTTGCCCGTTCAGCACAATGCATTGTGGGATCCTACTGCTTAATCCGAGGGTTAAAATTGAGTGTACGTTCCCTGCAGCCATAACGAGTATCTGTCGTCACAGAGACCAGTGACACATCCCAATTACCCATCTCCCCCTAAACCTGGCCAATCACTCTGAGAACCTTATTAAAAGAGGATGGGAAAGTGTTGGAGGAGGGCGACGGAGGGATCTGACCTTGTGAAAGCCTGTGTGTGTGTGTGTGTGTGTGTGTGTGTGTGTGTGTGTGTGTGTGTGTGTGTGTGTGGTCACATGCCAACAGGAGATATGCAACATCACACATGCAAAGAAGGGCTCTTGCCAGAAAATCACATGGGGTATGCACGAGTCAACAGTGTCACAGACACAGAGCAGCCCTGCAGCGAATGATTTAAGAGCTGACTGGAGCAATCAATATTTCAGCAGATATGAAATCCAGAAACGCCATCCAAGGTGTATTTAAAATGATGTGAATCTGGACTGTAGAATAAGGGCAATATAAATCATTAGCCACTTGCCAGGTTGTAGTACAGCTAACAGCTCTGTACGAAATTCTGTGTGTCAGTGGGTGTGTGAGGAGAGGAAAAGCAAGATTTTACAGTTGAAGTGTAATAGTTCAATGTCTGTTGAATTGCAAATATTCAGTGTTTCTAAAAATATCTAGTATTGTTATTAACACCATCACCTCTACTGCTACTATAACTACTACAACTTCAAAATGAAAACAATCAACTATTTCAATCCGACCCCTGAAAAGGTGATTGAGATTCATGAGTCGGCAACAATCAAAGTTCAATCAGGGGAGACAAGTGAATGAAGTAAACATAAGCAGATGATGTGTGATTAAGTCTTGTAGCAGCAGCAAGTTAAATCCCCCCATGGAGTCCAGACACTGGTGGTGGCGGCTGATGACTCTGCTGAGGCCCATAGGCTGATGAGGCTGATAAAATGACGAAGCTGGTGCATCTGAAGACTGGGTGGTGATGGGGAGGTGGAGGAGTGCGCATACTAAAGACAGAAACTGAGACATATTTAAAAAGGATAGGCTAACAGTGAAGGTGTGTCGCTGTGCTATTGGATAGAGACCAGCTAATGGGAATGACTGGTATCTCAAGTGACAGGCCAAGACAATGACAGCAGGGAATTATTAGCAAGCATGCGTGAGGAGTGGAGGACAGGGTGGTGTGAGAAATAAACTTCAGGCCTACGCATGCAAAAGAATCGTCTTCCTGACTGAACTTTGCTCGAGCTTCCTTTTAACCTGCATTCATTGACACGCTAATATGTTAGCAAATACACATTAGCATTAATGTTGGGTAGTATTGCTTCTACTCCACAAATTCAAGTCTTCTTTTACTTCTGTTTTAGTATTTCAGTATATATGTTTTCATTATGTAGTAGTCGTTAACATTTTCTGTGTGCCGGGCCGTGTACAGTGGGTTTTTCTACCTTTTTTGCTTAAAACATCCACATGCCATGTTGATGAACACGCTAAGACTGTGTAAAAACGCTGAAGTTGTGGGTCCGTAAACTGAGGGGAACTGCAGAGACGGATTTAATTCTCTAAGTGTTTGTCACTACGAGCGACCCCTTTCACATTACTCGTATCTCACTGTCCCGTTGTTTGCATAAAAAGGAGTGAGAAGAAACCCCACAGCTGACGATTGGTGCATACATATTTGTAACTGAGCGACCCCTTCAAACCAGAGAAGACACAACTTTATAGAGCTAGATCTATGTGTTAGTGTGGCCACATTATACTGGACGTACACAGTGGAATTAGTTAGCTGGGTGGATGAGAAGACTTGTCTCTTGCACTCGAGCAGCAGGTAACACAGGCCTTATGTGGTCTAACAAGTCACTGTGGGCTTGTTTCCAACATAGCACCGGACTGTACTCTATGTGTTGTGGTGTGTGTGTGTTTTTGTGGTTGCTTTCTTGTCTTTTCACTCTGGTGTGTTAAGGTTTGAGAGAAATGTTGAATAATGCCATAAGATTCTCTGTGTGTGTGTGTTTGCGCCTGCCAGTAACACACTCAGCAGGAAGTCCTGTCCGAGCACATGTATAGTTTCTCATTTCACCATTCAGCACAGACATAGTTCATGTAAAAGAGGGAGGAAAAGGAACCAGTGACGAGTGTCAGTGAAATAATATGAATGGAGGCACTGCATCGCCTCTGAATATCAATTCAACACCTTAAAATCCCTGTGGTGCATTTCATCGATTTGTTTGCTGCTGTCATGTGAGCGATGCATGATTGAATTGTGCTGAACCGGCGTTTCTTTAAGCTTTTCTATTAGGCCGATATTTTGACATGGAGGGGTGGAGCACTTGGGTGGGTTGGATCATTACCCTTCTTAACCACAAACGGCCATAAACAAGACAGAGACGTGGCCGGGATGAGTAATTCACGGCCGCAATCTTATCACACATAAATCCTTATCTCTTGCCAACATATTGACAGACTCAGAGGATAAACAATTTATCAGCCATTTGAATAAGTAATTTCCTGCAGCTGTTATTTATTTATTTTTTTGAGATTTTACAAATGTACCTCCCTTCACTCGTTCTGTGTGCTCACCTCGTATTCCCTCCCTCATATCTTTTGTGCCTAAACAGAAACCTGAGTAACAACAAGATCTCCCTGCTGCGGAATGGCTCCTTCTATGGCTTGGCTGCACTGGAAAAACTGTGAGTACTTAATCAGACTCTCTTTACTGTTTCTGCCCTCCCCAGAGTCCTAATAGCTGTCATCACAGAACCTGCATTGCTCTGTAGCAGGAAGAAGGCAAAAGGGGGACATGGTGGGAATTAGGAGACCCTTGTCAGGGTTTATCCTGGAGGAGGCTTGTCAATGGTTTTCACCTTCCAGCCCTTGTGCTTAACCTCAATTGCCACAGTAAATGTCTTTAAAAGGATAATATGTAGCATCATATAAAGAACTAATGCAGTGTAAGATCAGGGAGCTTTCACAGATGGAGTGACTGTGAGTCCATGTCGATGAGCCCCTCATCATATGCATATGCCCTAGAGGGATATTTGCATGCAGCCTGATGATGAGCTCCATGATGGCTGCCCTGACTCTTCCCGCATGCCTCCTGAAGTCAGCTATTGATTGCTTTCACCTCCGCCCAGCCTATATCACTGCTTTTTGCCTGGACCGCAGAAGGCCAGCCCTAAGGGTCGCCCTGAGGCTGAGTAAGTGAGTAGGTAAGTAAGTAAGTAAGTAAGTGGTGGAGTTGCGGGATTGGTCAGTCGAGTGGCTACGTCATCAGGGGGCGTTGCTCTCGCCTCGCACAGCATCGATGGCGTGTGTGTGTCTGAGTTCAGCGACTCTGAGCTAGAGTGTGGATACCGGACCCGAGCCCGACGGGACCTGAAGAAAACCATGCAGGGAAGTCGACGGTGTGGAGGCATTTCTGTTTAGTTGTCAATGCAGATGATAACGGAGCAGTTGGTTTTGTGAAGTCTACGTGTGCTGTGCGTGCGGTGTGTCTGTGTGTGTGAGCAGCAGCCTTTTGACGGTCATTTTTACACTGTCCATGTGTAATCAGAGTAAACAGACAAGCTGTGTCTAAGATAACAATGACTGCATGTCAGGTGACAAACTGCGTCGGGCTCGGACATAAACAATCAGAAAGCCTGTCGGGTTCGGCACTACTGGCTCGGTCGGGTTCGGTCCACTCTCTCCTCGCTATACGTCTGTACGTTCACAAAGTAAAGTACATCGGATCTCGAGAAGCTCCGCTCTGCCCCCGCCCCTCTGTCCGAAAGCTCTCCGGAGCTCAGCAGCTGTCTGCGGGTGAGCGGTGGCTCTGTCACCCCGCTCTGCACTCTGCAAAGCCCCGCGATACACGTGAACTTTTCGCTTTCACCTGCCGCTTACTACACTGTTGGCTGCCACAATGTATTAAGCGCAAGTTATTTGGAGGTCTCGTTTTGGTGCTTTTTAACACGTTTAACAGCTAAAGAGC
>JBBPCS010000573.1:450324-465304 GCA_037974645.1 Hollardia meadi | reverse complement strand
AGAACAGAATTAAGATTCTGATTCTGAAAGATTCTGATTCTTATATTCCAACTAAGTCATATCATGTTGTAATTGGTGCACTTGCGTAGATTAATTAAACCAGCATGACCGTTTTAATCCTCAACAGTTTTAAGGATGTCTTCTAAAGATAAGGCAGGGGAAAAAAGAGTCAAAAAAGGGGGACCTATTGTTTTAATTTGTGATTATTATTATTATTTATTGGTTTATTATTTATTAATTTCAGTTGGCTTGTTTAAAAAAAACAAGCAAATTTGTAAATCTGAACACAGAATGTAAATTAAATACATTTATTTTATTTTTTACAAAATACATTTTGGAACTGACCAAATGAAGCGCACAAAATGAGCCATGCTGTGTCTTGTGTCATGCTCTCACTGTGTGCGTGTGTGTGTGTGTGTTTACTGGTCTTTTCACAAAGTACATTTTTTGCTGGTAGGGGACCGACCTGTCCACATTGTTGAAAATACTGAGCTTGCGGTCTTTGGCCACCAGGCAGTGATCCCTCTGGTGGCCAAAAAATGTTTTATGTCTATGTTCATTTTTTAATGGTTGGGGTACGGATTAGAAGAATAAGAATAGAATAAAAATGAATAAAAATAAATGTCTTCGGCGTGCGGTGGCAACCCCAAACGGGCCCCAAAACAATCACTCTAAGGTTTTCTGAAAAGTTGGCAGCCCTGGTAGTCTATCACTAATATTAATAGAAATTCAATGAGAGTAAATGTTATTTCCACCTGCTGTTTTTTTTGGCTGTTCCCTGTAACTGAATGAGTATAATATTTAAAAATCTTTTAAAAATCCTTTCCTGTGTCAGACTGAATTCGTAGCATAAAAAATGGTACCCCATCCATACTCCCCAACTAATTTTCCTCATAATTAGCGCTTTTGTTAATCATTTAATTAATTGACTCCACCTGGCATCCCAGGTGCAAATTAGTCCTTGAGTAGAAAGCCTGAATGAAAACCAGCAGGTCTCTGAGCTCTGACATGGAAATGCCAGGAAAGTTCCTTGATGGGACAAAAAGTATTCTCATAATGTTAATTTTATCAACAAAAGCAATGACAGAATGCAGCATATAACGACGTGCAAAGCCTCGCTGCCCTTCTAATGTGTGGGTAATATGAAACGGCACTTTGGTTAAGTTTATGAGCACAAAAACTGCCTGGTTTGTTTTAGGAAGAGATCGGTGAGGTTTGATCTCACACAGGATGCAAAGTGACATGTGTGACCTGCAACTCAAGCCCCGACCTCCACCCCTCTTGGGACTTTCTCACCTTGTAAACTATGACACTTTGTGCTCTGATCGTCTCATACTAACGCAGATGGGTTTACATTGGAGCTATAGTTTAAAGCCTGGTGCGTCTCATACGGATGCTAAAGGGCACCTTATGCGTCTGGATGACACACAGAGGGCGAAACAGTGTGATAAAACAGGTATTTGACATCCTGGGAATGAAACCAGGACTGTGTGATTAGGTTTACGGTTTTCT
The DNA here is from genome assembly GCA_037974645.1 of Hollardia meadi. NCBI lineage: Eukaryota > Metazoa > Chordata > Actinopteri > Tetraodontiformes > Triacanthodidae > Hollardia > Hollardia meadi. The sequence goes on along the minus strand of JBBPCS010000573.1, from coordinate 463,792 downwards.
TACTTACCCAATGATGTGATTCGGTTTCCATAAACTTTAATCATTTATCTACAAGAGAAAATTCCTTACATGTGCATCGACATGTGTGAATATCAATCAATCAATCCCCCTTTGTGTTTTTAAAAAGAAAATTAGAAACATTTTAAATGATCAAACCTCTAACTAATAAATCTGAGGAAATTTGAATTGTCTTACAAAAACATATGAGATAAGGGATATCTTTACACGTGCCTCCTGAGACTTTTCATTACCAAGAAACACTAACATTGTATTTCCAAGTGGTTAGCGCAACGAGAACATGATTAAGTAGATTTATTCTCGTAATGGGTTTTCCTCTCCACTGTTATGTCTCCACCTGCTGTGAACTGTTTGACAAGCCTAATATAAGGCGATGATTTACTGCAAAATTGCCAGAGAAGCTCCAGGCAGAAATTGTTTCATAATACACTCATTGTGCGGTCTTTGCCCTATTATGTACCACCTGTGTTGGGGGACAGCGGTAGGCTTAAAGGACAGGGGAAGGAGCACGTGCTTCAGACGTTGCAAGTTCAAATCCTCAGATCAGCTGAAGAGATATGTGCATGGGAAATAAACGAGCTATGCTATCCCCTGCCTCTCAATTTTCTGTCAGTAAAGCTTGACACTTGAGCTGGTAGTTGTTATACTAAAGTTGCCCATTGGCTAGTGATATACGACTATTGTATTGGTGTGAAATGTCAGGAATATGCAGCATGGGGTTGGTGGAAAAGTTCAGGTGTGCTCAGCAAAAGCTTCCCTCTAATAATTATAGTTTCTTCTGTAAAGAAAAACTACGCAGCATGGTGTCAGTTTGCCCTTAGCTGCAGCAGACTAGCAGAAAATCAAAAGACAGAAAGAAAATACAGAGAAAGAGAGAAGAAGGGGAAGAAAAAGAAAGATTGCATTGTCTCTGTTTGTAATTTTTTAGAATGTAAGTTGAGTTATATGTCTTGTTTCAAGAGGCGGAAACATTTGTGGAAAAGCAGTTTCAATACGCACACTATTTGAAAAGCTGATGACTAAAAACTTTAGGAATAAATGAGTCTGAAGACTAAAATATGGAGACGTTATTCATCAGTAGGTGGTGCATCCAACAGAGTTTTAAGCAGAATAAAATTGCCTCTTTACTGACTGGAAGCTGTTAGCTGCAGCAAAGAGAAATCCAAGAGTCTTTACTTTCTTTTCTTTTTTTCTCTCAAAGACTGGTTACAGACAGGCAATCTCCCCCTGCCTCCCTCCCTGTCTCCCCTCCTTTGCTATCTCCCTGCTCAGCGCTGCGGTCCACAGGGGAATTGTATCTCATATGTGATAGCATCATCCTCCTCTTCTCCTTACATCTGGTTCACACAAGGGATATTGCTCTGGAATGAGAAAATTATTGGTTAGTAGTGGGGTATGTCCATGTGTGTCTGTGCATGTGTGTATGTGTAAAGAGAAGGGACATTACATGAGGGTGCACCATATGCACTATGTGACACAGTGTGCTGAAAACTGAGGAAAAAATGTGTCCCAGTCTGCAGCATGCACAGTACATGCACCCCCTCCCTGCAGTTTGTGTTTTTTGCATACACAGACAGCGCCATCCTGAGACGCCGTTCAATGTAATCCTAATTGTATGTGTTTTTCATTTACACAGAACAATCCAAAGCAATTACAGGGTAATTCTGCGCAGTGCACAGACAAAGAGCCACGAGTGGTATCCAGTGGCAGGACGAGGAGCAATCCCTTCCAGCCCCGAAGCATCCATTATGGGATTACAATGATAACGTTCTGGGCTCTCTGCTCTCGCCATGCTTGGATCCATCCGCTTCTCCACAGCACAACTCCATCGTACAATGCTGTATTCACTTATTTGGCAACAAGCAATTTTCAATTGGATACAGTGTGGTGCTCTAACAACCATGTTTTGTAATGTTGTTTGATGGTTGTTATTTCCATATGGCTTCACGTTGTCATACAGCCGTGAACACCGGACCTTGTTAAGGCTGTGCGGATGGGATATCACTCAGCACCTGATGCTAGGTTCTTGTTATCAAGAAAAATGATGGCACGGGATGAAAATATGCTCCTTCCACACTCGCATGCCATCAAAAATATGAATATTTCCCCACTGAGATTTTTCTCACATTGTTTCTATGAAGACGTGTCGCAGAAGATGCATCGGTTTCTGTCTCCAGCTGCTCCGGCGTGATGGCCAGCAGATGTCTGCCCCATACATTCCAGCAATGAGCCCGTGTCCCTATGCTGATACAGGTCGGGGTACTGCCTGTAAATGAGGGGGAACGAAGGAGTGCCTGCAGCTTCCTGCTAGGATCAGGTGCTTCCTGCGCTGAGGTCGGGGCAGGCATCTGTTGGACTCCTCTAGCCGTGGCCTTCTGTTTTTTTTTTAACGCTGCTGGGATGAGAGTCACAGCACAGACATAATGTTCAGAGCTAAAATGACATATTATACACTGCAGGACCAGTCCCTGCTTTCTATAGCGGTATTTACTGCATGATGACACAACGGTGTAATTGACCTTTATGGGCCTCATGTCGTTAAATTAAGTTTCACGTGCAGACCCATGTCTTTTAGCCTGTGGTGTGCCTCTAATGCTTTAATGATATAAAAAAAAAATCATGAATTATAACTCAACATATTCTGTCATATGGTTCTTTGAAGTTCAGTCACACACCTCGTTTAAAATGATTTGCTTTGAGAGAGGGGTAACGAAGTGACTACAGAACTAGACATGGGAGCATCAGTGTGAGAATGTCAATGCTTGTTTTATTGTCAATATTGACAAGTTTAATTACTGGGTAAATAAACATGGAAAAGAGATATCCACTATGTGTAACTCCGTCACGTAAATCTACATCTATTTCAGATATCAATTGCACAAAAAGGTCTTTATTATAAGTGGACAAAACATGGCAGTTACCATAATAACTTTATGCTCAAAGGTGTACAGAAATGTAGAGCCTGGCTTATGCCTGCATGTAAATAATTATAGACTTTTTTATTTACTTTTGATTAATAAACTGCATTTAAATGATGCAGCAGTAGGAGCTTGGATCTGCCTGATACCAACATTTGACTCTCGCTGACACAGCCGGTCAATCAAAGCTTGCGTTGTCTCTCTGTGGGCTGGACACACACTTTGCGTACAAGTAACGTTAAAACAATGAAGCATGTAATCGTTAAAGCAGAAAACAAGTGGATTCGGCGACGGTGCGGCGTAACTCAAATAAGTAAAATACTTTCAAAGTGTCTTCCATTTTAAAATTCAATTTACAATTCAGCATTTAAAGACAGAACAAATCAATAAAATTTTATGGCAAATTTAAAGTTGTAATCCTTTAAAAAAAAAAAAAGTTCCTGTGATGAAAAAATGCCAAAAACGACTGTTGTCTTCTTTTACAGACGGATCGCGGTCAGGCCTAACACCGTGCATTTCCTGTGGATGCTTCACAATAAAAGCCACTTTGCTTCAGGCCAGTAGAATCTGCAGCATCATTAGGATGTACCTTTTACATAACTTAGTACAGCTTTGACGCAGAGTGAAGAGAGTCTGAATAATGGCGGACACTGTCGTCAATAAAAAATGCCAGGAATAATATCAAAACTGGCTTTGATTTCATAAAAAAATTTCCGGATTTTAAGGAATTTGCTCATTGATTGATTGCGTTGTAACAGCCTATAATTAATGTGTTGGCACCATGCAGACTGCTGGTGCAAGTAATAAATTAGCTGTATGCTAACAAAACCCTGGTAGTCAGGGTGCATCAATGTTTGTTCTACATACTGAGTGGCACTGCTAATTTACTCTCACACTCCACCCCTCTCCATCTCTCTTCCTCTCCTTGTCCTACACACACACACACAATAATTGCATTTTGCCCTGGCAGTGTCCAACGGGCGAAGGCAAGCAGCCACACTCTGATCCTTGGCTCAAAGCGTTGTTTCAACAGTATCAGCATCAGCCAAGTCACCAGTCAATGGGCCCCATGCTGTTTCTGCTGTGTGTCACCCGCAGGAGATAACAAAGCCTCCTCTACTGTTGCTCAGGACTATCATAGAGTCTTTACACTCTCACAGGGTCAGCTCAAGTAATTACACAAATATGTGAACATGAAAAATCCAACATTAGTCTCAAAAGCATGGCAGTTTTGATTATTATTATGATGATGAATTGCTTGCGTAGGAAATTGAGGTCAAAGCTCTGCATGTGTTAATGGCAGTGGTTGTTGAGTGGGTATTGCCATGAGTAGCCATGCTAACTACTCTTTTCTGCTCAAGGGGAATGTTAAGTTGTGGGCTGTAGACATTCAGCCACATCACCTGACATGGATCTGCAGTATTTTTCTTTCCAACCGATGCACGGAGCAATAAAAGACTTTATGACCCATGTGTCGGATGGCCTGTCAGCAGCAACATCCACAAGTGATTGGAGTACAAGCGAAGGCAAACCGCTTGCTTATGCTGCTCTTTGGAGCATATCCAAGGAAATGTCTTGTACGAACTAACATGCTCAGAAGGAATTCCCAAGGTGGTACAGTGAGCTGGCAAGGCCCTGCTCTAATCCTGGATAAAACTAAATAAATAAACACACATAGCCAGTCCATGCTGACCAAACCAGGCAACACCGATGCGTCTCCATGGGTTCATCGTGATTAGCGACATCGCATCCTATATCTGCAGTATGATTAGATCAATCAGGTCCTGAGGGATTTTCACTAAAAATCCCCCTGCCCCCCATATTCTGGCACTAGACTGAACACTCCCCTGTCTTCTAATCTCATCCTTATCATAGCCTTATTCACCGGCAAAACGGCTTGAGGTAAGTAATCCTATCAGTGGTGTTGCGGCAGGCTTCCATTGTGAACATGTAAGGAGTCAAGGAGAGTCCAGGGGAGCGCTCAAGGCTGTTCTCCTTTATCAGCTGCTGTTCATCTCACACAGCAACAGCAACAACGTGTGGGAACGACGGGGGAGGAGTGTGACCTTGGCAGAATTAGTGCATGTGTGTGTGTGTGTGTCTGTGTGGTGACAGCATTTTAAGGGCATGCACAAGTGTTTGTGGTCGTGGGTGCAGATACGAGTCTGATTTCAATTCATGCACATAATTCCACATACGTAGATGTTTAACACAGCTGGCAAAATGCTGAGCACAGAACACTGGTCCCCTAACACCTCCTTTCTGCCTCTCTCTTTTCTTTCAAGGATGAAAGAATGACCTCTCGCTCTCTTCCTCCACCACCCCTCCTGTGGAAGGGGGAAGGGAGGGTTTACAAGCTGACCTTCCTGTCTTATCCTCTCCTCATCTTCCAGATGGACCTCTGGAGATGCCCCTCTTCCAGCTCATCCCCTCCCAGAGACAACTGGTTTTTCGTGGAGACCGTCTACCTCTGCAATGCACCGCCTCCTACCTGGACCAGTCGGTGGAGCTGCGGTGGCGTTACAACGGCCACGTCGTGACCACGCAGGAGGACCGAGGCGTCTACGTGGAGGAAACCCTGCTTCACGACTGCTGCCTGCTTACCAGGTACACGCAGAGGAGAGAGGAGGGGGAGGCGAGGAGGGAGGGAGATAAAGCTGTGAGCTGAGAGCTGATTAGCTGTTGACTGGCCTGTTGCACTGACGCGCACACACACTTCCAAGATGAAGTCCACCCAAGCACATAATGTCAAAATACACATGCAAATAAGCTGCTGCATTAACAGGCTGAAACATACACAATGCAGAGCACACATGTTCACTCACAGTCCCAGACGCCCCTCTCCCCATCTCTCACTCACCCATAGGAGCTGTGATTTACCTTTTTGTTATTGGCACCCTTGATAATTATCTGAAAGGACAGGGCAGAATTGGCTCGGCAGCACGCCAACACCTCAGAGCAATCTGCAGCTCGTCTCTAGAGGTCAGCAGTCCAGCCGCTCCCTTAGCGCCGGCTGATCACACGCTAGGAAGAACAGATGCTGAATCATAATTGCAGTGATAAAGTAGACCGGGAAACACTGGCTTCGCACATTTTTCTGAGGGAAGACGTTGCCGCAAGCTTCCATCCTCTTCCTGCCTTTGTTTTCTTGGTGGTCTGCGGCACGTATGGGTGTGTGTGTGTGTGTGTGTGTGTTATAGTAATGTAATGGCTTGACGTAATGCTGTGGCAACAGGGCACAGATGCAGGAGCACATTGCTGTTGATTGCTTTAACTGCTGCCTGCTCTGAGTCGGCCTCTCTAACATAAATATTGATGGAGTGCTGACAGAAATATGTATCCCTGTGTCAACAGGGCCACAACGCTTGTTGTTGTGCAGTTTATTTGGCAACAAGAATGCCAGCTGCTTTTCCGCTCCATAGAGGGAAATTTATACTGTTCCCCCGACTGCAAACGCCAGTAGTCAATAAGTTTTTGTTTCATTATGTACCAGCTCACCGTGTGACATTCTCAATGATCCCTGTGGTGAACGCATCGCCTTGAATGATGGGATTATAGGATAGAGAAGAAGTTTTAGTATCTTTACGTCTCACTAGTGAGGTTTCTTGGCCTTGATTTTTATTTATTCATCAATATGATTCAATTCAATACTTTCACTACTCACTGTCATTCACTACATATTGCCTATCTTTATCAACAGTGGTAGAGACTGAAGTACACAGCTTCCCATCTATCTTTTTTAGTAGTTATCAGATTGTTTTGGATACAAAACAATATTTATTTTCAAAATGATGCATTTGATGATGCAGATTCAACTACCAAAAAACATGAAAAGTAGCAAAAATGAGCTTCACCTCTAGCGACAGCTGTTTCCACATGTGGGCATACATAAGTAACAATTCATAAATAATATACTGTAAATACATGTTTCGTGTAATATATCCCTGCAAATAGTTGATTAGACATTTTGTTGATAATCCAAATCCAAATACTGTACTTACTTAAAGCTGCACTAATCAATATTATCACATTAATAAGGGATCAGATGGTCAAGGTGAAAGAGGTCAGAATTGTCAGTTTCTGCAGTTTTCCTCAGCTAGCACTATAGCCTGTTTTAGCTAATTGTTTTGGTTTTCTTGCCCACAACTTTACTGTTTTCATTTTCACTCTCGGCACACACAGCTGTTTGAGCAGAACAGCTCAAACCAACCGTCTGCCCAGCTAAAAAATGTTCGCGACTAACTGGTGACGCATTTATCTGCTGAAGAGCCACATGTTTCCATCCGGAGTTGTGCTCCATGTCTCGTAGATGTGTTTCAATCAGCTAGTGCCTGCTAACACATTTGTCATATCAGCTTTATGGTCATAATATGTTGATGTGAAAGCCGTTGAAAAATCAAGTGATGCTTCAGTTTAAGTAACTTTCTAAAGGTTGACTTTTACTTGTAATGCATTTAAAATATCCCATATTCACATGACAGATTCTCCACATGGTGGCTTTACGCGGAGGGTCTGAATACCACTTTCAACACCGATTTTAATTGATTAATCCTCAGTGTCCATTGTAAGTCCATCCATGTTTAGGGAGAACTCCCAATGCAACCCCTCCCCCTACTCAAAAACGAGTCCTCCAGAACTTTGACTCTAAATTTTCCACCTCAGTGTCCCAATGGAACGCGGTGAATTTCTCGTTGCTCCAAGTCTGATTAGGGCCCCACTTGCAATTACCCACTGCTCTGCCCTTGTATACACAAATAATGCAATGTTCTCCCCCAAATGAAACCCATTGGGGTCATGTTGCTCTTGGCACCTAAAATGTCTGCCTCCTGTAGGAAACCTGCAAGACGCAGACATTTCCATAGCTGATGACTGTGAGACAGAGCTTGGTCCAACAAAAACAATCTGCTGTGTCTGGGCTGAACGTCACCCTTCGCCCTGAGCTGTATCTTAAATTGCAGTGTTGAGGGAGACGTGTGGGGGGGGATTTAAGTCCTGTGACTTCAGCGGTCCAGCGCTCGTTAAGTTAAAAAAAAAACTTGACGAATGTTTTGGCCTTTGACATGCCAGATGCCGTCAATGCTCGTTTAGCCTCAGTGGACAATATATTAGTCATAACGGCCCGTGTTGATGTCGTTCACCTTGGATAAATGTGCTCTGAGTCAGTCAGCCTCACCCTGCATGCCCCATCAGAGGGGAAAGACTGAATACACAGGATTTAGCGCGTGGCTTAAAGCCCTCCTCTGGATTTGTCGCACGGTGTTGCAGCAATGAGAGCGGAGGATGCCAAAGCGTCAGGGAAGTGACCTCTTTGAAGGTGAACCCAAAATGTTTTGCAGCTATTTTCTCAGCTTGCTTTAGGGCTGCATCAGGCAAACAGCCAGAGTAGACATTCACAACATGACATGATCTTTAGCGTACTGAAACAGGCATAACGTTATGAAATATGGTTTGTGATTTTGTGTTTTGTATTGTATTTTTGCGTCTTTCAGCTGCCTCCCACTTTCACACTGTGCCGTGTCATTATAGTCTTTTATTTGCTGGCGCAGGTGGGGTGAGAAGCTAATCCGTTTACATTGCTCACAGTGAGCAGCGGCAAAAAAAAAACCTGGCCCCATGAGGCCTAATGATTCTGCGATGTGGGCCAGACTCCTGCTGAGTAATGGTGTCAAGCCAAACTCCCAGTATTAGCTATGCTAGCGGCAGCAGTGGGACCAGCCTGTGATTCATGTTTCATTAATCAAACATTTTAGAGCCCTGTAGCTAGCTACTGCAGACACTTTGGATGTATCTTTCCTAATCCTCTCCATTTTTAATCAGGCTAATCTTGCACAAAATGAAGAACCTGGTTTGGAAATGTTACTGAAGGCAAAGGAAAAGGCGCCGTGTCTCTCCCTGCCTCTTCCTTTCGTGTTTCCGTTGGTGATCTCGCTCTACTCCTCCTCACAGACACAAACTTTGATTTCTATTTTCCTCAGTTATTGCATTCTAGTGTGTTTTCTATGAATCTCTGCCTCTGTTGCACTTCTTGTTGTTTTCCCTCATTTTCCGTCTTGCATTTAGCAGTCTGTTTAGGAGCTTTTGTTGCTAAGGAGACCAAATTTGAGTCCACACATATACAAGTTTTCCTCTTGCAAGTTCCACCCAATAGAGAAAAAACAAAAGCTCTCAGTTTCTCCAGATGAAGATTAACAAGGATAAAGTCAACTGTTAATTATTAGCGGTCTACATAATATGTTGTGTAGAGTAACGGATAGGGTGGGTGAAGACAAGGAGCTATGATTTGATACAGCTCCAACAGGAATAGTATGATCATTATGTCAGAGTGAATGTGTGTTTGTGTACATATTAAACATGCACAGGTGTACCTGCATTTATCTTTACATGGACAATGTGTTGCTCCTTGGCAATGCTCATTTGTAACGCCCTCATACGCTCTGATGAAACACAAATTCACAAACTGTGATCAGCAAGTTTCCATGAAAATGTTCCAGCTTTAGAACATTTGTTGGGTAGAGAGGACAGACTGAAAGTTTACAGTCTCGTAAGCAACATTATGTAAACAGATTGTTAAATATCAGCGCACAAGCATAAATGTTCCTAATGAGTCCTTGGGGAACTGCTCCACAATGGTGCAGTGTTACTGTGGATGTAGGTCAGTGCTTTGTGTATGTGTGTCCCTGCCCTACTGCTGTTCACATACTGGGGCAATTTCTTCATATGCTTATTATGTGAGGATGACCTTTTTTTTTCCTGAAAACCGGACTGGTTTCCTCCGCTCTTCTTGTTTTGTCTGGGTGCAGCAGTTCAACGGGAACGTTTGCGATGAGGATGCAGCAAAATATGCTGGAAGAAGTAGCAGAGGGAGAGGATAGGTAGGCGGGTGGGTGGGTGTATATGTGTGTGTGTGTGTGGAAGGGTGGGGGTGGGTTTTTTTGTTGTTTTTTCTCTCCCTGTGTATTTCCCAGCATTCAGACAGTTGGCTCATGTTCAGCGATGATGTAACTGTCCCCTCTGCAGATTATTCATGGTTAGAGAGGACAAGTGCGACAGCTCTGGTTCACACACCTGCATGCATGTGATCACACAGTTCCAAGCACACATGCAAACGCCATTATCATTACTGTCATCACGCATAACAATTCATATTAACCTGTTTAATGTGATGCAAAAGCACACCTATTATTCCAGTCAGAATGAATTATGTGAATATTCTCCTAAAATATTAATGAGTGGCCGATGAGGTTTAATGACACTTCACCAACTCAAATCAAGCCCCTTTATTTAACATTGATAATAACTCTTAAACCTTCCTACACACCTGGGGACCTTTGGCGGTTTGAAAATCAAAGTTCAAGCAAGAGCACAGCAAATGTGCCAAAGTTTGTTTGTGAGTATTGATTGTCTGCATTCATTTGTTTTCTTGCTGAGGCCGTGGCTTAATATTTGACTGCTGGGGCAATTGGAGCAAATTAATATACAAAGCTGTGTGTGGACATGTGGCATTTGAATGTCTATCTCAAGTCTCGTATGCCTACCACAAACACTTCTCGTGATTCAAAATTAAGACACTAAAAAGTCATTTGAACGTAAAGAAAAGAAGATATAAAACGCAGGCAGATGCGCAAACAGGCAATAAAGGCAACTGTGGGAAACACAGAAAAAGTGTAGAGAATGAAAAACCATAAAAAACGACACAGCTGACGTCCTGACAAAGAAATAACACAGACAGCTACAAAAAAATGTTGCATCTTTAATGACAAAACAAGCAATTATTCCTGGTCATAAAAGCCCCTCTGCTCCTGGCGGTCTTTCAAGTGGACACACTGTTTAACCAAACTCCATTCTAAAAGCAGGTGTTTTGTGATAGGGCCATCAAATGTCACTGTAAAACCAATAGTCACTCCATCACTAAGACTATATTCTGATTCACTTTGATCTACAGGCGCAATCGGCACACGAGTCACTTACTCGATCAGTAACATCGTTAATTAACCCGTGATGAAGCGTTTGCCACAGACATCGACTGGCCAGCTGCCACAGTTTCATCCTCTCTGTGGATGGCCCGCAGCCACTGGTCTCTCCTTTTACTGTCCTTCGCTCTTTGAGGAAATTCATAAACATGTTTTTTTTGTTTGTTTTTTTTTATTTGACGTGCAAAATGCGAAGCAGCAGCTTTCAGGCATGGTGCCACTAGTTTTTCCAATTTGGCGCCGACACTTTAACAACGCTTGTTTTCAAGATACAGGGGTTTGTGTACATGATGTATGCCTGCTGTGCAACTGGTCGTACCACTGAGCAGGACACATGGGGGGGGGACATAAACAACACCTTTAAAAAGTGGAGTTGGCTTCTATTAACCATATACTTTAAATTACATAATACAACTTATGGTTTTGAGTTCTAGTTTGTTCTCCCAATATGCCACCGATATTATATATTTTGATTAGGTTTTCATACAGCATATACTGTAACATCATTGTGGTTTTATTATATAACCGTCGCACTGTCACATGCAGAGGGTTTAAAGCCGAAAAACTCACTAAAGGTTGTTTCCTGTGGAAGAGGGAGGACATTGTTTTAAAGAGGGAGGTCAAGAAAGAGACGAAGAAAGAGAGCGAGCGAGCGACTGTCAGAGCGTCTGATATTATGTGTGAGACAGATTAAGCACACGAAGTAACGTAAGGGTGAGGGTTACAGTTCAAATTCTCATCTTAAACTAAATTACTACAGTAAGATTCTTAAAGTTTATCAAAAGGTTGTAACAGTCTGTCTCAGTGACAGTACTTCAAAAAGCTCCTGTCCAAACTTAGAAAGTATTGGTGTGAAAATGCCCAGAAGATGTGTTGTTCACAGACAGTTACACACAAATACACACACATACAGACTCTCACTCACTTTACCCTGAACTAATTTATTGAAAGAAAATTGCATTCAGTCCTCTTTAGACTGTCAGCCCTGTATTAAAGGATATTAAAGGAACAGTTCACCCAAACATAAACATCAATTTATCATTTATTTAGCCCCATGCCAACGGAAAGTCGGGTGACGTTTCTTAATCAACCCTTCAGCCCTCAGGCCCCAAACTGATTTGAAAAAAACTTTATTTACACTCTTTTTAAGCCAAAATCTTCACCACATCTTAGCTGAAAGCTTTAAGCTAAACATTAGCAGGGCGAAAAGTGTTACGTTTGAAGTCGGTCCACAATCTTGAACACTTTAAATAAGAGGTGTAAATAACATCTTTTCAAATTAATGTGGGATCTCAGGGCTTTCAGAGCCTTTTTTTTTTGTCTTTAGCATTTTAAAAGTTGTTTAGGAGAATGCTGCAACACTGTACAGCTGTGAAGCTCCAGAAATATTGGCATGGGGGTGAGTAGATAATAACAGATTTTTTATTTCTGGGTGAACTGTTCCTTTAATAACATTCTAATTTTTAGCCTCTTTAGCAGCATACTTTGGTTTTTCACCAAATACCTCAAGATTCAAGATTGATTTAATTGTCATTACACAACACAAGATTGCCTAACAAACACAAGTTACAGTTCGCCATGCTACCCATAAAAAACTAATCCTAAACTAATGAATAAGAATGAATCACAAAAATAAACTCTTCGCAGGTTGAGTGTGGGGGATGACTTCAGGAGTCTCGAAGGCTGAAAAAACATTGCGTGACATTGCCCATGGCCTCAGCTGTACTTGTGTTTTTTTGTTAATTAGCACGGTAGCATATTAGCATGCTAAGATGTAGGTATACATTACATGGTATACATTATACTTGTAAGACAGCAGCATGGTAGAATTGTAGTTGTTAGTAGCTTGCCAAACGCACACAACATGGCCTTACATCAAGAGAATGCAGCATAACTATACTGGAGTTTTGTTAAATTAAATTATCAACAGTGAAGGTCACGTTTATTTTGTCAGTCCGAATAAAAAAGCAAAGTCTTCTGTCTAAATCATTGACTGTGTAAAATATTAGAAATCAATACAAACATGCCTTAAACCTGCATTCTTTCCAGTGGCCAGCAGGGGGTGACTCCACTGTCACAGATTGAACATTTGTAAGCTTATGAGAAAATTACCCTACTTCTCACTTGATTTATTACCTCACTAAACAGTTTCCTAATGAGTTTATGGTCTCACTCACTATAATTTGAAGCCTTATTCAATACAACACAGATGTTAATTTGTAAATTATGGTCCCATTAAGAGAAAAATAGATGATGGAGCAGGGTATGCTTTAAGGGCTTGGCTACCTTGTGACTGACAAGTCGCTATCATGGCTTGCCCTTGGGTTCTCAGTCAGATCCAACCAGGATAGAAGTGTAGCAAGGTCACTTCTAATTCCAAAAAAACAAGATGGCGATGGTCGGAATGCCAAACTTTTAAGACAGCAGTTCACAAACCAGTGAGTGATGAGTCACGGTAGGTTTACACTTGGTCTAAAGACACCGCAGAGCGCACACACACACACACACACACACACACACACACACACACACACACACACACACACACACACACACACACAC
>JBBPCS010000573.1:398284-444032 GCA_037974645.1 Hollardia meadi | reverse complement strand
GCCTCCCCTTGCCCCCCCCCCCCCCCCCCCCCCCCAACTCTCCTGCTCCCCCCTGGGGAGGCATGCCTCACAGTTTGAAAACCTCTGCTTTGAAGGAGCACCATCGTCCCCATCCAGCTCAGATTGCGGTGACCCCACTTAACTCCTATGTCAAATTGCGAACATTCAATTAAAGGGAAACTGCTGTACTCATACTACTCGTATTGTGACTATCCTATTCATGCATGTGAATAGCATATCATGATTTGCCGTCGCCTTATAGAAAGAAAGAATGAGCATTTATCAGATAAACCGACGGCCAGCTCGTTTAGCGTTAACAACGGCTTGTCAAGAGCCCACATTTAGCAAACAGAAAAGGACACTTCAGACAGCAGGAAACATGCTGTCACCCTGGCTTCAATCCTTCAATCGATCCCAGACAGCTTAACTTCTCACCTCATATGCTTTCCTCTTGCCCATGGCGGCGTTGGACCTGAATGACAATTATGGCTATGAAGATGCATCTCTTTTTGGGGCAAGCCGTGTTTTACCTTAAGTGAACTTTGTATTTCTGTGGCCAGAGGCAACCGGACGGCTTTACGTCACGCTGAAGGTCAGGTTGTGTGAGGGGAACGGCATTGAGCTTAGTCAGCGAAAAAAATCAATATTAGCTCCCACTTGTCCAATTACTCATCATAGGTCACTTGGGAGGAGATATTATTAGGAGATACTTAGAGTTTTATCATTCCCAAGACAATGCTGATGAGACCACCCTCATTCATCCAATAAAGAACAATTGAATGAAGCAACAATGAAAAGTACAGTAAGTAAATAGTGACGTGCCATCCCAAGGAAGTGATTATGCCCCATCTAAATTAAATCTCCCTATAATGAATGAAGCCACCATTGCCTCCCTCACAATTCTGGCTTGAGATTATAAATGTGTCTGTTGTTGCGGATATGATTGATGTGTATGATGAGGCTGCCTCCTCTTGTGAACGTGTGTGTGTGTGCGGGCTTTGAACGCACCCATTTGCATACATGTCTGCTTGTGTTCTCGCAGCTGGGGGACTATATATCAGACATAGCCAGTAACATGATGCTAGTAGAGGAGCATATCCTGTGGATGGCGCAGAATGAGGCCAGGGCGTGCACTCGGATCGTCCAGTGTGTGGAGCGTATTGCGGACCTGGCACTGACTGGAGACAATCAGGCCATTTCTAAGGTATGGCTGCACTTTATAACAGTGACACCGACACTCAAGGCCACACTCAGTCAAGGCAAAGGTTGATTATCTGACTAAATGTCCCATAGCTTCACCTTTTTTCTTGCAGCCTGGAATAATGAAAAGTTAATCTGGCCCGAGTAGATAGCTAGAATAGGGCAAGAGGAAGATAAATTGCTTCCTTTTGTTTCTTCTTGCTTCTGTCTATTTTTTAACCTCTCCACTGTCACTTGGGATAAAAGTATCCGCTAAATGAAGATGATATAAAATTCCCTGCCCTCCCTCCCTCCCTGCCTTGTCATCCTCCAACCCTTTCCTCTCCCCTCCACTCCTAACCCTGCCTCTCCTCCAGGTATCTGCTAACATAGCTCTGGAGGCCTTTCTGATCCGTCCGTCTAACTTCCTCGGTTTGTCCTGCACGGCACTTCAGCGGCCCCCCTCGTCCGCCACCTGGCCCCTCCCTGACAGCCACTCCCACACTGACAAGGACAGGAGCAGAGAGCGCGATGCTGTGGTGGAATCGTTGCTCAACTTCAAATGCCACACTGTCAACAACAGCGGCTCACCGGCCAGTCAGCTTAGCAAGGTAAGGCACAAGTTAATAAATGGTATGAAACTTTTCTAAAATATGCTATTCCGCTCTTTTGCTCGCCTCTGTTGTCAAAATCCACCGAATCCAGCCTGAGGTCAGGAAACGGCGTTCTTTGATTCCTTCTCACTCCCAGCAGGGTTTTTTTTTTAAAGGCCACACACTTCTGTATGTCTTGAAAATGTGTTCAAATATGAGAGGAGGACATGAGATGTTCTAACAGAGGAAAAAGAGAGCTACCGAGAGAGAAATGAAATATAGGAAATACAGTTTGTGCAGCAGCTCGTAGGCACAATGAAATGAACTCTCCAGCAGCACACAGTTGATGCATGCGAGAAGGATTACCACCTGCTCTTTTGTCTGATGTTGCCTATTTGTCGCAGCAAACATGACACCTTGTTTGGGTTTGTTAGGACACTATAGATCAGCTGGTGATAGGTGGGGTTGTAGTGTGGGCAAGGCCTGCAGGAAGGAAGGTTATTTGGGAGTCGGTGAACGCGGGCCACTCCCCTGTGATGAATGAGATGGCCTTGCATCCCTGTTGCTTTAAATCAGTCTTGTCCACAACCAAAGCTGCAGTTGTGGCTGTCCCAAATGACAAATGCCACGTCAACGGATGAGGGGCAGTCTGCATCTGCAGACGGCAGGCAAAACACTCAACTCCCCTGGCACTGGAGTGGCATAGTTCTGCAGAATTTGAACAGTTTGCACCCTCCAGCTATTCAATCCACCGATGAGTTCATCAGTGTGCATGTGAGTGTAGCCGCTCTGTGCATGTTGGTGTGTATCAGCGGGAGGGCGCGTATGAGTGCGTGTGCTTATTTCATTTCCCTCATCATCTTCTTCTCTGGTGAGACAGTGTCAAGTCTCTGTGGTTTTGTCAGCAATTACAGCACCTAATTCTAGCTCCAGGCTGTGTGTAGAATGTGTGCATGTACGCACGTACGTGTGTACAGTGCATGCATTACTGGACGCTGAGCTAAGTCAGTTGTATCATGAGATGAGGATAATAATCTGGAGGCCACTCCACAAATTTATTCAAAATCACCTCTTGATGATTTCCAGTTTGACTTTGTTAAACTTTGAAAAAAAAACCATCTCCATGCCTGCCCTTTATAGTTCTGTGTGTATGTTTCTCTGTGCTCTCAAGTTGAATTCAGAAAATAAAAATCCGTTGAATTCTCTATGCTAATGTCGGTTTGTTGGGCGTCAACTCAAGTCTTTGCACTGTGTGTCCTTGAGTAGCATATCTGAATGTGAAACTCTCAGTACGATCGCTGTACAAAAACTGAACACGAGAGCATGTGGCAGTGTGTGCTGCACTCCAGGCCTAATCTGAAGGGAAGAGTTGTTTTTTTTTCTCTTAAAGCAGCCTAGAAAAGGTTCATATTTAAGAAAGAAAACTTGGTTACACTTTCTATGACCAACCTCATATGTAGACCGAATCTGTAGTGCGTCATGGGGCCATTCGTGGTGCATTATAACACATTCCTAAAGCTTCATGACTACACTCATACGCACACATAAAGCAGTTTTCGTAATGATTAAATTCAAAACAAATTGATCAAGCAATTTCTATTGATGCTTTCTCTCCATATTCAACATTTTAGGATTGCTGCCGTTCCTCTGTCTCGTCTCATCTCTTTTCTGCTCCCAATTTCGCTTGTAAGCCTGAGCTCTAAATGTAGCATGGTAGAGTTAGCATCACATCGCTAAAATATTCAGGAACCATCAGCAGAAAAAATAATTATTAAGTAAAATAATTCACCTCAGATTCTCCCGCATAAAAAGTCTGGCCATAATTGCTGCCATCTCTAAGGCAGTCACAGTAACTTTGAGTGAACATAATAAGATATATTTTTTTGTCTTTTCCTGCTGGTGTTATACCACTCCTATAAACCACCACTCTACATAGTTAAATTAGTAGTAGAACTAATATTATTTTCACTTGGCCATACTTATTTCAGCAGTTGCAGTGAAGAGTAAGCACCTTTTTTTTTTTTATTGCACCAAAACAACGTAATTTGTCAGGACAGGCTTGAAGAATTTCAAACAGTGGCGACAAATTAGAAAGAAAAAAAAAACATTGAAACTCTTTTCTTGGAAGGATGATTTTCAGAGAAGTTATGATCAATTGATTTGGTTACAAATGGCATTTTGCATATAAATCCATTGGCTGCTGCTTTACTGTGTCAGATGAATTTCTCGCCCCAGGATGAGAATTTTTCACTTGAGCACTTCTTCACCTTAGTTCACACTTGTTGTATCCATCTCACTTATTTCACCTGCTTTAAATTTGGCTTTGCATCGTTTGACGCTGCCTGTAATTACATTTTCTTCCAAGTGAATTAAGACAAATGCCTGTGTGTTTGCACTTCTACCAGCAAGACAGCAAATCTGCTGAGAGGCTCTCCATCAAGTTATACAGGAAAAAAATAAATGAAGATGTGCTGTGTAATTGCTTCTTCACATAATTACTCATATACTGACTATATCACCTGTGTTGGCAGTACAAAGCAGAGCTATTATGTATACATTACTGACTCAAGACTGCGATGGAGATTATTACCGTGTCACTGACTAGCTGGCATGGAGACTTTATAATCAAAGTAGGGCTGCAGAACATTAGAGGCTAAAGCCATACTGTATCTCCATTAAGTTAACCTTTATATAACAAGCACATTGACGAAGACCATCACATAAATCGAATACCCAATTTACAGCAGTAGTCTGGGGGAGCGCTTGTGGAGAGAGGAGACATATTTTCTCTTCTTCCTACCCGGTGTTGTTGGGTATACTTGGTTTTTTGATCCATTGAAACCTACAAAATGAAAGTGTTTGCAACTTTTTCTGCTTAGTTTTCACCCCAAGACAAGCCCTGGAGCACAGCAAGCGCTCCCAGTTTGGAAGGCCAATCGGCAGTCATGTATCTTTGCTGCCATCGTAGAACGAACTGTTATTGTCCGTCAACTCACGATTGGAGCCAATTATTTTCCCTTTCCAATGGTGCATCTATTTGAATGTGTTACAATGCAAAGTACCTCCTTACAGACTGCTTTAGGGACACAATGCAGTTTTTGCAGGGAGAGGCGTCTTTTTCCAGCTGTATGCAGAATGTCAGAAAAATGTATCAATTAGTTTTGAATGATGGCGAAAGGTTTTATCGTCATCCTTCAGTGGGTGTTCCAGTGTCTCAGAAGTGAGTAAAAGAAATTTGTACAGTTGGACCACTATGGAGAGGTTTGAGGACACCAGTGACACCACATTCTAAAACCTCCCAAGCACCCATTAGGTTGTTGCTAGAGGTTGAATTTTAGAAATTTTAATAAGGCGTAGTTGATGTAGAAGGCATATGTGGTGACTGGCATAGCAACAGCGGTTAAAAAAGAGATATAATTGGAACGAGTCTCACTGGCTGTGCTGCTGTTATTCTGCATGTTGGTGTTTTGTTTTTCTGCAGGGACAGCCAATTTTTTTTTTTTTGGTGGCAAAAATCTTTCAAAAAAGGTCAGTGTGTGGGCATGAGATGAAAAAAGTGTAATGCTATTTCCAGCTCATTTAGCGTGCAGAATGAATACAGCTCGTCCTCCCGGGGCGAGTCACACTCTCACACCTACGAGCAGCCCAGCATCCACAGCTCATGCTCCCCTGGAACAGTTGTGTGGAGAGGAGCGGCACACTGCTCGAGAGCACTTTAATGGTAATTGTTGAGGGACATGAAAGTGACTTCAACAGCCAATAAAAGGGCTCTAATTTATTCAAGCCGTCACCACCCTGCAACAGTATCACCCCCCCCCCACTCTTTCTACCTTTCCCAGGGCACGAGGGAAAGAAAGTCTCATAGTCTGGCCTTATTCACTGATTCAGGGAGGCTCTCACTGCCTCAATCAGAGGACAGGGCATTCATTAATCTCCCTATTTAACTCTCAGTGGGTTTATTCAATATTTGCTGCCAAACAGGAAGGTTTTCAATCAGCTGGAGATGGAACCCTGAAAATACCAATATTTTGACAGATATTCTAACCACAGGGCCACTTTCAAGAGTTTAATGAACTAACTCTGTAAGACACTCATTCCGTTCAGATTTCACATATTCAGTCCATGAAGTCTGCTGTTCCTCAGCTGTGTTTTTTTACTCAATGTGAAGTCAGTCAGGAAAGACAGATTAAATTAATGTTTTTGACATGGCGTGCACAACAGGAAAAGTTAAAGGAAAGTACGAGGAGTCTTTGAGGATTAGACCTCATCGTGACGTTAACATGTCAACAGGGATGTCGTGGCATGAATCATACAGGAATAATACCCCAATAGTGATACTGGTGGTGGTGAAAGAGTGTAGAACAGCTGAAGATCTGTCTGATCTGTCTTAGTATTTACAGCTTTATATACTGTTTAGCCTGCGTGATAAATGATGGTGAGATTAATGTAACTCGACGTTCACTGTCTCAGCTAATAATCTACATATGATTTTTATTTGTGCTTGTTAGATGTTGATTCTTCAATTAACCCCTGTTGTGACTGAAGAATTGGATCCCTTTAATCAACATTTAATGCCTTATTGAGCGCACGCTGCTGAAGTTGACGTAACTGGAAGTTACGATTTTCTGGTCGGTCCTTTCGAATCATGCAACTGAGGGTGACTCAACTCTGCATAGATATATCGACCTTATGTTTAAATGCACAAAGCACCAAGTGTAGGTGTTGCCATGACAGTAAGCAAACCGAACGTCATTCAGCCGTGATAAATCTCCTAATTCAGAGTCTCACAGCAGGCTGCTTAAGCCAGTGTTAAGGTGGAGGACGAGACGCATCTATGGAAGAAAGGTTTATACACCACCTCATTAAATGCATTCGATTAAAACCAACCCCCCCCCACCCCCCCCCACCCCAAAGTGTTTGAATGAAGCAGAGGTGTAGCGATGTAATGTCGCCTGAGGTAAAAAGACAAAAAAATGACGTGAGCAGTAATTCTGAATTGAAAATGAAGGCCTGTTGTGTGAAAGTAGCCATCTTTTCTCCCACCAGGAAGGCGAGGTGTGTGTGTGTGTGTGTGTGTGTGTGTGCGCGCGAGCGTGTGAGTGGGAACTTTGTGCGAAATAAATCCATTTGGCATATCGGGAGCACAGAAATGAATGCACACTCACGCACACACAGACACACTCCCCTATGACTCATCAGTCAGCCTGGGTAACACTGCTCAGTGTAACAGCACACTGTGAAGGCTGCGAAAGGCACACAGCCCCACTGCTTGTTATCAAGCATGGGAGATGCAACAAAGATCAAAACAGGCAGCACTAGTGGGATGCATACTCATCACATAACCATCACTCTGTTTTAATTATGCTGTTTTATCATGTTAGCCAAAGTATATCAACATATCAGTTAATTGTCACATAGTCAAATTCCATTTGAATTGTATAAATCAGAATTTAAGTATTAATACTAATAAGAACAGTGGCACACAGACCTTTTAAGAAGGGCTTTAATAGTGATTAATAGACTAGCTACTAGGATTCTGGCAGACTTCCCCATAAATTCAGCTTCTTTTCAGGCCTCCATCCTGGTGCAAGTGGCTGACTGGCCAAGTGATCCGCTCTCTGTCTCACTCTGGCAGAAGCTCAGCACGGTTTAGTGCCATTCTGGGTCCAACTGGACGAAGACACACAGCATATGGCCCTGCTGTGCCACCGCCGTACTAAGAGGTGCTGCGATAAAACACAACCGCCTTATGTAAATGTGCTCGGATGCGAGTGCATTGTCAAGTTTGGATTGTTGTACAGGAATGTCAAGAGAAAGAAGGAAAATTTTTCTGCAGGGGCTTTAATAGTTGTGGAATCCATAAATCACACAGGTACCCTGCGTATCGTATGTCGGCCGGTGGTCTAATGGAACTGGCAAGGACTGTGTGATCTCCTCTTTCTCCCAATGTGTCTTGTTGCTCTCTGTCAGCTATCAAAAATCTAAAGACCACAAATAAAGGCATTTTATATTAGGGGAGAACTAGGTAACACGAGGCCTCTTTTTTTACAGTTAACTATCTTTCTTTTGGGGGAAAATTGAGCCGTTGCCCCGACAGCACTGGCATGTTTTACCCCACAACAGTCTGTTTTACACAGAGGCACAGATCCACAATGATATATTCAGTTTATGACCTTGTTTTGTAGCTTACACCGACTTCAATTTACATGGAATAATATCCAAAACTTTAAATAAATGTACGTTTTTAAAAAAAAATCACCCACTGGCTCAACTTACCCTAGTTTGCCCTACTCTCAAGACCATTGGAGCAGCATAGAAAACAGATACACATTTAGTGAAGAAACTTGGTGTTGGAGCAACTGTTTCACTCTGAAGGTGCAGTCCAGATGTAGTCAGAAGAAGGGGAACGAACACTGGCTGTGTCCAGACACTCTAAGACAGCTACTTAAAAACAATGTATGGAGAGTCATTAGTATTCATCCTCTGAGGACCACGACTGTCTGTAACAGAATCCATTGAAAAGTTGTTGGGTCATGTCAGACTGGATCTAAACGGTGTCATACACTGAACCAAGGCTCGGACTCAATAATGCAGATCGACACAGGAATCAGTTTCCAAAAACACACGAGGAAAACTCACACCAGGAATCGCTGGAACGTTGTCACAAAGGAACAAGACGAACTGGCGCAGAAGGAAGGGAACACGGAGGCTATGCTGTATACTCTAGGGGAGTGGGAGACAATGAGACACAGGTGTAACACATTAGGGCAGGAAACGCAGGACGGCAGGAAGTGGAGGATCTGAAACGAGACGCAAGGTGAATATCAACATAAAACAGGAAGTACGAGACAAGAAACGAGGATGACAAAAAATGGAACTTAACTACCCGGAAACGTGACAGACAGAGCATCAACCAACTGGCCGACTCTCTAACATGCCTAAAAACATTACTTCCTGTATGTCTGTATGCAGTGCCATGACTTCCCATGTATAGGTGGACAAAGCAATCAATCCATGTCATTTTACTGTTCAGTCATTATCAACTTGCTATGAATGCACAGTATCTGACTCTAATAGAGTTGATAAGTGTGCTGCTGCTCAAATCATGCCTGCATATTAAGTATTCAAATGCTGACCTGATTTCCCATCTAACTGGGTTTACTGAACTAGGTGGGGCATTTACATTTTCATGCTTTACGTTTGCATGTTTTTTAGAACCTCTTACAAATGTGACAAGACGGTCTTTTTTTTCTCCTCATAATACCCACTAGAATTCCATTTCCACATGTGTATCTGCTGCAGACAACACTCAGGTTCAAATGTCTGCTTAAAGCCTAATTGATAGGGATAAATCTGACATAGCTTTGGTTATTGAGTGTTTCCACAAAGTCACCGTCAAAAACCACATGCCTTCTCCGTCTCCTATTACGCATCTCTGCTCACAGTTGAAAGTTGGCTTTGACGCTCCTGCCTCAAATATTTATAATATGAACATTATCCGCAAGAATTCCAGAAAAGAACAATTTTTTTTTTGGCACAGATAAAAATTGTCACACTTTCTGTGTGCGTAAGCGTAAGTGATATTTTCTACTAGGCTACGCACATTTAGGTGATTGACAGTTCTTACAGGGTGATTGTAGTGCAGCTGCTCTGGTTTTATTGGAGTTCAGAACGGTTCTGGTTCTTAACAGTTTTAACTTGTGAATCCTTAATACAAAGCTATGTTTACTTTGGACCCTTAATTATTGGCGGCATATGACAATGCGGGAAATCACTGGTTATTTGTCAGCTTAAACTTAAAAAGTCTATTTTAAATGTAATGACTGTGGCCCACAATGTACAAGGAAACAAGGTGTGAAGGGGTATAAAAGATGAAAATACCTGAAACGGTGTCAACTTACCAGACCTAGTGCTAAAACCACAGGCTCTATCTATACAAAACATCTCTATAGTGTCCCTTAACAACAAGCCCCAAGGAATACAATCTCAACTACCACGCACTTGAAAATAGAGTCCGTTAGATTGTACTGTTGTCCCTAGCAACTGCACCCATAGCAATGTAAACTCCGCATTATAATTCACATTGAAAATGAACATTTTCTTTAGCCTCAGAAGAGTTATAATTCACATGCCCTTATTGCTAGGTAAATGGCAATCAAGCACGTTTCAGTTGCCTCTTTGATCAACCAGTCTAGAAATACTGCCACAGCCCATGTAAAGGAAATCTTGTGAGCAAAGAGGCCTCAGGAGACTGGGTGTCGTATGCAGAAATATTTATTGCAGCTTGACGCATCAAGGAGAGTCCAAGATGACAACAGTTCAACGAGTGAAATGTGATCCCCAAGTCTGACTGTTATAGCTGAGTATAGCTTACATGATGAAATACTTATGTGATACAAATGTCCTCATACTATTGGACGGTTGTCAAATGTACTATGTAAATGCATTAGCATATTCTTGCCTGCATTTCAAGGCCATCAGCGACAGAGAGGCGTTAATGGAGGCTCGGGTCTCTGTAGCCTTGAGCACAGCTGATGGGGGGGCGCACCAAGATAAGCTGTACCTTCTAAACTGCAAACAAGCACTGCATGGACCAAAGGCAATTAAATAGAGCAGAACTAATAGAAACATGTATGAAATGAGCCGGATATAATTAAAGTGACCAAACATATTTAAATGAAGGGAAATTCCTTCACAGCCCATACAATGTTTTGTTTAGTGTTAACTTCATGTCTGCCTTCTTCAAGGCTCTTCGTGTCTTTTAACCTCTCTTGCTTCTCCTGCGCTCTGTTCCTTTTCTTTACTGGGGACAGTTCAGCCATTAACCGTGAGTCAAAAGTTCCAGGCTCTCCAATTAAATTAAAGAAAGCTAACGGGGTTGGCCACCACGTGTCACCAGTAAGGCGTCATCAGGGGGAAGGTGTCACCAGGAGGAGGTCGGGTGGTTAAATTCACCTGACTTCTTTCGGCGGATTGACATGATTAGACGAGAACTTCCAGTGTCCACAGCAATGGTCTGTTATTCATAGCAGCTGCCCGCTATTCAGAAATGACAGACTGTAGAATGCTGTCATTTACCAATCAGAAGAGAGTATTCAACAAGGCCACGTAATTAATGCCGGCAAACTATTGTTTGTGTGCTTACAAGTCTTACAATTTGCAATTAAAATAAGCTTTGAAAATGCACAAATTCCAATCTTTTCAGGATCCTGGATGAATATGTGTCTGCCGGCTGACCTTTAGTTGGTATCACACTGTTTAATACCACAGTGTCACTTTGTTTGGAGCAGATTAGGAACTAATTATCCCTAAATTACACAAACATATGGCATCTTATCCTATTTCTCAAGTCAGTGGGCATTATCCGTGAACTGAATTGCCGAGTGTCTGGTTCATTGAGGATGACAGTTTGGGACAATATTTACCACATGAGATCTCCCTCTTTCTTGTCATTGACAGGTAATTAGTGGAAGCCTTTAGGCTGAACGGGTGGAGTATTCCCACCTCCCTCTCTCCTCAGATAGCTTCTGCTCCACAGAGCTCAGCTGCTTTTTAATTACAACCACCCGGCGCTGCGTGGGTGTGTGTTTGTTTGTTTGTTTTTCAGTGGGGTGTATTTGGATGCGTTTGTGCTTTTTGGTGTGAGGGTGTGTTTGGATGTGTGTATGCGTCAGCCACCCTCCAGGTTAAGACTCTATCTGGGGACACTGTTGCTGCAGAACAGAGCTGGGGGCTGCCGCCACAGTAAACGAATCCTCTGTGTCAGCACAGGCATCTAAGACAACAAACTATGACCCAGTTTGTCCCGATTCAGTAAACATGGCGCTTTATGAGTGTGAATGTTTAATGTCCTGATAATGTGCGTGTTGTGTACAGTTCGCTAATGAGCAATGGAGGATTTAAAGCACTTAACTCCTGCATGAATAGTGCAAGGCTCGTTGACCTGCGTCTCTGTGTGGAGGGGCCACAGATTGAGGTAATCTTCCCTCCATATTTGACATGCAAACGACTTGAGGTTAATTATATGGGTGTCAAACTGCAGTTAAATGTCAAATGGCAGCTGGCATTAACATTGAATGGGTATTAAGTCTTTATGTCATGCTTCATAATGGGCTCCGTGCACAACACGGAGCGTGCGGACGAGTTCTTCCGGTTCAAGTATTTCTGCACTGCGAAAAACAAAACAGTTTAGACATCGACACGGAGAGCTAGCTAGCATGTAACGATGAGGATAAAAAAAAAAAAGAGGCTGTCTAGCTAATGTTGTATAACTTACCGTCATAGTTGTCGATATAACTAGATATATACATTTTGAACCCTTTTTTCCCTTTTGCTCCTCTGGGCTGAGCTTCCTGCTAGCCGATGTACGTCGCTGATGGTTCTCTTTGGTAGGTCTTAGAGGCATCTTGTGTGAAACAAAACCATCTTGTTATCATATTTTTCTCTCTTCTATCTCACAAACCGGAAAAGTTCAAGCGCACACTCAGTGAACCGGAACTAGAAGTATGTCACCACGTGCAACCAGTGAATTGACAGTGGGTGTGTTGCGCATGTGTGCGGTCTTCGGTGTGCGAGTGGGTGTATGGATCTGAAAGCATACACGTGTGCTGGTGTGTGTCTTTTTTAGGTGAACATATTTAAACCTGCACACTTGCATGGCGTTGTGTTTGCATTTGCAGCTAATATGTGGCTGAACATCCACGGACTGCATTATGCTTCACAGTGAGGAGGCATATAGAAATTTTATTCTGTCTCTAAGGAATTGCGTCTTTTTTTTTCTCTCTCTCTCTCTCTTTGCAGCTCGGTGAAACAAACAGGCCTGTGATGCAGCAGTGAGAGGCCGTGAATGCTAAACACATCATAAGAGAGGAAGGCAGTGAGGAGGAGGAGGGTGGGAGACAAAAAAAATGAAGTGGAATTGAAAAAGAAAAGGCGAGATACAGCTAAAAAAAAAGAAAAAAAGAAAAATGAAGGAGTAGAGGTAACAGGTGGACATATCCAGAAAATAGGGAGTGAGGAGTGAGATGGAGAGATTTAGCAGGGAACCAGGAATGGTGATACTGAGAGAAGAAGAATGAGAAAGAAAAATTGTCCTATCAGTGGCTGGAGATCAGCAGGCCTTGGGGACCTTCTGCTCATTTCCGCTGAATGAGAGGCAGAGATTTATTTCCCCTTGTAGAGGAGCAGAGGAGTTGATCCTTTGCTTCCTGTGTAGACTCTTCGCAGTGTTTCCCAACTGAATCATTCATCCCATCCCACCTTTTCTTAAAATCTACCTTGGGAACACCCAGGGCTTCACTTGTGAGACTTTTATCAGAACCCATGGAGCACCATCACCTTCTCGTTCCTTTCAGCCCCACCCAATCACGCAGGGTAATCTTCCGTGTTGTTCCTCTACCGTGCAGTGCTTACCACGCCTCTCTGTTGTCCGTGTTGTCCAATGCAGCCTTTTACTGCTGCACCACACCGAAGAGATGAATGGAGGCATTTGCTCATCTCTGACGGTCCTTTTATTTCAGACATTTAGCCAAAATCTCATTTTCTCTGTAGTGTGCCACACTCTTATCAGGTGAGCTGTCAGCCAGCTACTGTTGAAGCGACAGCTCAGGCCTGCCCACCACTTTAGGAAAAATAATTCTTTGAAAAATAGGTCATTTTCAATTATATACTGTATCTGCATCATAATAGTGTCTTCTCTAATCATGTCAAAGGTAGTATGGTAAAACGTTTCCCTGGCAAACTGTAAACCTGCATCACTCATAACAGCATCACCTTGAATTAGGAGAAAGGTTTATAAATGGAAAAATGCAAACATCTTTTTAAACTGTGGAGGACAGAGGAACAAAATGTTGGTTCACAAAGCTTCAGTGTTTCCACAGGTTGGTGCTGACTCTATTCAACATCAGAATGTTCGCAGGGCTCTGCAGACAACGAGCCAAAAACGCCGAGCATACTGTATACTGGATATTTTAAGCTTACTTTTAGGATTTTGATCAGGATTGATCAGGTTCAGGATCAGTTTGTGTTAGAAGAACTCATGTCATGTGCAGTATGTATGCTGTGGCAGCTTTTCTTTTTCTTTTTTTTTTTTTTACCATTTTTGCAGAAGAAGGACTGTTTTGAGCCAATATTTAGCGTGTGCATGATTTTTGCATCTATGTAACTTTGATTAGTCAGCTATTTGATTTTTGGGTATTGCTGGATTAGCAAAATCCAAGCAACAACCTCTGGGGCCTGAAAAATGAAGCCAACGTGCCAAAAACTGCAGTTCGCTTGAGGCTGAAGTCAATCCCAATGGACCCCCATGTTAAAAATGCAAGACCTTACAGCAGAAATTTACATGTTTACAGCCTGGTACAAAAAAGTAAAATAAAACTGTTTTGGTATCTTTAACTAATTTCCCTGTTAATTGCTGTACAGGGGGTGAATTTTTATATAACTCAGTCAAAGCCTATTAAAGGCGTGGCTGTGTTCTGTGACAGCTAGCTGTCTGCTAGGCGCTACCTCAGCTAGTTGAAGTCACTAAACTTCACCACTCGGATGTGCTTGCGGTTTTGGCGCCATTTGGAAAATTTTTCATGCAAACATAAAATTCATGCTGTATCTGAAAATGGTGTATTATGGCAATCTTTCACTTTGATACACAGTAACTCCACTGTTGGTGATTTTTATTGCAGGATCAAATGGCCATCTATTTGTTGAGAAATTTCTCTGTCTTCTGAAAGCCTAAAATTTATTATGCAGAGTGAAATTTGTAGTGTTAAAAACAAGGCAGTTTTCCTGGAAAGTTGATGCCAATGAAAAGGATTTCTGCCAACAGTAGCAATATGGTTCATGTCCCAGTGTAACTCTGAACTCCTCCCGAAACAACAAATGCAGCCAGCACAAGAAGACCGGCCAACATCGGAAGCTTGTTGTCGTGGGCGGCTGCCAGCTGTTTATATGTGTCACTCGAAATTTGAGGCAATAAGACTTTGCAGAAAAATCCCATGTGTGCTAAGCTAACATTAAATCGATAAATATTATATCTAAATAGTACACCTTCTTCTAACACTATAAATGAATTTGTCGACTTTTGTGAGAGCTGCCGACATTTCAGCTCTGAAGCCAATTAACTGTGCCTTCAGTTCACATGACATTAGATCATTATGGCCTAGTCAAGAGTTGTTCTTCCTCCTCCACGACAGTCAGATGGTATTCATCATCTCATTGGCACTTATTTCACCCTTCGCTCAAGTAATAAAGAAGTGTGTTTTAGCATTGGCATATTCCAATCTAGACACCAATAACCCTTCCACATTTTATCTTTGCACAGTTGACTGATCTCTCGGCCTTTTTTTTCCTGTCTCATTATCTGTCTAACACACACACACACACACACACACACACACACACACACACATAAATTAAAATTTTTAATTCTGAATGTTTGTACATTTTTTTTACATGGGAGTCAAATGTTTCAGAGGTTAAAGAACAAGAAGTGCTGCACTGCTGCCTACACAGCCGGTCCGCCTTTAATATATACTATTTTATGAACTGCTACTACTGAGCAGTGTACTGTGTAAAGCACACAAGTCCAAACACACATTTTACCTATTCCCCTCACTCACAGCTCTCCCTCCTCCTTCCCTCATCTTTCTTCTCTGGCTCTTTTCATATGGCTAAAAGCAGCAAACGCTGAGCCAACTGGCTGAGTTTGCCTCCCATGCACCATTTAATCTTGCCTGTCCCGCTTTATCTCCCACCTTTGCTTCTGGTCCACAAATCACAGCTCAATTGACTCCAATATCTTTCTCTCCCTTTGCCCTCCTTTGTGTCCTACAGTAGGCACCTCCTCCCAAAAGTAGGGTGCAGCAGCAGGGAGTCCTTTGTATCCGTCTCCTCTGTTCCCTGCCTCACCCCCCCTTTCACTTGTGTTTCTCTCAGTCTGATTCAAGCTGCTGCTTTTATCCCCTCATCCTACATCCTGCGCTACATGGGGTAATTAGAAGTAAATTAATAAAACATTAGGATGCTGTAAGAGTGGGTTGCCCAAGGTCAGGGCTAGTAGATTATTCCTGGCATGCACTGACTTGATATGATATGCCATCTCACATAATGTGCACAAAGGCAGGGAAGCTGCATTTCTTTTGACGCTAAGACCATATCGACTGTATCGACAGGACTACACCTAGTCGTCCTGCCAGAGCGAACCAGAATGTCGGTCCAACACTTTTTGACGTGCAAGGTACCCTTTGGCGTCACCTGCCGACATTCTAAGCCTTCCCTGATGCACAGCGTGCATGTTATTAATTGAAGTTAATTTAAATTGCATGCAACAGTCCACCCTTCTCTTTTACACTCTCTGTCACCCTCTCTGTCTTGTTTGGGAGAGAGAGAAAAAGGGAGACATTTAATGTCTTTTATGAAGGGTTAGCCTACTAGTTTTGCTGCTATTCGCAAATAAATATATACCGATGCATGAGTCCACGTGCGCGCATGCACGTGCATTGTCCAAGCGCTCTGGTAGTTGAACAGAACTACACCTCTGTTTGACACCAGCTCCAGGTATTTTCCAGGAAACTACCTAGAAACACACAAACACATACTGTCATTTCAAAATGACCTCCTGCATCCCCCCCACTTTATCAGCTCCTTCCACATTGTGTTTTGTGGAAACGGTCTCCTCTAATACCAGCGAAAGGGAGAGGAAATAAACAACTTTTCTTAATCGCTCTGCAGTGTGTTTGGATGTTGCACCATCTGTGGATCTTCTGCCTTTCGCTCAATTAGAATTCTTAGATCGAGGAGATTGGAGTTTCACTGCACCTCCAGTGTTTACTCAGATGGAATCTGCTGCAAGAGCACCGGCTTTCACAAGTTATAATTACAGTAACACTGTGCTCCTCTTTCAATTTCTCTCTCTCTCTCTCTGTATATTTCTTTAATTACTATTATTCCTCATGTGGAAATGGTAGTTTTCACCCCCCCCCTACTGTATCTGTTGCAAAGCTGTAAATTTGGCACAGCAGTTACGAGTCCTCCCACAGTGTGTCCATAATTTTGGATTTACTGAAACAATATAAGCTGCTTATTTCTGATGAAACGCGTGCGTGTCTCATTCAGGAACAGGGGAAGAAATAAATATGCACGCTGAGCTCACAGAGACATCCTTTAACCCATGGTGTAAGCAAGGTTTTGATGAAAGATGCTTTCACCCACCGTACCAATCCTACCATATGCTTCAGACAAATGCGTGTGCGTTTGCCCGTTTGATTTGGTTCATTCGGAGTGATTTTCTTCAACACTAAACCGGTCTGGTTGTGATCCATCTGCTGATCAGAGAGTGATCTCACAGGGCAGACTAATCTGGCAACAATGGCACCGCATATGTGGGTCAGTACGCAAGCATGACAGTTTTCCCTGAAACGGTAAATAAACACGAAAGGTGCAGTAGCTTGACTTACTGTCACTCACCGGAATTTAATTCCCAGTTTGGGTCCATGTTGCACTGATTCATGGCTGAATGCAACAAAGACCAAAACTGTCCAATGAACGAGTTATTTGTCAGTCCATACAGCTTCATTTTTACAGTTCTTGTTTCATTGATAATAGAACAGTGTCAGTGCAAAACAGACCAAAACAAAAAATGGATCTTGGAAGGTGTTTGTCCACTTTGACGGTGTGTTGAATGTTGGAGACCCTGTTTCAGTTTCTGAGGTCTTTGGCGTGTAGAAAAGATATGAACCTTCAGCCGCCAGCATTTGCTCGTTCTTGGAAAGACACAGAATTAGAAAATGAACTGAGGACAAACCACAGTCTAAAATCCATCATGCTTAGATTAAAGTTACTGGGACCCCCTGCCCGGTGAGGTGACAGCTCACCAACACTCTGTCCAGTTAATGAGCTTCTTGTGAGCCTGTGGACTTGTTTACACGCACTCCTGTGAGTCTAATTGTGATCCTAAATTAAGTAAATACATACAAAAAAAGACAAACTTTTGTGCTTCAGAACAAACAAACTTTAGGTCTCTCTGAATGTTGAGATTAATGCAGAGCATGCATTACAATACTGCTTTTCTAAATACAACTGAAATACAACTGTCGTACATGCTATGTTAAGTCTGATGATTCATCTTGTGTTCTAGTGACATTTAAAGCATTTTACAAGTCCTAAAGTAGGCTTTCCAAAAGCTGCAGGCAGCTGTGGTGCAGTAGTTTACAGCTGTATTACACATCCCCACCTTGTTTACCTCTTAGGACACATTTCAGCACTGTAGCATCATACATTGCACAGAGGGAGATGCTGCATCCATAGAATCCATGTGTTATTCTCTGCTATGATTCCAGACATACTGAATCCTCAGTCCTCATTCATACTCACCTTTTGAGTTCATCGCAGTGCCTTCCCACCCACGCCTTCTGCAGTCTTCTTTTCCGACACACTTCTTTGTCTTCTTCTTTCCATTTGACGTAGCTTATTGTCCAAATTCAGGGGTTGTCCAAATTTAAATTGTCAACATGCTTTAGGGCTACATCAGTGAATGTAACATGACTGCAGCTGAGAAGACATGCATTTTCGCAAAATGCAATCGCAACTATTTCCATTACAGCTGCAACTAAACAGTGTCTTGCCCTGATCAGTTGCTAATGTTTAACCTACTGTTCATCGTCCATGTCTCTGCAGTAGTATGCATCTGCATCTCGTATGTTTTGTATTCTGATACAGATTCCTTCTGATTCTAGTCATACCTGAATTGAGATGGCTTGCATGTGGACTCTGTTCAGTCTAATAGCTACCTGCTGTAGATATGGAGCAGGAGTGCACTGCAGTAATTACAATAGAGACGACCGATCCTGCTCCGCAGGCCTGGAATGTTAATGGCTTATCAGGCCTGACTGCAGCTCGAAGAAAGACAAGGAAACTGCACTCTGATCTTTTTTTCTTTTTAGCTGCGTTACACGTCGGTCAGAATCAGTGAAAATGTTTGGGTTCACCTTGTCAAAGTTGCTTTTATTTGAATCATGAATATTTTTGTGAGAAGTACAAAGGAAATCAGTGGTTTGCACTGCATGTACAGAGAATGTTAACTCATTATTTTAATTTAATATTAAGATATTTTCAGTTGCAGTTTTCTTAGGTTTAGGACAACAAAACTACGAGGTTGAACCTGCCTGAACCGAAGAGGCAACGAGCACTAGCCAATCACAGCACAGTGGGGTGGGACGAGGCAGAACTTGGGAAACAATAAATATTGTCAGCAGGTATGTAGGATTGACTCAATAATCAACTACAGTACCCATGGTCATATTAATGAAGGGACAGGTCACCTACCTCGTGTGATCCTGGTCAGAGAGCTGATTTCTTTAGTCGTTTTCTTGAGCCAGATTCCTCTCATGTGGTCTTGTCCAAAGGTGTGATTTTACTACATTATCCTTGTTCATTAAGAGTATAATTGAATAGCTTTCTGTAGTGCAATATCTGTTATCACTCCAGATCACATTCAGTGTCAAACAGGTCATTGTGATTCACTTCTTTCTCGCAGCTAAAACCAGAATCTGAGACACACTAATTACACTAAATACACAGGAATTTGTCTTGGTGACACAGGTGAAGAAACATTGCAGATACAAACTAAGCACCAGGATTCTGTTCTTTTCCCCCCCAAGAATATAAAGTAATATTCCCATCCAGTCTACACAGGAACACCTGCGACCTGTGTACTGTCAGGAGGAGGGACGGGATGCTGCTGAGACCTTGTTCTTTCTGGTTATACCTCTCTCACACGCATTGAAGTGTGTAACTTTTCCCCAGCTGTGTAATCCAGTGTGGTGCCGCTCTGTGTTCTCCTGAAGAGCATAAGCGACTCACAGTCCCACTAATCCATACTGGAGCTCTCAACTCTTTCTATGCACAGCATCCGACTCACGTCCTAAGACGAGAGATCATCTGTTTGTATTTGCCAGCAGCGCAGCTCATCTCGTTAGCTTTGCATTCATGCTGCTTCCAGCCATATTGTTCTGCTACTGTACGATGACATAAGGTAGCTGACAGCCTTCCTCACACTGCCAACATGAAAATTCTGGCAAATACTGAATTTTTTATTTTTGCGTTGCCCTAAAGGTGGTCAATTGTGGATATATTCAGTCTAAATATACTGGAATCAGCTCTTAAAATGGCACAATGTGTACTTTACATGACGTCAGTGTCCTACTTGGTAACTGCTGCCCTCACAGTTAGAATAGCAACTGCTGTGTGCAGTAAAGCCGTCCAGCAGACAGCAAACAATGTATGTGCTTACAGAAAATGACAAAAATTAAGTATACTCAAAAAAGCCAACATGCATGCTAAACGTGCTTGATTTTTGAGTGTGCTGTTGATAGAAACTGTTGTCCCACATTGCATTGCAAAAATGAAATGCGAGTCATGGCTGAAAAGAAATTAGAGCATAGATTTGGTCTTTGTCTTATTGTAGGTTTGATGGCTGCAAAAGCCAGTCTTTTGTAAATTTGCCCCTGAACGTTAACATTCAGTCAACATCCGCAGGAGACCTTTAATTGGCAGCGGCATTTTAAGATGGAAGTTAAATTGACACAAGACTGATGTAATTTTCTGGTAGAACAAAAAAGTATAGAAAAGAATTGTCTTTTCTTGGATAATAACTATAATGATAAGAGCATACAGCCATGCTAGCAGCTCTGTAGGTAGGTACAGCAGTTTTTGAGCGAAATGCTAATGTCAGCATGGCAACACGCACACAGTGACAGTGGTAGCATGCTCGAGTTATTTTTTATACGGCTTTTATCCAAAGCGCTTTACAATTTGCCTCTTATTTACCCTTTCACACACACTCTCAGTGAGCTACCAGGTGCTGGTCTATCCATCAAAAGCAGTCTGGGGTTATCTGTCTTGTCCAAGGACACTTGGACACGTGGACATGAAGATGGAAATCAAACTGCTAACCCTGTGATCAGTTACTGGCCTGCTCATGGCTAGCATGCTAACATTTGCTAACACTAAAAGATTTATGTTTTTGCCCATTGGTGCCAACATCAAGTGAATACCACCAGTGATGACTATCACAAAGTGACTTTTATCATGCTTGCTATAGGAGGCCTAATTAGATAATCTGTGGTGCTATCGCCGCTGCTGCTGCAGGTTCCTCCGTGACTCCTGCTGTCCGTGTTGATTGCGCTGCTGCTACTGAAGGGTTCATTCTTGGTGTCTTTACATGGAGCAGCTCTTAGTTTCTTAATCACAAATTTGTCCATTCTCACCGGCCCACCATTTATTTATTTTTTTCAAATACAGTGTATCTAGCCACAGAAACATTCAGCTGACTCTAAAAATAATTTCACGTTGGTAGTTTACATGACTACGGATCCTTTACGTACACACGCACAGAACTGTTACCATTTTAATTGGATAATGCAACAGTTAAGATGTACACCAATAATAGTTATAGTAGATGCAGTATTTATATATTTATTTATGTACGTCTGTTAATTTATTTTTTGATCTGCCTTCCCCGTGGGTGCTCAACCTTCTCAGTTGGTGCTCGATTTCGGGTAACCAGCAGGTTGACTTTTTAGGCTAGGAACCTGTCTTGAAAACATGTCTTGACATTCGGTTTCATCCCCAGAACCCTGCTCCAGTTGTAGGCTATCAGTCTTCCTGGTCATGCTGAACTTTATCATTTACATTAATTATTGCAATGTCTCAAAATGACAGAACTACGGTAAAGACTAATGCAGCTTAACACCCAATGAACAAATTACTTGATCAAGGTTTCTCTTGTGAAAAAACAATCATGCATTAATAAAAAAAAAATAATGCTTCCATACCACAAATATATTTAAATCAACAAGGTTTTGATCCCATGTCAACCTTCATTAGGTGAAAGGTTTGATGTGGAGTTAATGAGGTTTCTCTTGCGACAGTCACTGTGGTGCATTTGGGCTGAGGATTGGCAGGCGAATGGGTGGACGGTGTGCATCACACACAAGTTTGGGGGCAGGTGAGGGTCAAAACAGTTTTAAAAATTCATACCGATGGTCTACAGAACAAGGTGTTTCTGACTGGATTGCAGTACCTTTCAGAGCTGCTTCAACAGAGAAGCTGGCAGACAGTGAGATGTTTCTGTCCTGGCCGCTGGACATTGGACGTTCATAATTCATGAAAGTTTGATAAGGAACTAAAAGCCTTCCCTTACTTAGACATAAAGCAGGTGACAGAGAGGCAAAGAGGAGCGGAGCCAGATGGCAGACAGAGAGGATAGTCCATCAGGCAGAGAAATTAAGGTGTCTAAAAGACACCAAAAGGCACAGAAGAGGTGAGAGTAATTATAAATGTGGAGGATGGAGAAAAAGAGACAGGGTGAGAGATAGAGACTGAGGTAGACATAAATAAAGCATGAATGAAGGAGGGAGAAAGAGTGAGAGTGAATTTAAAATGTTGTTTTTTTCCCCTTGAGAAGGCTCAGGTTCCCATTACTACCACATATCCCAAGATGCTGTTTGTGCCACAAGAGAGTATACGAAGAAAAATAGTCCACTGTACTGAGTCATGTTGCACAACATCATGCATAAACCTTACGCAAAATATATTTTTCACAGGTAGAGGGATTCTGAAGGACATACCTATCCTAAAAAAGATCTTCACTGATTGAATGGAAATAGGGTTATTATTGTGGATGACAGATAGATGGATGGTGCTCAACACGCATCTGAAAAATACAGAAATTCTGCTTTTTATTCCCCTTCTCTGTCCCCATAAGCACTCTGGTTTTTGTAGGTCTTTCTGTGCCTGTGTGTTCCTGGCTCTGCTTCAGTGGCAGTGGGCGATCATTAGAGCTCTTTGCTCCTGGCAGCCGCACAGTGGTCCGAGGATCTGGCTGTTGTCAGGAAAGCCCGGAGCACAGAGCTGCAGCCAATCCCACCGGACCACAGGAGGAGAGGAGGCGCGAGCCACGCTTCTTGTGCAATAATTGGTGCATTGTTACAAGGCACTCGCTGCCAGGCTGATTGACAGTGTCGGATTCATAGAAAGAGGGTGAGAGGAAGGGGAGAAGGTGAGCAGGGAGGGAAAAGAAAGTGGCTGCTGCTCTTTTAGATTTAGATTCAGTTTGTAGATCACATTTGGCGAGATCTGGGTCATCATGTGATTAGAGGTGCACTTCCATGAAGGAAACAAGAAACAGAGAAGACCACAAAATAATTAATATTCCAGTTGGAATCTTATTTTTGTATCATCATTTCTATATGAACAGGAAGCTTAGCAATCGTAAGCACCACTGGCTTGTCAAAGCCTTTTCAAAACTCAAAGTCACAACAAAAAGTGTAAGAAATAGTTTTTATCTGAGTATTTATCTGCTCTAACGTAAGCTACAACCATTAGCATGTCCAGCTAACTAGCTGATAACCCACAGTAGGTACAGTAGTAATTAAGCATTTCTTTCAAAAGCAAGGGGCACATCATTAACTGACTACATTATTTGTGCCGTTGCAGTTTTTCACAAAAAAAACAACCTTTACTTATTTAGTCCTTACCCAATGTGGGAAAAGCTGAAAACCTAATCCATCATTGGACAGGAAAGCTGCGTGTGGGCACAGTCATGGTTGTTACAGTAGGCTGCAAACTCTAAGCTGTGATGGATGTTCGGGCTAACCTGGTGTTTTGTTTACAACCTGTTTGATGCTCATGTTCCATTTTAACCATGTTGCTACAGTCCTAGATCTTCATTAAACGACTTAATTGGTGCAAAAATGATCCTTTGATATTGCTGTGTGCAAGCCTACTCTTATTCAAAAGCTGTGTTGTGTGCACATCGTTTAGTGTGTGTGATCAGCTGCTCTCTGTCTTAATGGGGCAAGCAGCTTTATGAAAATGACATGGCTATGTGACATGGAGATCGCTTATTTGCTCATTCCTTCAGACGTGTACTGCCACATTCCATTATGGTACATCAGCATTGGGAATTGAGCAGGCGTTGACAGACTGAGATGAATTTAGATGTAGCGATCTGGTCTGGGATAAGCTTTAATAGATTACATTTTATGGTGATGCGGCCTGTCCCTCGTCGCTCAATGTGCACTTATCCTCTGAGCCTTACACATGCATTGCCGCGCACACGAACACACAATCGCAAACAAACACACACGCGCCCACTCTCGTCAAGACTCTATCCGTCCCTGTCGCTCCTTCACCGTCTATTACTCTGTCTCTCACTTGTGGCTTCATCACAATATTACACTGTGGTGTTTGCCTTCCGCTCTCCACCTGTGTCTCCTCTCTGATGAGATTTGGAGGCTCCCTGAGTGATGCGTCTGTTTGCCTTGACATTAAGGAGTCAGATGGGCTAATGTTAACGGCACCATAATTGCATAGATTGAATATGGTGTTGTTCCGATTCGGCCTCGTCTCTCCACTCTATTTTTATCAGGACAGGCCCCGGAGCGACGGGGGTTGTTAGCAGCTAATGGTGGCAAAGCAACAAAAACCTCAAATTACATTTGGCATTGGGGATTTAATGGGTCAATAAAAATCTGTTTTACCCACCAGTGCCCTCCTGCCCATCCACCCTGCCAACCAACCTCCTCCACTCCAATGGTCCTCTTCCAGCTCCTCACATCTGTGCAAGTGCACTCTAATGCTTTCGATGTTGACTCGAGCTTTTTATGTCTGTTTTGCTATCCGCCCTCCTTCAATTAAGA
The DNA here is from genome assembly GCA_037974645.1 of Hollardia meadi. Lineage (NCBI taxonomy): Eukaryota > Metazoa > Chordata > Actinopteri > Tetraodontiformes > Triacanthodidae > Hollardia > Hollardia meadi. Next base: position 419,566 of record JBBPCS010000573.1, on the reverse strand, counting down.
CAACTGTCTCCAGATGCTGGGGCTTTCACTCGTTGGAGCGTTGACTTTCAGCTCAGTTCCTCCTCAACCCATTGTTTATGGTGAACTTCTTTTGATATAGGTAACTACCATATCAAAGCCCAATCTGTCCTCCCCCCAATGGAGCCTCGATCAATAGCGTTGTGGCAAATGTTTTTATTCGAGCTGTGGGTGAGTGACTTCAGGCTCTTGCTGTACCAGAGTGATCTTGATGAAAAGGATCAAATCACTTTATAGAGTTGTTTGATTTATGATTTTGTATGTATACAACAGCATGAATATGAAACCAACATTTAAACGACAAGAACATTTAAAACCAAATTTGGAGGACAGATATACTGGATCACTGATGTACTGTAATTCATGGGCATATTTCACCACATTGTTTTATGAATGAAGCAAGACTGATGCTTAGGCACTCACTCAAACCTTCTGTGCCTCCTCGGGGAAAAATCCAGTGCCTCTCGATCCATCCAGTCATAATTTATTCATTAAAATCCGTTATCTGATTATCTCCGTTTATCAGCGTTGTGTGTTCCTGTAAACCCGCGCGTGAGGACAAAGAGGAGATCCACCTGAACTTGTTTCCAGCTCCTCACGCCTGCGGTGCAGGAGAGGAGCCAGCAAGATTTGGATTGTGAGCGAATGCGGGCGTTGATTAAGAATTTATAATGTGAGAAGTGGGGGTGGATAGGGCCCGTGTAACAGGGGACTCTAAACAAAACAAGCCCGTGCCAAGCATGGAACCAAGCCTCTGCTCGAGCCCATGAATAATGTAGCAGAGGAAAACACTACATCCTGGTGTCGCACCGCAGCAGTAAACAGACAATTAAAATAATAACAGACATGTAAGCCCATGCAAACCACACAGTGGAAGGTGTGCCCTTGCTGTGCAATGTAGCACTAATTGTGACAAAGCTCTGCAAATGAACTGGGTCACATGCAGGTGAAACCAAACCTCAGAATACAGTATAAGGAAGAACTTTATTTTTCCCCTCTTTGCAGACTTTCAGTTTACCTTGCTTTGAAACTCTGTCCTCCAAAAAGTATCTTTGTTCTATATTTATCCTAATGCCCTCATTCTTATTCAGCCCAGGCCTTCCCATAGATTTCCTTATTCAGTACTTATTTGAATGAGATTTTCAAGGCTGCTCTCCTCCCACTGCAAGTGCAGGATTTACTTTGGTTACCATCACTAGGCGGTGGTGTAGCATCACAGCTGGCCTCCTCATTTATTTGGGCCCAATTAAGCATTAGCCTATAAAACAGGGTCAAATGTGGGGCAGGGTCAAATGCTCTCAGTTTATAGGTTCACGGGTCTACAATGAAGCATTTTAACCCTAAATCCTAAAACTGTGAATATGCGTACCATAGTAGAATTTGGTTTGATTATAACAGCAGCACCTTCAATTACTTTACATTTCCATAAAAACCGATTTGCCTTTTAAGTTGAAATCAGTATCAGATTTAATTTCCCGAGTAGTTTTCACACAAACGCTCTTTTCATCTCACAGCTCACTGAGGCTGCTCTTTCTTGTCCTATTCCCTCCCTTTTTTTAAAAAAATTAAAAATGATACACTGACCTTGGTGACAAATAGATTAAGTTTCTTGTGACTGGTTCACAAAAAAAAAAGCCATGCTGTGTTTTGCCAGTGGAACACTTTTAATGTGAACTAGCAGGAGGCTGAGTGAAGAGCAAACAAAACTCTGCATAATCATTTCCTGTGAATGCCTCCTGTGCGTAAAGGCTGTTTGAATCCAGTTCAGGAACGGTGGACTACACAGCCTGTTCAATGCGGTCTCGCTGGTCTGTATAAACGTTGCGGAGGCGTAATGGGGGGTCAGTATTGTTTCGCCTCTGAGGCAGCAGCGAAGGTAGTAACAATGCCGAATTGACATCTATGTAAACGGACTGAGCCGGCGAGGTGGAACGACGGGACGGGGCTGTGACGATTTTTTGTCGACGTGTTATGTGTCCGACCCACAAGCAGGAGATTTAAAAGCAGCTAGCAGCAGTTAGCCGCTAACTCAAACCACATGAAAAGCAACGGGGGATGTCTACAAATCGGGGAGACAACACAAGCTTCGGGAGCAACTTACCGTACGAGCAGATGATGATTATCATCCGCCACGTAACAGTGACATTAAATGATTGTTTATGTGTGTTGTTGTGAAGAGGCCACAGCAAAGAGACAATATGGAGATTAAAAAAAAACATCTTACGGTGGTTTTTCACTGACAGGAATCTCGTCCCCTCCAGGAGCATTGATCGACAATGCCTGTTTACACATACTGGACAGTTTGGGACATTTATCTGGGCCCTGCAGCCCTTGGAGTGTACTGTGACCTGGATTGGCAGCTTTGGAAGGAGCTGTAGTTGTAAATGAGATGGTAGATGTGATACATTGTGGCCTTGAGGAAAGAGATGGATGGCCGGGTGCGTTAGGTTAAGTCTTATAGATACAGACGTGGGCTGGAGTTCCCGTGGGGAGCCAACAAAGGTCGATGGTGTTTGGGATCGTGTGAGGAGTCAGTTGTGTGTTATCCAGCGCACCTCTCTCTTACTCTCTCTCTCTCCCTCCGCTGCCCTGGGACCAGGGGCTGAGGGCTGTCTATGGAAGGTCATGGAGATAAGGTGGGATGTTGTTCTGCCGTGGAGATATTGAACTGCTTCAATTGCTGCCGCATCAATGGAAAGGTCTTTAAATCTTAAATCTGCTGCTCACTGAGGAGGGGAGGTGGGGACACCTCCTGCCAATTTCTCCCTTAGTACATTGTCATTTAATTTTATATTGATATTATATTCTTACTTTCCTGGAAACGTGGGTGTGTCTGTAATTTCTACACAGATATTATCCAGGCTATTCTCTTTACAGAGTCTTTAAGAGTAAGATCATTTCAATTTTATGTGTCCTGTATTTTATCAGACATTGCCCTTGAGGTGAATTAAAAACATGTACATACAAATTGCCTTGTAAGTCTGCACAATTGACAGTGCAGGCTTAAAATAAAAACATATGAAGAACAATATGATCACAAAAAGTAAGATCTCATTGCTCCAGAATCACTGTAGGGAATACAGGTTTCTCATTTCAAACAAACTCTCTGCCTTGTAAGATGTCTGCTACCAGATTTATTGAGCTATATTCAAATATGTAATACAGCAAATAATGCTACAACTTCATGCGTTATTGTAGAACATAGATTAGATTAGCTTAGACATGTCGGTAAGATCTAGCACTTAATACTGTAATAATCTAACCCATTTTTCTGTCATCAACAATAAAAGGGGAAGCCTTCAACAGCAGCTGTGTCGAGTTACATCGATTTTCTCCACTTTTACCAGCCCAGAGAATCATTGAACATTTCACGGCCGCAAGGAAATTGGATTTACAACATTCATGACTTTTGTTATGATGTGTTTGGAAAGTTCTGCTTGTCCCCAGCATTAATACTATAACGTTAGTGGTGCTCTCGGCTGTCTGTCACGCAGCACTCAGGTCTTCAGAGACCATTGTTAGCTGGCTAGCTCTATTGTTAGCAGAATGAGCCTTTTATATCTACAGAGGGAGCGGGTCCAACATGTCGCACCATTATGTTTCTACAGTAGCCCAGAAGGGACAAACCAAACACTTGAAAGGCTCTTGAGAGGGCCTTTCACATTTTTAGCAGCCAAGGGAGGGTGAGTCGCAGGGGGGTTCAGTTGGTTGCAATCTGCAAACACACCACTAGAAGCCACTACATCCTACACACTGGATGTCTAATATTTAATTATTTATATCAAAACCACTTTGGAAACAGTTTTGTACTCTTGTACTAAACCTGCATGCTGGTGCTCCGGATACAAAGGTTTTGAGATTTAAAGCTAAATTTTGGCTGTGTGAAATGACATTTTGATTCCAGCGGTGTATTATGTGGATGAAGGTGACTCTCACACCTTAATCCGGGATCTGAGGGTAGAAGAGGTACCTAAGGTGCTTTAGCTGAGCAAAAATTACATTTATACTGACATATAAAGGCACGTCCATGCCTGGTGTGGAACTAAAGCCTGCCTGGTGCTCGCTGCTGTCAAGCATCCATTCTCATAGAAATCTCCCTGGAGGCTGCAGGTCTGCAGTTCACTCTGGAGGAGCTTTTTTGAGGGAGGCCCGTCACAATCACCAGCATGGTCTCTTTGAGATGGTTTGTCAGTGCCTCACCTGCAGCCTTCCTTCACTTTGGTTGTTTATGTGTGTGTGTGTCTGATTTTATCATGTTTGAGGAAATCACCTTCTCTCCTGTCTCATTTGACGCACACAACATTTATTAGTTCATATTTGACCTAAATATAAAGAGTTGTATGTTACAACAAGAAAAACACAGAATTTGTGAAGCAAAAATGAAAGACACCTGCTGTTGTTGTACTGCAGTGGTCTGGACTTTGCACAGATGCTGCTGTGTTTGGTTTAAACATAATTGAGCATTTAGTAGCCGAAGAGTCAGGTATTTCCCTCAGTAGTCAGTGGAGACCAAAGCAGAGCTCAAAGACTAAATTGTACTAACCCTGGTCAAGTCACAAGAAACACTAGTCCAACTGAATGCTAATGTTTCTCTGTCAACTGGATGAGTAAAAGAGAAACAGTTAGTTAGGTAGGTAAAGTCTTTGTCGCTTGTTTCGCTGCCCCTGAATGGCCGAAAACTTCATTTAATGCTGTTTTAACATATATGAATATAATTGTACAATTGTATAAGAAATTTTGATATAAATAATGGTTTACTATGCTCCCTTCTATAATCAGAATAACATAATAATAATAATAATAAATAAGTATCTCACCAAAACATACATTTTGTGTACACTTAAGCCCCTGTCGTTTAGACATAGAGAAGGGCTGCAACTTCTATTTATTCTAATTTGTTATTCACCCATGAATTATTCTCACATTAAATCATTTGACCTATAAAACATCAGAAAATGAAAAAATGCTCATCATAGTTTTTTGATTTTGATGTCTTCAAATGTCTGTTTTCTCCGACTAACAGTCCAAACGCAGGTGATATTCAGTTTACTCTATTCTCATTTGAGAAGCTGGAGCCATCGAAGTTTAGCAGTTCCTAATCGATCCATTATGAAAATGTTTGCAGGTGAATTTTCTGTCAACAAATCAACGATTTCCAGCAGCAGTATCAATGGCTTGGTTTACATGAACGGAAGAATAACTGGTAACATGGACAGTGACGATCATGGCTGAACAGACAAAGAAAAGAACACCACCTATTGAAGCTCAAACTTTATCAACAGATCATTAAAGGAAAGACGTCATAGTACTAAAACCTCATTAAGGACACAGAAACCTAAAATGATATTGCTTGAGTGGACGAGCATTAATCAGATTGACTTTTAAATGACTCTGAGGTCGAAGCAAGGAGCATATCTTTGGATCCGCCCCTACACAGCTGCTTCGGTCAATTCTCTCGCTGTAATTGCGCCTTGATGGCAGCGCTAAGCTCTTCTAAGAGAGTCGCCGAGACTCACAGCCATAAAGTGACCAATTAGCTCCCACCCCTGAGATCTGTGCAGTTCAGATGCTGTGTGAAAGCAGTGCTCGCTGGGGGCATGTGGCACGCTCTTTAGTGGGATTGAGCTGGAGATAACCAGCAGTGTTAGCCCTGGGTTGAAGGATCACAGACAAGCAGCCAGATAGTGTCTCTCTCAGGGCAGAGGGGTCAGCAGCAACACATTTGTTGGTATGGTAAATCATCCCACACACACACACACTCATTCCCTCCACCATTACCACAACTGGTCCCACTCCATGTCTGACACTGGAGAGCAGAGTCAAGGTGGCCTCTTCTTGGAAATGCCACACTGTATGTCCATGCATACATTGTGCTGTTTATTTAGCTGTGAGTCTTGTTGAGTTCAAGGAGCTCTCTCAGGATGATGGATAGTTTTGATAGTCAGACAGATCCTACAATGAATCCCAAAATAACATTACTGTCACTTTTTTTTTTTTTTTTTAGCTATAGCTAATAGACATAGACTCTTTTTCCCAGTTTGTTTTGTTCCCCAGCAATAAAAAAAATAATGCACACTGTATTTATAATTGCATACAAATGTGAAATAACCTGTACTTACAGCCTTTTTTTTTGTCTTGATTGACATGTTAGAAACAAAGTTAGCATTCACATATTTACACGCACATTCATAGCTGGAGACGAGGTTCTGACCACTACAGCCACACAGCTGCCCCACATGTTGTAATCTGAGTAAATATGTCTCCTTTAAGCTGGGCTCAGACTACAGGAGGTTAGGGCAGATTTAACCCCGATTCACCCCTCCCTACAATCGGACGAGGAAGCCTGCTCTGGGACCTTGGTCAGTAGCTACCGATGCTCGGCCCAGATTATCTGGCAATGTGAGCGTTTTACAAATCCAGTCGTCAGAACTGCTTACAGACTCATCGGGGCCGCCCCGATTATCAAACACGTTTGATATTTAGGATTTAAAATCGGGATGATTACATCGGTACTTTCCAAGCTCAACCACGCTAGCCAATGAAAGAGACATCAGTTGATGGTGCTGCCAAGCAATGGTAAATATTCTAGCCCGTAAGGCTAATGTAAGCTAGCATGCTACCTGCTATAGACAGAATCTGAATCTCACCTCCCGTTCCCCCTGAAGAAAAGCCAACCCGTGTTGACTGCATCCCATTTTCTCGGACTCGTTTGGCTTTCTGCTTTTTTCCTCACTCTAAAGCGTTACTACACTACTATTACCACGGCGATCTCCATTTAGTTTACATCTGCTTCCCAATGAGATCTCGCTCCCTCTGGCACGATAATCTTGATAAATATCCCGTAGTGTGTGATGCACCATTGTTTTCAAATCTTGTAGTGTGAGCATGTTTGGGATGAGAGAGAGGATTACCTGTGAAGTTTCTACTTTTGTGTGTAATGCAACCTGATTTCAGACAACAGGAGTTTTAAAGTCCTAACCCTGTTAGGACTTTAAAACTCCTGTTGTCTGAGCCCAGCTTCAGAGTTTTACCCACTTATTCCCTAAACTCTGCCTTCTTACTTACATATTTGTCTCAGTCGGTGTCCAGTAAGTAATTATATATAGCCTATATAGACTGAATAATTACATTGCAATTTGCAGGCTGTAATCTAAAGTGTTCACTGCCAAGTTCACAGATATAACCAGTTTTACATGTGTTTTAAGTGGAAACAGAAACCTTTTCAATCCCAACTCGAATAAAAAAAATGAGAATCTGATAAAGGCAGAGTAAATCTGATAAAGGCAGAGTAAAACACCCGGTTAGGATTTGTTACTTACCGACCTAGTAGAAAGAATGCCTACTCCGTGTCGGTTTTGAGCCCTCTCAAGTCCCGGTGGCAAGGGAGACTTTGACACAACGCCGGCGCTCTCTCCATTGAGTGAATCCTTTCCCTCTTGTCTTACCTTGGTTTCTATCACTCTACCTCTTCGCCTTTTTTTGCCTCCTCCGTCAACTCTTTCTTTTGCAGGGTAGAGTTTCCATAAATACTATGGTTGTTCCACCGTTACCTAGGGATAGCTGCTTAAGAGAACAAATCCTGTTCCTGTTTTGGTTGCACGATGGCAGACATGCTTCCTTTGTGCTGTAAACCTAACCTTCATTTTTCAGCAATAAAAGCCTGCCCAGTGGCAAACAGAATAGCATAATGAAAGCGAGGCTTATAGGAAACCAAATAACGTCGATTATGTAATTTCTCAATAGCCATTGCAATGAGCAATTAATATTTACTTGATAATGATAAGAAAAAACGTTATGTGTGTGCATACAGACAGTTTACATACAGCACAGAGAGACTTTGCTGTAGCTATGCTAAAGAGTGTGGTTTTTAAAGAATGGATGGTACTCCTCAGTGAAATGGGCTCAAGCTATATGCTCCTAGGCTAAGCTGGAGAGGAAAAGCATTGATTGCATGCTACAACTTGAAACGAGCACAAAAAATCTATCAAAAACCATCCCTTCAAATGTCTTTGTTCTGCCTTGTTTAATGCTGTGAAGCTTGAATGGAGGATGATTGTAGCATTCTGAAGCGTATGTTAAAAGGGTCAATGAGACACCATTACTTTGCTTGTTCCCTAATCAGGGTGAAAACAAATCTCTGATGAATGACTTCGCTCCTCTCTGTGGCCACTGTGTACACTAAGTGGGATGGCTAATAAGTCCCTGCTGGGTCACAGGGCTGGCTCCCAGCTAACCACTGCTTGAGACAGAATCTTCAAAGTGTGCCCATTTGTCTGATGCTCATCTGGACCAACTGGGGGCTGGGGGGTAGATTGGCTTGAATTAGCGCTGCTCCATCCAAATCATCAGTCTGTTTATTACAGTAATGTGCCATGGGAGACTGTGTGAAAACCTGATAAATTGACATCTAGCACTAACATTATTATGTGCGGCCATTAATGAATGAATGAATTTTATGTATTAAACTTCAATGATTATTCAAAGTGGTTGCCAATCAATTGTATGTCTGTCAACTGATCAATTAAGGGACTAACTGTTTCAGCTCTATTTGCTGATAAATTACAGCCACATAACTTTCTCATGATGATACCAGTGTTTTGTGCCTTTTGGCATCATGAAATTATTAATTCCCGCTGTTCATGGTCTGTTGACAGAAAGCACAACCAGTCAGGCTGAAAGTGGGAAAATAATTATAGCCTAAATAATACGAATTAAATGTGTTCTGTTATCACTGCTGTCACCTCACAACACGAAGGTTCATTCGCACCTCCAGATCCACTTGAATAGATTTCAGCACCCAGTCACTCAGGAATAAGCGTTTATAGGGGTGGGGTTTAAAGGAACAGTTCACCCAAACACTCATCAGTCATAAGGGGGCGTTTTCAGTTAAGCGTACAGTGTAAGATTTTGGCTTAAAAAAAGACAGTAAAAAAAACATCTTTTCAAATTAATTTGAAACAAGCTGTTTATTTATTTATTACTTTACATTTTAAAACAAGTCTCCAGCTTCTTGCTGAGAGCAATTACTTTTTATTTTGGGGTGAACTGTTCCTTTAAGATGCCGACTGTGTAATCCCTATACCCCTGTTTTGAGTCGGGCCTGGACCTCTGGTCGCATGCCATTCCACATTTCTCTCCCCCCATATTTCCTGTTAGCTGTCTAATGAGGTTTTAGGAGTCCCCCAACATGCATTAAAAAAGAGTAATCATCTATAGATACTGGATGTTTGGACGTGAACCTCGAAAGAGGTATTTCTTATGTTGTATTTTTATCATCACTTTATGGATGTTAAACCTTTGGGCTACTGCCTTTAGCTTGGCATTTTCATAAACGTTTAAGTCACATGAGCATTCAGACCACCTCTATTAGGCTACCTCATGGCTCAGGGCAGCATTTGGCAGCGATTGTGCTAAACAGGCAGTGGATTGACACCAGCTCATTACCCCTGTTTAACAGTTTAAATGGCTGACAAATCGAATGCAGAGCCCAGGGGAATTCATTTCGTCAAAGTAAGCTCAGATCATCATCTTTTTTTCATCTTATTAAGAGAATTGCAATTCCCATCATGGCCATCGCCATCATGGCGCTGGAGAAATCGCTGCCTGCCTGATCATTTAATTGCAATGATGGTCCTGATTGAGAAATACGAGCATCCTTCTCCTCTTTTCAATACACGTATGAGTCAAATGGCTCTTGTCCCGCTGTAGCTGTGGCGGGGGGGGGGGGGGGGTTGTCCATGGATGGGACCTTCATTGATCAAAACATGGAGGGGGATGGGGGAAAGCTGAACAGCCAGAGTGAGCTGATTATGGTAATGCTTCAACAGATCGATTAAAGGGATGTGCATTTGAGGCACAAGAGCGCTCCAATAAATCCTCTATCCTACCCTTGCTCGCGGTGAAGTGTCTTGGATTCCACAGCATGACCAAGACCGGGAGTACAGAATACCAAGCAGCAGCAGTAGATAAACACATCAGAAGTGCACTTACATTATATGTAAACAAGTACGTAAAAAATCAGGAATTGTTTCTTTTTTCACGAACACATTTGTATCCATCAAATAAATACAAATGAATAAAAAGAACATGCTATCTTTCTCACATCTGCATTAAAGTTTCCCTCTGTTTTGTGCAAAAAGACAGCTTGTATATGGTTGTGGAAAACTCAAGTGAAAATGCATGTTTCGAGTGAAATACTCACCGTGTGTAGGCTTTTTTGGAAATGTGCTTATTTGTTTGTTTTTTTGCAAGAGTTAGATGAGAAGATCAATATACCACTTTCATTGACTACTATATTCATCAATACAGCTGCCTATACAGGCATGTAGCTTGCATTAGCCTATATGTACATAACCACAAGCTGAAACACTTTTTAAAAAAAGGCTCAGTCCTTCAGTCGCCATAAAACACTTAACTTAAATAGAAGAAAACGGCAGTAGGTAGTTTAGCTATGGAGAACCAATGAGTGTTTGGAGCATACAGATACAAATCAAGACAAATCAGCGACCCAAGCTGGCTACAGTTGACATCCTCATCTGCAAAGACGAAAAATGCAGACATTTCAGACTACTTTTTCTCTTTATCTTTTCTCTCGGGGGACATAAATAATATGTTGTCAGACATTCTTGTGTAAAGAAGCACTTTGTTTCCTGACTTTTAAAATGTGGAGGCTAACATTTTAATAAAGCCCATGTTATGTGACTAAGCACAGTAGGCGGAAGCTCTGTCCTGGGTGGGTTTGTTGAATACACTTCCTTACTTGTTTTTATGGCTTGCTTTATATCACATTCACACAGTTACACACATTCATGTCTAGGAACTGCTTCATACAAGCTTGTCTTTAAATGAGATTCTTGGTGCAAATACTTTTTTTTCCCATTCTGGTGATATTGTTACCAAAGATGTTTCCGTTCCTCGTCTGTCTTTTATGTGCGTACCGTAAACAAGAGTGCATGTTTTGAGCTCAAGGTGTCATAAATGTACCCTCGCAGCCCACATGCAATCATATCAGACACATAAAGACAAACGATATGAGTTTAACATTTTTGCCAGCGCGTTCATCAACGACCTGAAGAGATAAAGATGACCACCAAAGCCACTACAGTTTTATTTGGTGCAGCTGAAGGATTAGAGGGAAGGGATTAATACGATGAAAGGGGGCCATAAACAAACATCACTCTCCTTCTCTCCTTTTTCTGTGCTTTAATTTCCTTCCCGGATCTGACAGATTTGCCTCGACAATGCTCAAGGGCATTGTCGAGGCAAGAAGTTAACATGCAAAATGAGAGCTGTTCTCTCGTTTTGCATGTTAACTTCTTGCCTCGACAATGACATGACAATTGCAAATATCACATCTCCAGACAAATGCTAATGGCAGCTTAAATACATTCTAGCTAAGCCTCTTTTTGAATTTCCATATATTCATATTTGCAGTTGTTGTTTTGGTTAACAGATTGGCACTATACTCGACAGTTAACACCTTTTTAACCATATAGCACTACCTGATTGTTCTTAAAGTCATTATAGCGTGACAGCTTTAACGATGATTCGCAATGTAGCTTTGTCAGTGCAGCCTTTGCCTTTACACACAGTGGTGCATGATGAATTTCATGTTGTGTGTGTGTGTTTGTGCGCACCTTGATTGGTTCACTTCCTCCCTTCTGCATGGTTGAGATGGAAGCAGTCATCTTGTTGCATCATCTGCCACGGTGATGGGACTACAGAATCCTCATTATGCTGTTTAGATGCGTGCGCGACGTGCAGTTGATTCATCTCCAAAGCTTTGTTCTCTCTCCTTAGCGTGATTTGTCTTTGCAATGCAGACACGCGACGACCCCTGGATCCCTCTTGCATCTTATTCATTTACACATCAGCAGGTGTGCGTAGGTATAATGCGAGGGATGATGCGGTCTGCGGCTCAAAACCACTGTGCTGGCGAAATCCTATAAAGCAGCTGCCTGTGTTAAATTAGCATTAATGTGCAGCTCTCCAGCCGCTCTATAACTTGCACCATCATGCTCACGAGAAAATGTAATATTTACACTTTCCTGGGGGTCGATCAAATCACATATAAAAATTTAATTCCGTCTCCTTTTGTAGAAAACTGTTAACAGTTTGACCCCTGCTGAAGTGGACCTGGAGAGGATGGTTAATCATGTTCCCAAGTGGAGGTCTGCAGCCGTCCCACTGTAGCATGTTGTACACTTTGCTGATGAATGATTCCCAGCTCCCCACAGTCATGCATATTCATGTATACTCATGCTGATGTAAAGGCACTTAACACATGAAGCGCCCGCTGGCCCCCTACTCTGGCACTGTGGAGGGAAATTGTTAAGTCACTCAGATTCATAAGCAGGTTACCATGGAGACACTTAGACAGTACTAGCTATACCTTCTAGCCACAATCATAAATGTGAGGTGGCACTATGGACTACCGTATCTCAATGGTTGTTTCTCCCAGCTAATACACACTATGCATCAAGGAAAGGAGACAAGGTACACATCTCACATCTGCATGTGTGTGTTTGTGTTACAGCAGTTGGGTTCGTCACAGCATGAGTTTTCAACTGTTAGGGTTACACCCTGCAGCATTATTATTTCACTCCAGTTAATTTGCAGAGTTAACCTTTCTCCCCGTTTGATGGCATACGTTTTATGAGATCAATACTTGGCCTTGGCTTGCCAAAACTGGCACAAACTGTCATGGGAGACTGTCATAAACAGCGCACGTGTGGAAAATCAGAAAGCGACTGAAAAGTAATTGAATGATTCAATCTGCGGAGCACAAGCAGCAGTTCACATTCATTTCACCTCCGAGCTGAATTTCATATTATAATCTCTAAAGGTCCAAAGAGACCACAATTGTCCCCCCTCCCTCTCTCTCTTCAAATGGAGATCTACTTGAATTACATTGTTCAAGTGGAATGAACACTTTCTGGTTAAACGGACGCGAGGGACGCACAGGTTGTGACATTTTGATATCAGCGCAGTACAGTTGTTTCTGACTTGAGACACACCCGACAGGCGAAACAAAAGTGAGAAATCTATTGAAGAATTAGCAGCTCAACATAACCGTGGTTGCATCGCTGTTTTGTCCTTTCCTCTCATTGGACCACTGAGCCAAAACAAATTAATCTTGGAGTAAATGAAAAAAAAAACCCCGTAGCTTTTAGATGTACTGAATTAGGGGGAGCTCATACGCATATCCATCAGTCCAAATAGCGTGGACAGGACCCTGTGGCATAATCCAAAGTTATGACTGTGTTTCACCTCTCGGGCAGCGCTAGCACACCCACTTTCTGTGATAGCCAGCTCTCTCCCTGCCCTGCGACTGAATCAAGCTCGAGAAGGGCGAGCGTGGGAGACAAAATGTGAGATAGTAAAGCACGACCTGGATCGACTCCTAAAGGACAACGCCACCGTTTGTGTGTGCATATGTGTGTGGGTGAAATCCTCACTCAGCCAACTGTCAACAGGTGCACAGTTACGGACGGGATGCTGAGTCTTCAGTCTTCAGTCTTAATCACAAATAGGGCGACTATCCTGTAGCGCGTTCAGCAGTATTCAGAGTAAGCATGTTGGTGATTAAACAGGTAATGAGTGGTTTCGAGAGTCAATGAATACATGAATAGATGAAAGGCTCTGGGTCTGTCATTGGTTCTCTGTAGCTTTTTGCCAAGAGACGTTTCCTCACCTGCGATGGACAAGAATATGAATATTTACTTAATGGCGCATCCAAACCTTTACTGTCTCCGCTCAACACTGAGAGATGAGTCACAGATGTCATGCGCTCAGTATTGATTTATTACAACACAACATAGTCAGTTATCTGAAAAATACTCTTTTGGACTGTTAATGGGTTCAAATCCAAGGCTTCCACAGCTAAAACTGGAATCAATGATGACGTCAAATTTCCCCTCAATGACAATAAAGACTGAATTAAATTAAATTAAAGGGTTGCAAAACATATTCTCTCAAACACCAAGCAGAGGATTCTTCTGAATAGGCTCAGTGCAGAAGTACGTTTTGAGGTCCTTGCGCTTTACTTGCAGATTTTACATTTGATGCTACTTCATACTTCTACTCCCCCACATTTTGGAGGCAAATATTGTACTTTTTACTTCCCTACTTATTTGAGAGCTTCAGTTCCTTTGGAGATTCAGATTAAAATATAAATCAACTAACAAATTGTGATTGCTGTGTGTTATTATAGATTAAGCTACCCCAGATAAAATAGATAAAATTAGCTCGACCTTTAGCAGCTGCAACATTGAAGGGATGAACACATGAATGCAGCAATAATTATAATCCAGTGATATAAATAAATGATATCTTGAAATGGGCCATTCTGCATAATGAGTACTTAAACTTTTGGTACTTTAAGTATATTTTGATGCTAATAAGTAAGATTTTGAATTTAGAACCTCTACTTTTTACTTTGTAGTATTGCTACTTTTACTTAAGTTAAAGAACTGAGTACTTTTTCCACCGCTGATCAGGCTCCCAGCGTATCAGGCAACTATCTGCATGGCGTTATACCACCGGAGCTAAGTTAGAACATTTTATTTTGTGATTTGGATGAACTGACCCTAAAAAAGTAAATGGGAGATGACTCAGAGCAATGTTTTTTTTTTTCTCTCCTTTGTGTGCCCAAATTGTTTCTTTTCAATACAACGCTGCATGAAAATATGTCCTGAGTCACAGTCATCTTTGTCCTGACTATTAATGGGCATGTGGGTTACACTGACGAGGCATCAGGAGACTTATGAAACAAACTCTAACGATGTTTCTGGCTATAGAAGAATCTAATGATGGCCAATGAGGATCTGTAGAGAGAGAGAGAGTCATACAGTATATCTGCATGAATTAATGCTGAAAGTCTGTTTCTAAGATCTGTTCTGTCTCAAAGACTTTGGCTCAATATCAATCACCCTGCAGCTAAGATACCAGTTATGCTTTTACACACAATACATTCATTATTTTATAATGCACAATTGACAATGCCTTGATGATGATGATGTCCAACTGCTGCAGTCTCTTGAATGTTTTTGTTAAGACACAACCCTGTGATTTCACAGCTCTGCCTCTCCAAAGTGCCTGATTTCCTGCTTCACATCTGCTCCCAACCAACCGACACAACCTGTCTGGAGGAAACAGACTCTTGTTGGCATGGCAACCGTGTAGGACTGTGTAATTTCTCTTGATAAGCAATGCTAACAACGCTACAACATAATAAAGCTCAGGAGGGGAAAAAAAACGCCTTTTAAGCTGCAACCATGGCAATCATCTTTGTAGAATGATACTCCCTCTGTTTATATTTTTAATGCCGGCCAATGGAAATAAGTTCAAACCTGGAAAGTAGCTCGAGGAGTATTGTACAAGGTCTCACCCAATGTTGCTTGTGAGCAAGCAGTGATTTATCTTTAGATGCTTGAGCACCATGGGTGGAAATGACCCCCTGAAGTTTTCTGATGTCTGCCTATTTGTCATGGCCACTGTGTCTTTGACTGCTTCTGCGCTGACAGGACTGCCAGTGATTACAAAAAAAAAAAAATTATGCAAATCTTCCATCAGGCTCGTCAGCAGTTCCTCCTGGCTGGGGCCGAGCTCAGCAAGATGCCCTTTGTGGTAAATTCATTTTATTCACAGTTAATTTTCGAGTTGCCGCCTGCTCAAATAAATAAATTTATCTCTCCCAGATATATCTACAAAGACAGCTGAACTGTGGCTTTTTTCTCATTTTGAATTGGACAATAAAAAAACTCTTACTGGCTCTCTTAATTTTCGCCTCTTTGTCTAAACACGTTCAACTGAAAATCCTCCCCCCTGTGAAGTCAAGGAGCCACGTTTGAGTGCAATGTTTATGCTGTGATTTGGTGGCTGCCCCGGGTCAAATACCGCTGTTGTGTTCTGGCCTGCAGGCTGTTTTGCAGCTTTGTGGTTCTATCAAGCAGGGCCGTGCATCAAGGAGCAGGTGGAGGAGGTCGGAGAGAGGGCAGCGGGCGAGAGGGAACAGCCTGAAATAGGAAGTGACTGCTGACATTCACCTGGATGCCCTCTGTAAGGAAAGGAATAAATGGGGGAGAAAAAAAAAAGAAAAAGGGGAGTGATCCCGAGGCTAGAGCGAGAGACGCAGGGGAGTGTGTGATTATGGTTACTAAGGCTACAGCATGCTGCCCTGTTGGACAGGGAGAGGCTTGGAGGAAGGTCAGACGGCTGAGGCACATCCAGCTAAATCAGCTCTGAAGTGTGAGGTCTCCGTTGGTGTTGGGGTTGAGGAAATGTAGCTGTTTAGGCTGCTCAGGAGGAACATAGATTGTCGCTTAGAATGGGACCTTGTGCACGCCGTGGCTTGTAGCACACCCGCTGGGCTGTAAATCCCTTTGATATCCCACATAAAAGAGGATAAAAGATGTAAAAAGAGATGAGGAGACAAGGATACGAGATAAGATTTCTTTTTGTGAGTTGTACGCCTTGAAAACGTCCCTCTAAGGTCACCTGGCATGCGTTCCACGTAACTCTCCCGTCTCTCCATCGTCACAGAGGCTCAAATCCACGCCTCTATCCGTGATGTCTGTATCCCAGGATGTCCTGGAAGCCTAAGCTGTTTGGAGGAAGGAAATGATGCAACATAAATTTCAAGGCAAGGATTCTCTGTCTTTCGTCCTCTCCCCCTCACATACTCACGCTGCAGGGTGAAAATCAATAGCCTTCAAGAGTGAGTCAATGCAGAAACTAATAGCTAACAAACCCAGTGCTGTAAAATCACCGCCGGCTCCTAACACACAGTGGGTGCAATGTAAAGAAATGGTGCTTAAGCACGCCGTTGCTCTGTCTCGCCTATATAGAATAATTTTTTCCAGGATAATAGAAGGGCCAGGAGGATGAAAACAACCCAGACTCCCGTATCTGAGGGGGCCACAATGCCTGTCTTCACCAGAGCACCCACATAGCAAACACCACAACACCGTAGCCAGCATAAGAAACATAAGAATGGACAAAAAAAAGCTCTTGTTTAATCTGATTAAGAAATTTGGCCATCTTTCTCCCCGACAGTGATTGCAGCTCCCCATTAACTGCATAAGGGCACTCATCTTGGGCAGAACGCTTCCCTCCCCGTCAGACTCAAAAGTGCTGATCCCCTCACGCTGCGAGGTGACGCGATGGAGAGCTGAACAAAACGGTCTCCATTTGGAAAGTGAGCCCCCCCGTTACACAATCAATCATTATCTTTATTATGAAGCCGTCAGCCTCATCATTAGCATCATTCTCTGTTAGGGTATGTGTTATAAATATGTGGGCACCGTCAGTGTTTTTGCGTCTTCCTAGAAATCTGTTCAAATGTGTTTGTGTTGGTTTGTGAGGACAATTTCTCTGGACTATCTTCCTGATAAATCAAGAAAGAGAATGTCAGCCGATTTTGTGCACCGTAAAGTGTTTCATACGCAGATGAAAGTCACTGACCGGGGATAAATTACAACTGAGATCATGTGCGAAAGCCCCTCTCCTTTTGAATGTGTTTGTTGACCTTTGCATGTGTGGATTCCTCTTCTCTATTTTCACATGTTGAGCCCATTCGAGCCTGTGCAGTTATACCAGCTGAGAGGATGCATGGGGTGGAGTGTGTGGCCGCAAGTGTAGGTCTTTTATGATGACAGTGACACGTTGGAAGCTTTTTTTTTTATGATTAAACTCGATCTTTTGGCGAGGTTAAAAGCTGCCTGTCCCGATCTAAGAGCAGTCGGTCACAGATCGTCCCACACACACCCTTAAGGCAACATTTCTGTCCACCAGGGGCATCCATTCACTAGATCCTGAGCTGTGGCAAAGTTCCTGCAGCTGTTATCATGCAGCTTCAAAAGCCTTGATCCCGATTTTAGCACAGATGTTCTTGGGTTAGGACGGGCATATACACCTGCTGAATATGTTGCTTCAGTATAAAATATTATTTGCTCCAGGTCCCTCCAGACTGTGGATCTTGAATGCAACTCTGGTGAGATTTTTTGAGGTGCCCAGGGGGTTCTTGGTTATTTTTCTCTCTTGCAGTTACAGCAATAAAAAGATCTTCTTTACAAGATCAGTTTGGATTCACTCGTGCTCAAAGATGGCGAGTGCCTACACCTTGACATACCCAAGCCATGCTTTTCTTAGAAACACCTTTTCCCCCCCCAAATGCCAGGGATGTTTTTTTTTGTTTTTTTTCGGGGGTTCTCCAGTGTGTAGTCTTTGAAAAGAAGATAATGTCAGACCGGTTGTCTCTTTAAATCAAGCTGCAGTGTTGATGTGCCCTCAAGCTGAAATGGTAAGAACCATTTCCACCTCTGCGGCAGGGAGCCTGACCAAATAGGTGCACTAGAGCGCTTCAAACGTGATTCTCATTCCCTTGGTCACTTGTGGTCTATGGTCGCCTCCGCTCCTGGAGAGGAAAGCAATTTGTCAATCTCTTTTATGGGAGTTTGTTGGGGGGTTTTTTTCCCTGCGCATCACGGAGACATTATTTAATTTTTATTTTCCTCTCTTTTTTTGTTCCATCCGCAGAACTCGGTGGCAGTCGCCTCAATCCATTTACCGCTGGCTGGTACGCCTATCTCCTCCTCTGCGCTGCAATCTGTTGATAACTCCACTTGCAAGCTGCAGTTTATTGTGTTTCGCAATGGGAAACTCTTTCCTTGCACGGGGAATTCGTCAAATCTCGCAGACGATGGGAAGCGTAGGAGCGTTTCAACACCAGTTGCTTTCACCAAATTAGGTAAGAGGAAATCCATTTTTATCACCATGCCAGTGATGTCAACGCTGTATTGTATTGCCACTCGGACTACATGCTTACACACACGCGCGCGCGCGCACACACGCAGGGTCCATCGGTCTGTTCTGCGCAACATGTTGAAACACAAGCTTCAGTGTGCACGTTGCCAAAATCAATCCGAACTGAGTGACTCCGTGACTGTTTATTTCATAAAACTGCACGAACGTTCACATCACACCGCTACTTCACTGCTGCATCGACTTCAGTTTCCTGTTTGAGACTGAAGTTTATCTGCAACACTTCTGTCACCTGCAGTCACAGTCTGACACTATGAGACACCGTAATGCGCGCGCGCGCGTGTGTTGTGCATACAGGAGTTTGTATGTGAACGTGCGCGCCTGTGTCCGCGTTTCCTCTGCCACAGCTCTTACAGACTTTCCACTTGGTTTCATTATTTGAATATCTTGCTTTTGTTGCAGATGGGTGCAGCCTCGGGAGCGCCGTGCACTCCGTCACTATTGCTCTCAGGCACTTCGCACTGGGTGTAGACCCCACCGCAGCCTATTGGGATTTTGACCTGCTGGATGGACACGGTGGCTGGAGGGCAGAGGGCTGCCACATAACAGGCTCCGGGGGCAACACGACCACTATTCATTGCACCCACCATAATAACTTTGCTGTGCTAATGGTGAGTAGTCTACTGTGTGGTGCCAGTTTCATTCATTTTAGCACAACCATGCCCCCACACAAAGTGTCTTCCACTTAGGGCCTATTCAAATACATCTTCTTTTTTTCCACCATGGAATAAATGGAGTCACGTGTTTTGAGAAGCGCTTCATGCAGGGACCTTTAAAATCTTCCTTTATTGTTGCTCTTCAGCAGAGGGAAAGGATTTGTCAAATGCGCTACGGGGATTTATTGGCCTTG
This sequence comes from Hollardia meadi, assembly GCA_037974645.1. Taxonomy (NCBI): domain Eukaryota; kingdom Metazoa; phylum Chordata; class Actinopteri; order Tetraodontiformes; family Triacanthodidae; genus Hollardia; species Hollardia meadi. The sequence goes on along the minus strand of JBBPCS010000573.1, from coordinate 399,876 downwards.
GAGTATGCGCTACGCTATATCCCCCCTATAGCTATCCTGGAAATGAGAAGTTGCGTGTGTTCTATAGTCTGCCACCTTTTTTTTTTTTTTTTTTTTCCCCAAAAAGCAGCACAGCAGCTGAAATAGAAGCGATGCTCAAGAGAAGGAGCGCCTTGTCAGGGGCTATTCGCCTCCGAGCGCAAGTGGTGTGCTAATTGGTTGCAACCATTGCCGAGCAAAAATGTTGGACTGCAAAGCATAGCATCGTTCATCTGTGTCGCTCAAGTTGGTCTCGACACCGCCGAGATGCCTTCTCCTGACGACGTCCCCCCGTTCAAATTGATTTCATGAGGATAATACTGAAATGGCATCGCATCGCCCAGTCGCTCCTTAGAGCCGCTGCGCCTGGTCCGCTGTTTTGGATGAAAAGAAATCCTCCGGATGTTTACCGAAGAGTGGGATTCGTTAGACTGGGAGGTCAGTTCTCAGTAGAGCATGAAAAGTGTTGTGCTTGAGATGTCGGTGCTTTCCGAGTTGCATTTTTTTTTTTTCTAACCTGCATATTTTATGAAGCCGCTGCTCAATTCTGTTGTTGCTCGTTTGTGGAAATAAGCTGGCTCTAAAAAAAAAAAAAAAAAAAAAGCCGCATAGGAATGAAAAAGAGTGGGGCTCAGGGGGAAAGCGGCATAAAAGAAACGACACGGGGCGCTCTGAGGGAGAGTGGGGTGTCTGTGGAGAATACTAAGCTGTTGTCAGCAGCAGAGCAGATGTCAGATTGTCATTGTGCATATATTTTTCTATCAAACACGGGCTTGGGGACGCGTACCGTCAGTTGGCACCTTGTGGCTGTCGGCATAAAGCGAGATTGGCAATTTTGTCAATTTTCCTGCCAGCAGATTGATGTGAACTTCAAGATGCGTCCGACAGCTAGAAGGCAGTCATAGCGATGATGGAAAGCCGTCACGGGAATGTCCACATCATGGTGTTACGCGAACGTTTGCGCCGAGCATTGCGCGTCTGCTAATGCAGTCACCACACCCGCCTGGTCTCTGCAGTGGCCGAGAAAAGGACCCTTATTTACGGACTCGTGACATCATTCTCCCGTTGGCCTCATCTAATATTCTGTATATTACAACAATGACCCTTAGCTTTTGCAAGTAGTAGACCTGTTGCATAATCTTTTCATGTAAAACCGAGAGGAATTGCCTATTACTGCCTATCTGCAAGTTGACCATTTTCAATTTACAGTATTTGCGAGAGCCTTCATCAGTGAAGCTCCCTTTTGTAACTCATGCAGTGTGGAATAACATTAAAGTCACTGCTTTGGTGTTCTAAAGGCAAATCAGGCTAACAAGTTGCAAAGCCCATCTGACCAAAGTTAGACATTTCAGCTGCTGTGACAGTGTCACAGAAGGTGACAGGGGTGTTTGCATGTTTTGTGGCCCCATCTCGGCGGTTACATGCAGCTGCATCGCTCTCCTTGCTTGCATCTAAATGATACAGCGGATTTTGCACCTTATACATCAGCTGTCTGCAAACTACGGCGTAAGAATCCGTCATCCGTCTCATGGTGCATCTGTGATGTTGAGCAAACTGACAGAGGGTTAGCCACA
>JBBPCS010000573.1:387313-398161 GCA_037974645.1 Hollardia meadi | reverse complement strand
GTGTGTGTGTGTGTGTGTGTGTGTGTGTGTGTGTGTGTGTGTGTGTGTGTGTGTGTGTGTGTGTGTGTGTGTAAGGATCTGAAGGGATTTACAGCGATAATAATGATGTCTTGTTTAGATACGCAACCGCGTCTCACGGCACTGTGTTGGCATTTTCTGTTGATATGCATTGTAGTGGGAGGGTAAGAGGAAAGGGGTGATGACAGAGTGTGATATGAACAGATGGGGGGCGATGCCTTGTGGTTGTGTGTCAGCTGATAGTGGATTAAATAAAGGAGGTTTGTGTTAGAGGAACAGGGCAGCACACAATACACACCTCTTAGCCTCTGGAGAGCCTTTTTGAGACAGAAGAGACAACCTGAACAGGAAGCCACTGCTCCGGGCCATCGAATAGTGCAGCACAAAGCCCCCATAAAATCACAGCATTAAACAAGCCACATATAATGTGTTAATTAGTGAGCTTTGGACAGATTTGAGCAAGATATTTCCAGTCTTTATTCTATTCTAAGCTTCCTATTTACCAAACACACATTAGAGTGGCATTGATCTTCTCATCTAATTCTCAACAAGAAAGCAAATTAGTATGTATTTATTTCCCAACATGTCGATCGAGTACTTTAACTTTGTTTTGGATACCATTTTTGGGGGGGTTAATGGTCCAGCGTGTAGGATTTAATGACATCTAGCGGCGAGGTTGCAGATTGCAGCCAACTGAACACCCCTCGTCTCAGCTTCCTCTGCGGTGCAACACAAAGGCCCTCTCTAGAGCCGGTGTTTTCGTTGTCTGTTCTGGGCTACTGTAGAAACATGGTGGAGCAACATGGCGGGCTCTGTGGAAGACGACTCGCTCCGTCCGATATAATGGGCTCATTCTAAGATAATGAAATACAACAATTCTTAGTTTCAGCTGATTACACGTTAATGAAAAATAAAATAAATCCTACACACTGAAACTTTAAGAGAGACCTCGTGTCCATACTTGAAAATGTGATTTTCTGTGGATGTAGAGCACTCATGATCCCCCCAGAAAATCAATAAAAGGCAACTTTATGTTAATGACTCTCAAATGAATGACTACAATGAATCTGTGTTGCTATTTAACTCGATTCAAACAGAGAGCCTGTCGACATTTAGATTGGACTAAAGGCCTCAAGTCGTTTGATGTGCCAAGAGAGTTTTGCGGTGTTCAAGGAATACATCACTCAAGAGACATTTTTTTCAACCAAGCATGCTAACCGTGGCGCACAAACTTCTCATCGCAGGAAAGAGAAGAAAAAGCCCTCGAACTGTGTTCCAACTTCACTGCCGGGCAGAATATGTTTTAGAAAGCAGTCGACCATCCAAGAATCAGCAGCCAAAGTTAGCTGCATGCTACTATTCATACATTCTCTGATGACCGTATGTTAGCGGTGGCTAGCGTACTGTGCCCAGACTACAAATATCAGTTCGAAAAATGCTACAAGTTGCTGTAATAAATGGCCTTATTTGTGGGACTTTGCTTTCTTTATCTAAGTCAGTATGGCCCTCTGGAAAAAAAAAAAAAATGTTGCACACCCCTGAGTAAACCACAAATGTAACTGAAAGCTAATAGTTGTACAGCGTATGAGCAGTCAGTAATGTGTTTGTGTTAAGCTTTATCATAATTATGCAGCTTAAGCTAATTCTTAGATTAATGCTAATTATTTTCAGCCCACTTAGCCTCAGCTACCTTTTACCCCTTACCTCACTTGCACTCGTGCTTAACGTGGCAGCTGACAGGCGAGCACTTTTATCCGCCTCCATCTGCGGGTAAGCAGCCACGCAGCCTCCTCGCCAGCCGCTGACTTCAGCACTTACACCGAGGCTTGGTTTAGTGCCCTGCCGCGTGAACTTACTGCACATAAATTGAGGTTTTAATATTTAATAAATGCACTCATGTTCCATTTGTAAGCATTAAGTTAAATTTGATGTCATGCATGATTACTTTAACACATGGGGATTGCTTTGTGTGTGCGCGTGTGTGTCGCCACATGGCCACTGCAGACTTTCTTCTGTTGCTACTGTTCTGATTTAACCTCTCAGTGTTTGCTGACTGCAGAACTGCTTTGCTGTGGAAGGGGAAGGGTCTGGCTCATCCAGAACACTGCGCTCCCAAAGCAGACTGCTGCTGGCCAATAACCTGACATGTGATGCAGATTGTTTTCTCCTTGACTAATGAGTTCAGAGCTCATAGACCACCATTTCTCCTCAGACATCAACAGTTTTGCCCTCGCAGCTTGCTAGAGTTAGCCAATACTCACTGTTGGTCCTGCATTGGACGCTCTATTTTTTTATTGCAGTGCGTACCTCTCTTTTAGCCTGGATACAAATTACATTGCTTTAACCTATTGTTATTCAAATTATGCATGCTCCTCAGCTAAGTGTAAAATATTATAATAGTGCTGCTCGCAGCAGAAGGGATTGCTTCGCTTAATGTGTCTGTGTATGTGTGTGGAAAGAAAGTTAATAGGCTATTCGGTGGTCTCGCGGTTTTGATGTTGTTTATACACAGTCACTGATTAATCGACAGCCAAGGCTGCGCTGCAGTTTTATAGAGAGGCAAGCTGCTTGCTTGAAATGTAAAACTGTTCTTGCTGACAAGCAGTCTTTATGAAAGATAACGATGTAGTCACATTTTGATTTTATTTCCAAGTTGATCATTTTGGCACACATTTTCTCAAACAATCAGTCAGATATGAAAACTCGGACGAGCCACAAATGAGTTGTTTTGTTTTTTTCTAGGAGTGCTGTGTGGACTTGCATACATCTGCTGCGCTGTCTATGATGAGTCACAAATGATTACAATGAAACAGGTCCCGCTTGTCCTTTTGCATGTGACAGAGGACGTCTGACATACATGATTCATGCGTGAACATTGCTGGCTCATGCAGCCTAGACCAAATAGTACTCAAGCAAAAATTTAAAAAGAAAAGTATTCCCAACATAATATGGTTTCTGATCTGAAACTGTCTCTCTCACCAGCTGTTCGCTGGTCGACAGTGCGACCCTCTCTGAACCCCAGAGACACCCTGGTAGAAATGAGGGCATGCCATGTAAACATCCTCTCTCTCTCTCTCCCTTTCCCTCCCTCTGTCTTTCTCTTTTCCCTCGCTCTACCTCCGTTTGACTTTCTCGTCGCTGGCTTTCAGTTAGGTTGCTGTATTTGTCAACTGCATTTAACTCGACTGGACAGCAGCTCATTTACACAATGCTGGGAGGTCTAGACAAACACATTAAGAGGTTATTTTTTTCTCTATTAGGGAAGTGTAGAAAGTGATCCAGCCCTGTGGCTGGCTCGCTGTCTGCATGTCCACCTCTGTTGTCAGCAGCTCCCAGAATGCACGCCTCTGCCCCTCCATTTCGCTGCCGCTGCCAGGCCCTGATTAGCAAAATCATATCACCACAAAAACAGGAAAGGCTGAGGGTTAAAGGCGACAGTCGTTTTCATAATAGATAAAAAAAATTATCTCTTGCAAGTGGTTTATTGTACATCGTGGCCTTTTCTGCCACAGCCAATTATGATCACCACAACCTTTGACGTTTAACCCCATGGCCTACCACTTTGCAAGAGTACAGTCTTCTCCTCAGCACAAGGCGAGTACGGCCATGCCCTGCAATTGCGTTTTTTTTGGTTTTGTTTTTTAATCTACTGTAAAGGGTGTGGAGCTGCTGCTGCTGCTGCTGGTTGCTGGGCTTGTAATTATGGAGCAGCTATTGATGCTATGTGGCCCCTTGTGCACTCCTAGAGGAAGATAAGGACAGCAGAAAATGAGACTTGAGTCATTTGAAGGAAGAGTGATAAGATGACAGGCGAGAGTCTATCTTTTGGCAAGGTCTTTAGATTTTAGTTGGAGGTCTCATAGTTTTTGTAATTTTGTGATATTAGTATAAACATTTCACTGTTTTCATACAGGAAAAGATTGTTGGCTATAGCAGGCTTGCCAATGATTTGCTGTATTAAACCCAACCTTGCAAAGTATGGCAGGGCAGTACACACGAGCATCCTCTGATAGAAGAACAAAGCATTTGACAAGTGAGGAGTATTCTGAAATGATGCTTTTTTTCTTTTGTCTACAACCAATGAGAAGACCAAAAACAACGTGTCCATCCGTTTCTCTATGCCATAGAGCTCCACTGTTGTCCAAAACCTATTAAAACACATCAGTGGGCCAAACTGTTGTACTGTAACTGTTGTTCCTTCAATACCATGAACAAGGCACTGTATCAAATATTGTATGTATTAATCTACAGCTAAAAAGTGTATAAACAGATGCACTTATGGGACCACTTTGTGGGTAACACATATAAGTTGGGGGGTAAGTAGGGTTGTTGTGTTTGTGGTCTTTTCATGAGATTTGTTGACAATAAGACAAGCGATTGGAACTGGGTATTTTGGCTACTTGGATCTTTGCTCACAAGGGAAAGTATCATACAGAAACAGGGCTGACGCTTTGATTCTCGACTGTGAACGGTCTCATGACGATGGTTGATGGATGGGGCAAGGTAGAGGGGTTTGAAAGGAAGAAAAACCACAGGGACATTTAAGATGATGCATCAAAAGTCAACTCAAGTCAAACCTTTGCAGAGCACAATGTAACATAACATGTCTCACAGTGTTTCACAGGCCTCCTCACACAACCTCAGCACATAAAGAACAAAACCTGAGGAGAGTCCATTCACAGAGAGATTCCTCCTCCTTGGACAGCTGGGTGTGCAAAAGCTGCTGTAGGTGGAAAAATGAGTTCTAAAAAATGTACAGAAAATGTAACAGTAACACTGAGGATGGATTATAGTTGATGATGATGATCATAAAATCTCTAATCTAAAATAAGTGAAAGGATTTTTTTTTTTAGTGAAATGAGCCCAATGAAATAAATCCATGACAGATCCAATATCAGTTCTTCAACATGGCAGCCGGGTGGGGTCAATGTCCAGCCCTTTCAGACACAAAGCTTTTCCTTGATGCTGCAGAGCACCACAATGTTAACTTAATCTAAATAAAGATAGCTTTATCTTCAGTGTTGAGTGGCAGGGTTTTCTCTGTGTCTCCTACTTGGTATTAGCTCATGTATTGTTGCCATGTGTTTTTGAGACTGCCAGAGTGGGTGAAGATGTGTCTAAAAATATTCCTGTCGGCGTGGCTGAATCAATGGGTGAATTACACATCCATTGACGGGCTTTTGCATCGCTGTGTTTCAAATTCAGAGCTCGCTAAAATATCTCAAAATCCCATTCCGCGCGGGTGAGCGATGCACTCTGGTATCAAAGGTGAAAACTAATCTGGGCGCTGACATCCCCTCCTCTTTCACTGTCCCGACACTTTGCCTCACAAATGGCCCTAATGAGATGCAAACATGTAAATTGCCAGCGGAGGAGATGGAGCATCTACTTAGGTCTAAATGGCACAGATAGCACGTCTGTCAGATGGCAAAATGGAACTGCGCTGAGATCACGGCAAGCAATCTGTAATCAAAAATGGAGGAAAATTGCATTGCGGTCGGGGGGGTGGAGAGATGGGGAAAGCAGCCGAGGGAGAGAGTCGACATATGTTATCTTCCCGGACCGAAGGTGAAATGATTTATGTTCTTTCCTCCCCATCTGTGTCCAGAATTTTTGTCTCTATAAAATTTGTGTCTATAAAATCACTCTTCATCTCCTTACTTCCCATATCACTGCTTTTCATTATTGTCTCTGCTACAAGCTGTTATCTGTTCAGATGCACTAACATAAAATATTCTTCATGCGTTTATTCTTTGCACGGTTGACTGCACTCATTCAAGAGCATCCGTCACTCCCCCGGTTCTCTCTCAGCAGCTCTTTCTGCAACATTTAGAGAACATGGCAGCGACAGTCCAACACTGGTTACACTTCCTGACAGCACTTCAAACAACATCTCGACAAGGCCATTCATTTTTTATTTCAGGCGTTTGTTTTTGCTTTTCAGGGCGGTGATGGCAAGACCTTCAAAATTTGCAAAAGATGTGTTAACAGTGTGGTTCGAGTGTAAAGAAAATCGAGCCGAGTCTAATGCCCAACATTGCACAGTTGCTTTTTTATATACAGTAGTCGGCCAATTAGAGGTTTGTAGTGGAGATAAAGAAAGAGCATGTGAAAATGGTGGGGAGCAACAGATGCGTGTGTGCAAGAGAGCTCGGTAAATGCACACAGGCAAACATGAGCTTATTTACCCGCTGAGACCTCCATTTGCAGAGAGTGATGCATTCTGTTTGCATTGTGTTGCTTGCAGAGTCTGAGTTTACAGTGCATCCCCTCCACTGTATCGACATTAAGTGTCAACAGAGCAGAACCTGTGGAGCACTGCCCTATTCTCATCCATTGCTACAGGGAAGAACGGCATGTTTGGGTACAACGTATCGACCTGCAAGGGAACGATGTGTAGACGTGGAGTAATGTGTGCTCTTGCATGAGGGCCAACGTGTTACTGACGCGTGTGTGCGTGTGCTTCCATGTCCATGCCTGTGACTGTGAGTGTGTGTAGGTGCACACTCACACACACATTGCTTCATCCATTGAGCATGCTGTAGTGATTGGAAGAGATGAGTCACCCCACTCACCTACACCAACACCTACCAACCATCTCTCTCTCTCAAGCACACACACACATGTACAAAGGCGAGGAGTGGCGTGATGTTGGTACGAGTATCTGTTTGCTCTACATTTTAAAGCAATCTTCTCTTAGATTTATACTTATTGATTTAAGTTTCATATTGAGGAGATGGAAGGTTTTCTTGCAGATATGGAGGAGCGGGGTCATGGCTTCAATATAATGTCTTTCAACATGAAAATAAGGTTGGGCTCCCATGAATGCGGCCATTTTGGCCCGCTAAACTCATGGAATTCCCATCAACCTCAGCAGCTGTGTTTAATGCTTGTTAACATGCTAACGGCCAGGACACACAAGGCTACGTCAGCAGTGTCTGTGCCTCGTGGAAGCTCTTGCTTTTCATTGTGCCGCCCAAGTTAACAAGCCGCACAGCCTGCGTGCAGCAGCTCCCCATCTACAGATTGGCACGAATAGTTCTGTAACCTGTAACCTGTAAACGATCCGTTGATGGTCATTTCGACATCATGCCAGGGTTTCACTGCAGTCTCAATGTCTACATCTGCAGAATTTGTTACACAGAAAAATATAAACCTCAGGTGAAGGGCAGTATTTTTCCTGTGCACCCCCCCCCTCTCTCTCTCTATCTATCTGAACGGGGGTAAAGGAAAATCCCGTCATCATTATTAATGTTATCAATGGTAAAGTCCATGTAGAAAGATAGAGCGGCGGCAGCAGCGCCTTGTCTGTGTGGACACACACGTGCGTGAAGTCGCAGCGATTCAGCGTCGCACTCGTCCTGCACTGCTTTATACAGGTTGTGTGTCCTGAACTAAGATGGTAATCATGGTAACCATTGTACCTTCTCAGCATGTTTGCATTGTCATTGTGAGCGTCATGGATGCAACGCCTCACAGAGCCGCTAGCATGGCTGTATGCTCATAGTCCTGTTATTGTACTTATTGCTAACCGATGTCAATATAGATATACATTTCAATCAACACCTATCTAAAACAGTTTCAGCAAACAACCTTCATGAAGGTAGAATGTACTGGAGGACTGCTGTATTAGACCGCACTAGCTTTAGCGAGGTGTTCCTAATAAACTGGCAACTGTAACAGTGAATCATGAGCTTGTGCTCCGTTTGCAAGGTTGAGCCGTGCATGGGGCTCATTTATTCGATGGTCACGCTTTAAATATCTCCAAAGTACAGCGATTACAATAACTTCTGTATAGGAATTTGAATAGCCTAAAGCTAAACACAACACATCTAATCTGAGCTCTAGAGAAATGAATGCTAATGAAACAATGCCCCCTTGATGTTTGTGGAGATATAGACACCATGGCTGATATGTCTGAGCCGCAAATGACGGCGCTTATCTAGAGGGGCTTCATCTTTTATGCCGAGCGACGTTCCTCACCAGCTCATAATGTTTGTTGATTGGATGGGTGTGTACTTGATTCTGCGTGATTTGATTGCTCGTTTCACGGTGGGCCTTGTTTGCCTCGGCTGTTGAACATTCGCCGGGCGAGGTGCTGATTGCGACCATGACCTTGTCTCAAAGCTACAAGCTGAGCGACAGCCACAAGGTACTGCTGAAACACTGATGACCTGCATTAATGGTGCATGACCGCTTTTCTGACTGTTGTCAAGTCCAGAGGTTATTCTGTCCCGCCGCCGTCCTGCCTCTCTCTAATATCTAGTGGCGTATGGGCAAGCTGGAGTGGGTTTGATTTGCACACTCGCTCCGGTTCTGTTCTAGCGTTCACGCTGCCACTGAAGGATGATAAAATACAGTGCCGGATGGGGGCTGGGAGCCCGCAGGCTGTTCACTAGAGGATTTTAATTTGGTTTTTCTCTCACTCCCTTTCTCTTCCCTCTCTCCCACAATGTTTGTGCATTCTTGCGTGCACCAACGTGATTACAACACGGAAAGGGGCACATTTGCGAGGACGTATGTCACAGATTGGGTTACACTTTCAACAGCATCGATTAAAAGCAAAATGCGTTCGATTTGCACGATTTATTCGCTTGTTGGTTCTACAGGTTGTGCAGCTCCTGATCAGGACCAATCTCCAGGCTAAAACAAGAGTCTGAGCCTGTAAGTCCTCTCAGATCAACAGTATGATTGTCCCATTTTATTGTGCAGGCCTGATAACCCGGAACCCGCTGTGCCTCAGATTATGGAACAAGTTTAATTGACTCTAGTAATCTGATTTTGGCATGGGGAGGGAGGATCCTGGATTAAAGTTGTAACTACAACACAAACAGGGGATCAGGAGCCTGTTTAGCTGCAGAGGCTAGAGGACAAGGGAGGCATGTTTAGACATAACATGCCACTGCTAATCCAGAATAGGCTAGGCTAAGCTGCCCTGTATGGTAATATTGTTGCCTCTCTGTAATGAATTGCTCTGTCAGAGGGCTGGTCACATTGTCCTGCAGCACAGACACAGTAATAAAGTGGCCACGGTGCTGTGATGTAATATGATAGCAGTAATGACAACAACTGGAGTGGAGGAATCACATTTGAAGCTGGCTGCTCTTGTCTCCAGCCGACATTCAGCTATTGGCTTTCTGCAAGGAAGAGTACAACGTGGGAAGAGTAGTTTAGAGCACGCTGAAAGCTACACCAGTGGCCCATCAGTCATCATGACAGCACGGCCAACAAGGGAATTGCAACTTTACAGTCCGTATCTGTTGCACAGCACAGTGAGATCAATACATAACTTGAATGTAGCCATGTATAGATAAAATAGTGGAACAGAGACACCATCACGAGACACATATACAGCCCTGATTCTAAAAAAAAGTTTACAGACAGTTTTACAAAGTGTTCCTTAGCCCATGTAGTTGTTTCCTTCATGCTATCATGTGTTGAACCCCCCCCCCCCCATCCTTGCTTGTGAAGGACTGAGCCTTTCGAGAATGCCCCCTTTCAGCATTTTCAGCATTCAGTCTTTTGTTAGCCCTGTCACAACTTGTTTCAAACATGTTGCTGGCACTGAATTCTGAGGAAAAACAAAAAAAGTTGATGAGGTAAAACATTAAATATATTGTCTTTGCACTGATTTCAATTGAGTATGTGTCCAAAAGGATTAGCGAATCATCCCATTCTGTTTCATTTATGTTTTTTGGGATCAGGTTTATTAAGGAAAATCTGCACGCGCTTTAAAGAAAATGATGAATGGGTGGATAATAACAACAGTGGTGAAAAGCTATAGTGCTTGAGTCGGTGTTCAATGTAAGTATTGTGCATTCATCCCACTCCACGCTTCTCTTCCGAATGTGCTGCAGCCCCACATCACCCCAGGAGCATAAACACGGCTTCTAGCAGCCATATGAACAATTTGTTCAGAGCACCCTGTAGTCAGCCTGGCCATTTGTCTCTGGGCCTATCCATCTACTTAGGGGGACAGTCTGCCTTCATCCTTCTTCCCCTTTTTCTCTCTATTCTGTCCCCCAGCTCTGCCTGCTGTAAGGTCTTTTTTTTAAACCTTTATTTGTCTGGAGGAAGGGTCCTGCTGAGCATGCATACCCTATTCCAGCTTTGCCCTTCTTCACTTTCATTCTATGCTGCTGTATACGCTGCACCATAAAATGTGGGCCTCTGAGCAGCTGCTCAGCACCTTGCACAAAGTTACCTCTGTAGTAGCTGTTGAAGAAGGATTGTTAGTCATTCACTTTCAGCCGGCCAGCTTCTCAAACCTTTAGGCTACTGCTGTCCTGCTTTGTCTGGTCAATCAGCACATCTGTTTGAGATATTTGTTTGTCTCACCAAATCGTCTTTTGTGTTTTAGGTTTTGTGGTAGGCTACTCGAAGAAAATGGCAGCCACTATTTCCAAATGCCCAAGGTGACATCTTCACTTTGTCCAAAAGATATTAAAATTACAATTATGCAAAAATAGAAAAGTAGCAAATACTCAGTTTGGAGAATTTATCCCCGGTCATGTTTGATTTTCCTTGAAAAGTGACTTAAACGTTGAATCAATTATAAACATTGCAGATTAATTTTTTTTATCTGCAATCTTATCTTTGTTTTTGTTTCCCACATTTGTCTGCGACACGTTTTGATAGTGGTAACCTGTTACATCAGCGTCACATCACAAACACCTATACTGTTTTGCCTTTTTATTGGTGTAATATCTTTCAAAAGCCTCTTGTCTTATACTGCCATTGGAAATACTTGACCTAACTGAAAGTGTGTGTGTGTGTGTGTGTGTGTGTGTGTGTGTGTGTGTGTGTGTGTGTGTGTGTGTGTGTGTGTGT
>JBBPCS010000573.1:367146-387213 GCA_037974645.1 Hollardia meadi | reverse complement strand
TGTGTGTGTGTGTGTGTGTGTGTGTGTGTGTGTGTGTGTGTGTGTGTGTGTGTGTGTGTGTGTGTGTGTGTCCAGTCTTACGAGCACCTTTCCTTCTTCTGCAGCTTTGGCCACACCTGATTTTTCGACAGCTACGCTTGGGCGGTGATGTTAATGCGTCTTTCAGTTGGATGTTGGGAGAAGTGCATTCTGCTGTTAGCAGAGCTTTTAGGCTTGTAATGTGTTTCAATTATGTAGTGCATACAAATAATCAAAAATTAAGTATGCTCAAAAATGCCAGCATGCATATTTTAATTGCTTGATATTCGACTGTGGTGTTAATGGATTCTACTGTCTCACAATGCAATGTAAATAAATGGATTCTTTAAAATGCACTTTTTTTAATGTTGTTGTCAAAAGTTGCAGCTCAGATGATTTTGGTCGGTGCAACATTTGCGCACAATGCTTTGACTTCTTGTACTGAAACAGTAGTGTTTAGCAGTAAGGCACTGGGGCACACACATGGATTTGTGAGTAAAAGATGCATGAAGGTTTGTGGATTTTGAGAAATACAGCTCAGCACTCAACACAGGAGGTGTCTTCGACATGATGATGATATGTCCCATGAGCACGTTTGGCTTCTTCCCTCGCACCTAAAGCTAATAGCTTGTTACTCACCATGTTAGCATCACACATTGAGCTGCTCAATATGTCTGAGCACGGTTTTATTTCTACAGATGCAGATTCCCATGGACACTCTTTGACCTTTAGTCAGGTTGATATGGGAGGTTGTTTTTCATGATCTAACCTCCTGTGAAGTGTGATTTGCTCCTAAATTATATAAATTAGCTTGCTGACTACATTTCAGCAGGATTTCTTGCGGATGCTTTAGGCATTTTTTTTCTTTCTTTTTTCAGCAACATCAATTCATTGAGCTGTAATTAACACCATTTTTCATTGGCCCACCATGGCATCGCTCCGAGGACAGATCCAAACTTAATTCCCTGTAAATCTGTAACTATAAAATTGTGAAGTTGTTTTGGGATTCTTTTTTTTTTTTGGCAAGTCTTTTCCCCCAAAAGGGCCACTCTCTTACTGTTCTTTCTTTCCTTCTTTCTGCACACTACTGTGCTCCTAAATACATTTTATTGCTCAGGTATAATTGCAGTCCTCTCTCCAGCTCTTCTTCCATTCTGCTTAAAAAGTAGATGATCCCGCAGATTTTTTTCCTCCATTCCTTTTCAAAATTGCAGGAAAAGATATTATGGTTAGTATTAAAACTGCTCTAATCAATATTTTTATATTAGCAAATGATCAGATGCCTACATATCTGTGGTGTTTTTTTCTTAGCATCTTTTAGTTTAATGTTTTGCTTTTACAGCCCCCAGCTTTACCGTTTAAATTAGTCTCATTCCTCTCACCAGCTTTGATTCCAAAAGAAGCAGCCAGCTGTTTTCAGCAAAAACATACTGTACACCGCTGTTTTTGGGACTGCCCAAAAACACGGTATTTCACCCAGGGCCACGCCTTACGTCCTGCATTGGGTCGTCTTGTCACTTGTAACTTCTGACAGACATGATTTATTTTTCTGTAATCGTCACTAATTGTGCTGTTACCCAAACCATGACCTTAAACCTAACCATGTAGTTTTGTTGCCTAACCAAACCATGAGTGAACATTTTAAACATTTTTAAATACCTGAAAATTTGTTCGCTATGTCAGAAAATAAAAAAGTCACAACATGGTCACTCACGGGACACAAAACCCTGATCCCCCAAATGAAAGTCCAAAACGAGAGCCATTTGGCCAATACAAATTCTTGCAGAAAATTCCTCATAGAATGGTCTTCCATGGCAGAATATCGCATTCCATGTATATGTGAGACCAAACATACAGATCATATGAAAACAACGTGCACTCCGAGCACAGACTGACACGGTCGTGGAGCTCGCTGAAACGTGCACTGCTACGTCCTGCAAAACCACGCCCATCCAGGTGACATACCAACACTTTAGTGACTCAAGCACGAAAGCAACAGACAGGCAAAGATAGCTAAGGAGCAGTAGTGAAAGAAGTGGAGCATTTAGCAGCTAAAGAGAGCTAAGAGACATTTCCCTTAGGAAGTAGTGGAGATCAAAACAGAACTAAAAGGAGAGTGAATTTTGGTCCATTAATCAGGTGGACTATAGGCACAACTCCAACTCCATGTCTAAATATAACAAATGATTCGACCTAACAGATCAGTGCAGGTTTTATCACCTGGCTGGGGCCATTCTGTGCCATTCTAAGTGAGTTCGTAGCCATTTTTGTCCTGTTCTCCGTGTTAATTTTCTGTGGGTGCTCCAGTTTCCTCAAAAAAATCCAAAGACAGCACATTTGCAGCTTACAATGATAAGATTTGCCACTCAAAATTCTTGAGGTCTTCCAGACAAAAGCAGACATTTCTGGCCAACAACTGTTGAATTTACTGGCTGAAAGTCGGTTTATAATTGGCAGATTGTATTAGCTGTAGCTAGCTAACTAATTAAGCTAAAGTCAACTCGTTTTTAAGGGAGGAGACTGCAAATTCCTGTAAGCTGGTTAGCTGGGCATGCTATCATTAGCAGATGACGTTAGAGCAGATGAACACTGTCTAATCTATTCCTTAGATTTTAGCAAATATACTGTGTTTTTGGTTTTGCAGGCTAAAAACAAACACCACCCTCCAAACCCTTTATATGCCATTACTGTAGGTGTGAACGTGATCGTAAGGTTTTCTTTATGGAATACATAAACCTGAATCTTCAGCAACAATCCAAGAAAAAAAGACCTCTTTATACAGTACCTCCAAAAAAGTTCTGTTCTTTCACTTCTCGTTTCCTCTTTCTTCCTTAAACACACGGGAAATGCTATATTAGACTCAGTGATGAGGGATGGATTGTCTGTACACTCTCCTACATCTCCCCAGTGTCGTGTCCCACAAACCTTTTGCTCTGTTGCAGCCCCACTACTTTACAACTGTGCTTATAGATGCTCAGTTGAAGGTCAAGACCCCTCACAGGCCCCGGCAGGCTCATCAGCCTTTGGGTAAACACGGAGAGAGAATATCCCACTTGGCTACTCACTGAGACAATGATGGAGTCAGACAGCGTGTGTGTGTGGATCACTCTCGCAGACAGAAACTCGCACTGAGCTGGCGGGGGTTATGGAGATGAGGTGCGCTTTATTTAGCAGTGTCAGAACGATGGAGCCTAAATCGTGACGTCATTTTTGGCTCCACACAGTGCGAGAGCGGTCGTCTGCATGTGTACGGATTTCCCAACAGCTTGTTTGGTCTCTTAATACACAAGCTTACAGATACAATGATAAACTAAAGTACTAAAAAAGTTCAAAATGTGTGCTGCAAGAGCTGAAGAAGTACATCTGGTTGAATAAATTACTAAGCAAATAGACTGCGATGTTGATAAGGGCTTAATGAGCAACTGTTAACAATGTGTCAGTCAGAGACACAAAATGTGACTTCACTTTATTTTCATTTTTTTACTTTTTGCCTGCCTGTTATCCACTTTCGTTTTACTTAGCGAAGCTTTAGCAGACTATGGAAGCTTAAACTATTGTTGTACTCGTTCGATCCTGCTAAGAGTGTCACCCAAATGCCTGAAATGCAAAATGTCCTACATTTTTTCGCTCTACATGGTTGTTACTGTTTTATTCTTCTAACTCGAAGACATTCCCTTGACACACATTTGTATTTGGGGTGCATATCTGTCACAATTTGTGCCAGAAACACTAAGAAACAGGGGTTTTGGACCCAAAAGCAAAAGTTTTATTAAACAAAAGGAAAACTCACTGGTTATTCGGCAGGCGAGGGTCAAAACCAAGAACAGTCCAATATAGGCAAACAAATCCAGGAAACATAGAGGTAAGAAACACGGGAGACGCTGGAACCAAGACACACCATGAAACATGACGAACTGGCAAAGAAAGAGGGGAGCACATGGACTTGAATACACAAGGAAGGAAAGGTTAACAAGACACAGGTGAACGCGGGTAATGAGGGTAATCACAGCAGGTGGGAAAAGAACAAAGGGAGGACAAGACAAGAGGAGAAAACCTTCAAAATATAACAAACTAGAAACTCAGACGATAACAAAGAAGGTAACAAACACAGGAATATAAACTAGAAACTCAAACCCAAAACACACTTAAATCGAAACCATGACACACATCTGGTTGGCGCGGTATACTGTGCGGTATAATGCTGTCACTGTGCAGGCCTACTTCCTGCTCACTGATTATGTTATGATACTGTATTTACGCTGACTTTTCCCTCTCTTTTTTATGCCTTAGGATCTGAAGAAGGTGCTGTCTTTCCCCCCTTACCCTGGGGAGTTTTTGCACCCGGTCGTGTATGCCTGCACGGCGGTCATGTTGCTTTGCCTCTTCGCCTCCATCATCACGTACATAGTGCATCACAGGTAAGAAGAAAGTGCCACCTCAATTCTGTTGAAGTATGCATTCAAACTTGAAGCCTCACCAGCCTGTCACGCCTTAATTTAAAGTCACAGGCATTAGCTTCATTTCTACATCTGGACCCAAGATATACAAATTCAAAAAACTGACCTTGCAAATTTCTTCTTTTTCTGGCAATACATATTGCAATATGAAAAACTACGGGAGCTTCCACCAGATACATGCACAAATGTAATCTAGCATGTCTAATTATTTCATGGTGGAAGATAAACGAGCTTAAAAGGTAAACTGACTTTTCTTGTAGCTTAGTCATAGAAAATGAGAACCTTGTGACTTTTTCTTTTGCATCCAGCATCCAAAGTTGGAGCATGACGAGTTAATTTGCCTTACATGACATTGTGTGTCCTGCAGTGGGACTATTGCACATTGGCACATTGCAGACTGCACACTGACGGGACACACTGCATTCATATTGTGCAGCCCTAATCTGGACACTTATGTAATGTCTTCATGTCTCACTTTTTTTCCTTCATGGTTTACAGTTTCTCTGTCACAGATCCTGGGCTGTCTTGGATGTGAGTCAGATGCTTTAGGCCGGCGTAAAGCACTGCAGCCAGTCTGACTGAGATGATTCAAAACACATAGCCTACACAGATGTGTGTATGTGTGTGTGTGTTACGTTTATCCCATATGGAGATAAGGACAGAGAATAGTTTGACACTGTGGCGTCTGTTTGCTCTTCTTAGGTTCAACTGCACTGGAAGCTGTTATTAAAGCAGGGAAGAGCCTGACTGTCGTATTATTTCAGCACACCAATTCATCATCCGTTGTTCTTGTCGAGCATCAGTCTCTTTATCGTGTCTGTGATTCTAATAGCTCTCCATTTATTTTAATATAAAGGGGGGGATGTCTGAAATGTCTAATTTTCATAAAATCCAGTTTTATTTTTAGAATAACACAGTTAACTGATATTTTTGTCAGACGGAATATTTTTTATTTATCTTTTCCTGCCCTGCCTGTGACTAAGGCAGGAAATGTATGAAACTGTGAATGCGCCGCAGCATTTGCAGTTTGCATCCATCTGTGTCACCTGGGACTGAGACAGGGTGCGTCCTTCTGCAGGCAGACAATGATGACAGCCTCCAAACAGCAGCATCACAGACTGTCGTCTGGCACTGCGGTACTGACTGAAGAAAAAAAAGAAAAAGGAAACTGCATTACAGACGAGAGCAATTTCATAATTGCAGGAGATTGAGATTATCTAATCAAGTGAAATATCAGCAAACACCACTGGATATTGTGCTGGTTTGTGCAGAATTAGTGGCCTCAAAATCAAGTTGTAGGTTATCACACTGGTCTCACCAAATGGCGTATGAATAACAATGTCACGTCATTTTATCACAATGCAATTTTGACATGTATGTAATTCATGTGCATAACAAAAGAGAACTTATTTAAACCCAAACCGTGATCTTTTCCCAAACCGAACCAAGTAGTTTTGGTGCCTAAACCAAACTGTGACTGTTAGTTACCACAACAACAAAGGTCACGTAACTATGACGACGAAGGTCACGCAGGTCACGTGACACGCGATATTAAAAATGACATGCGAAAAGGTTTAAAATGTGTGACATCACACGAGTGATCCATCCCATAAGATCACGTCATTTTTTTATGTAAGTGAAATAATAATACACAGCCATGATTCGTAGGGTTTAAAGAAACACTAATAGGAATGAGGTAAAACGACCTTTTTTCTTTTTTTTGTACCACGTAATTTTGGAAGGAAAAAATACAAATAATGCAATAAATCTTTTTTCTTTTTTTTTTTTTTGAATTAAGGTTTAGATATAGAACATCATAGGTTCTAAAGTGATGATTTAGGTGACACATAATAGATGTATAAAAGGGTCGTGTACCAGACTTTCAATCATTTTTCACAACCGAGGAACATGACTTATGATTACAGTAATATTACTTCCAGAGCCGACACAACATGTTTACATGCACATTAAATGCCATTACAAATATTCTGGTTTTCTGATCCTGGTTTCTGGTTTCTCTTCTCATTACATCAATTATGACTAATTACTAATTACTCCATAAATTTAGGTGATGACACACCTGTTAGCATGGCAGAAAAATGATCAGAAATGACCTGGAGAAGGCGTTTACACACAACAGTATCTGGCGTAAGTGCTTATACAGGTTTCTGAAACCAGGATAAATAATATGCTTTCATGGATCAAGCATAACTGGAATATTCCTGTTGATGCATTCATTCATCAAAAAGTGCTTTTCAGAGCAAAAACACATTAATACCAGTCCAAACTACAGTAAGAACAAGCTCATATTTAAAATAGCCGGCGCTTTTGTCTGTCACACACAGGGCTTTTCTTTCAACTGCGCTCACATTAACAAACTCCTCATCATCCTCCGCACCTCCCTCTAGGCACTCGCCGGCACTAAAACCGTCTCTGTTTAGTAACACTCGAGTTGTGTAGTATCACTCCAGCTGACTGACAGTATCCAAGCTGCGAAGCGCAGGGACTGCGTGTTAAATGGGAAGAAACGCGAGGGCGGCTGTTCAAGGATAGTCACAGCAGATTGTGCATGTTTGAATTTGCCACCTTCTCAATTCAGCTCACTAACACGAACACATATGAATAAATAGTATATGCAGTATGTGCTGTTGGTTCTTTCTCTGCCAGCAAGATAAGCCAAGAGAATATCTGTGATTTTGGTATCACCGTCTTTGAAATCCCAAATCCTTTGAACCCAATTGGTGCAATTTGCATTGAAAGTAATTCTAAATTTATAACTCGGGTCAGAATGGAACACATTGATCTCATGCACATACCGATGGAATCGGAGGAACTTGATGTTTCCAGACGTCCACGATGATGGATAAATGTCCACAAAACCACTTAGAATTATTCATATTAAAACGATGTTTCTTTAACTTCATAATTTGATTTAATGACTTACCTTTCTTCTCTGTCAAAAGGAATGCACTTGATTGTTGTCTGTACATTATGGTTACAGGAACCATCAGCAGCTGATACAGCGTTTCATTCCATGATGCAAATTTACCAAAATATTAAAGAAATCTTGGTGAAAATCCTTAAATAAGTTGTAATTAATCCCATAAGGAGAAAAACAGTAATAATGAAAAAAATGAATTCGTTTTTTGAATGTTTTACAATAACAACATATTTTGTGACGGTAATGAGGACTGAGTTTCATAAGCCTGTAATCAAAGGGAGTGATTAATAGTGGCTACCAACATGTTTGTTGACTAATTATATAGTGAAAAGTAGAGGACAAAATATACAGAAATACACAGTAAATACTGTCAGAGCTGGGTGATAATTGTGTTCTATTATTTATCAGCTTTTAGTGGAAACACACTGACAATATGTTATTTTGAAATTAATGATTTACAAGCAACAAAATGCGATGCTTAAAACTGCTCTAATCAATGTTTTTACAGTAACAAATTCACTCCTGCAGTTCCAATTAGCTCGAGAGGTTTGTAGCAATTTTTTTTTTAGAGCCTGCAACTTAACTGTTTTGGTTGAATCATTTGCCTCAGGAGTTGGTTGAGACCAAAAAGAGATCTTTGTCAAGCACATGACTCTGAAATGCTAGTTCCCAAGTTATAACGTGATAATACCCGTATGTCGTCGTTGTGTTTACAGCTTGTTAAAGTCCCAGAGTAGCCCAAAAAAAAAAAAATCTGTTTTCCTGCGAGTTTGCTGCTGCTTATTTTATATGTAAATCGTTGACATGGTACACATACAGTCATCAGCCACAACATTAAAACTACCTGTCTGATGTTGGGTAGCTCCATCTCATGCTACCAAAACGGCTCTGATCCTTCGGGGCATTGACACGGGGCTTCTGGGGGGTGTCCTGTGGTGTCTGGCACTGTGGGATCCTTTTAATCCTGTGGGTTTACGAGGTGGGGTCTCCATGGATTGGATGCTCAATGAGTGGGATCCTGGGAATTTGAAGGCCAGGTCGATGCCTTGAGCTCTCCACGTTCCTCGGGCCATTCCTGAGCAGTTTTTGTGATGTGGCGTGGGGCGTTGTCCATCGGGGAGTGCCGTTTCCATGAGGGAGTGTGTTCCGGCGGGTGGTGCGTGGCATCCACATTAATGCCAGGACCCACGTTTTCCCAGCAAATCATTGATTTGTTAAAAGATGATCAATGTTATTCACTTCACCTGTCAGTGTTTTTAATGTTGTGGCTGATTGTATATCGTGTATTGGGACTATTTTTTTTAAATATTGTTATTGTGCTCCCTTTTCTCCATCATAAATGGCATGAAACCACTTCCATGTCTCCATTTAACAGCGCTCCTACCTGTGGTTTATGGGACTTATCAGCATGTTTGTACTTGGTCCTCCTCCAGTGAATTGGCTTCACTGAAACCACACATTGAATAATGTGTCATATTATACTGTCCATAGCTTTATTGTCCCTTACATTTCGCTCAGGAGTGGGTACCGAGTGAGAGAGCAGATGTAGAGAGAGGACAGTTTTATCCCCCCACCCGCCACGTTATGGGAGATGGGGATATGGAGGGATGCCAGGTTAATGTACTTGACCCAATGAAAGCCCAAAGTAGAGCCTATGAAAACCCGCTTCCAGGGAGGCCAGGAGCTGGCCTGATTTATGGCCTCTTTGCTGGATGGAGTTCAGTACTGGGACCGCGGCAGAGGCATCGACAACAGCAGCTTTAACCCCCGCCCGCCCCCTTAGACAGAGCAGTGAAGCCCAGCCCCAGACACGCCTCACAGCTCACTGCTGAGCCACTGCTTAATCTACAGTTGGCTCACGTGCAGCCGGGCCTCCACTCCTCCATTTTGGGGAGCGGAGATTTCCAGCACAGGGTTATATAATTTCAAATGGTGACAGTAACTGTATGGATGAAAAGGATGGAGCTGGTACAGGGAAGTGATCAAAAGAATCAATGGTCTGTTAATTCACATGTCATGTATTACCTGACCTATTTTCCAACGGCTTGGTGGAGATGTGGTGATGTGGAGATGGAGATGTGGGTTAAGTGCTCTGCCCAAGGCTGTGTAAAAGCGAAATGGGTATGAATGCATAGTTTTACATTGTGAGAACCTCAATTGGCCCAGCCAACTGGAAGCTATCTCCTTTTATTTCATCGTCAAACCAGCAGAGTGGTTCCTATTTGTGTGCATGCACCACTGCATGCACTGTTGTGTGTGTGAAAGTGGGCTATACGGTAGAGCTGGTTCAGAAGGTTGCAGTACGCTGAATAACACATGGAGTTCTTAGAATCTGTGGATAGTCCTTTGTCTGAGAGCCATCATTCTAAAATTATATACAGTGTGTTACCTTTGTGTCAGCTGAGGAGCTAAATTATTTGTAACTTGTCTTTTGCTGTGTTCGCATTGTGTTTGATACTTTGGAAAGATAGATATCCTAAAACTGACACTGATGTTTCTTTTATCACTTTGTTTTCATTGTCTGAAGATTTTAAACAGCATTCCTGTAAAAGCTATTCCCCTGAAAGCCACGCGTCTCTGCCACTGAATCCAGCGTCTGGCGTGGATCTTCTTTGGATGTTTGTGTTGTTTTAGCTTTTTCAAAAAAGGAAGTCGTATGAGGAAGCCATTTGTTTCTTGCAGAGTAGCCCTTCCCCCTACAAAATGAAAACATGACGTAATGTCTCATTGTAATCATATACGCAAACCTCCCAGCATGCACCCGGGCCACAGACTCATGGCCTTTAGTCCATGTATTTCATTTTCTCTGTGTTCCTGCATTGTTTCTGGTGCTGTGTTTTACAATGCTTTCTACAATGTGTCCACTGTTCCACAAAGCCATTGTTGTAACACAGTTGGTTATTAAGAGTAAATGCGACCATGAGTGATGTGTGCAAGACGGATGACGGCCATAAAACCCCAATGTTACTCTTAATAAGTAAAATAGTGCTTGTGAAGCAAAAGGTAAGTTGAAAATACAGTATGGTACTACTTGATGTGTTAGCAACCCTTTAACAGTTTTAATGAATAGCTCTGTCAATGTTTTGCCTTAACTTTGTGGCTCGATCAGTAGAATGATGTTGACCCAACTTGATAATGTTTACTCTGAATCAAATTACATTTTAAAGCTCAGACAAGGTTTAAAATGTTTTCACTGAACGTGAAAATATTCTGTTATTCAGCACATGTATTGTCGGTGGAGTATGTAATGGCTTGTTTGCACGACTCAAACTCTATGAGCAGTTTCCCCCCCGGGGCTCTCCTGTGGTTGTTAATCTATATGGCAGTAGCAAGGTAAAAGAAAAGGGCAACTCATGCAGACCTTGTGAAAGACTGCCTTAAATCACACTTGAAATGATGGGCAGTGTACTTGGAAAACTGAATCTCAATGAGATTTTACTTTATGATACATCACAAAACAGTGGGGGCTATGTTACCTGCTAATTTGATTCTTGATCTTTTTTGGCAGCGCGATCCGCATCAGTCGGAAGGGATGGCATATGCTCCTCAACTTCTGTTTCCACACGGCTCTGACCTTTGCTGTGTTTGCCGGCGGCATCAATCGAATCAAATACCCCATCATCTGTCAAGCAGTAAGTGCATTCCCTTTTCATTCATCCCACTCTCAAAGCCTTGCTGAAAATTGATTATGAATGTCTACTCAGGTGTTGGCCCTGGCTGCAGTATGTGGAGGTTCATGTGTCTGTCATGCTTCAGCTGCATGTATGACCTGGTCCCTCTTTTATTTATGCGCTGACACAATGAGCCCTGATGATTTATCGTGAATAAACCCACTCTGCCCCTCTAGCGTCTGTCTGTGTCCACTCATGTTGGTTAGTGTCGGCCACTTTCACATCATTTTTGTGAACATTTTTGGAAAGTGGTCGTATATAAAACATTTTCTGGTCATTAGAATTCCATAAAATATGTTATGCATAAATAAGTATGGACGTTTCACCTTCCAGTTACCATATTGCTGTTCTTTAAAAGACAGTATCACAGGTATTGTGACATTTCTATCTGGAACACTCATGCACACAACTCAATAGAAGTGAAAAGCTTTCAGTGGTCACGCTCATTCACAGGTTTTGTCCGTAGGCGGTCCACAAAGGCTCAGTGGTGCTTCTACGCCTTGCAAAGCCCGTCATGCCCGAAAGCGTGCAAATGATAGTTTCAGTTCTAATTGTTTGATTTTATTTCTCACCAAATTGTGTTCATAATTGTTTAATATTTTAGCCATGCTAGCAGCATGGCTCCGTAGATGTCGCTTGGTCTGAAATACCTCAACATTTACTGGCAGGATTGATAATTATGGTCCCCAGAGGATGAATCCTGGTGACTTTGGTGAGCCTCTCTCTTTCCCTCTATGGCCATCTGTATATGAGTGAAATAACAGCTATTAGATGGATGAAATTTGCTGCACAAATGCATGTCCCCCATCCCCCCACCCCCAACTAAATACTTGAAAACTGATGGCATTCCCGTCCCGACACTTTGTATTTCATGGCTAATTAGCAAATGTTGGTTGTTAGCAAACTAAGACGGTGAACCTGGTAAACACTGTATGTGCTCAGCATGTTACCAATGTCATTGTGCATGCTCACAATGACTCAGTACCTACATGCTGACTCATAGAGGCATTTGCTTGGCCATTAGCTCTTTTTCTAGACTATACAGTTACTTTTCATTCGAGTGAAGATTAGTTTTATTGCCACTTCCCTCTAGCGTCATCTCTCAGCATAGATTAAGACATCTATATGGGTGAAGCTTGGAAAGGAGTCCTTCCTGCATGCTTTCAACCATTTTGTACATAATAAGAAATAAACAGTAAAGTTTGCAAAATATAAAAAGCCAAAGGAAAGGAATGATTGTCTGAGATCTCTCTGGATCATCAGGATTTTTACTGCCACACAATGCCATCTTCTACTGCCTGAGGTGTAGGGACGCCATCGTCATATTGGGATGCAGCAGTGCAGTTGGACTTTCTGACCCTTTGCCATCAGTGTGTCGTCACATGGGTGATGTCTCCATCTCTGCGGCCCACAATTACGAAGGAATGAGCGAGACGTGAGGAGGGACTTTAAGGGTTTTGGATGTCAGGATAGGTTTAAAAACAACTTAAAGCAACACTTTCTTGCCTGCTGGCACAATAATGGAGGAAGACCTTGAAGTCTACAGTATGTAAGGGATAATATGTACTGAGCCGGTCATCAAAAACCTGAAGGGACTCACTGTACATTACTTATTGCATTGCTACTTATTGCTACTTGCTAAAAATCTGTAACTGCGTCCATAGCAACTGCATTCATAGAAATGTTAACTCTGTAGCCTTCCTAAGATTAGCGTTGTCAGGCTGTGCTGCCGAGGATCAGGAACTCTGTAAGAAGCCACCACTTGTGTAACTGACACAAAGCAGCTGGTGTTGTCAGTAAATGTAATTTCCCTCACTCACCTGCTGTCTGCAGTTTAGCATCACACTAATAACTTTACCATTTAGTACAATTAAACTCTTCACTCTGCTCACACTCATTTTGAGGATGCACGGGGTTCATACTTTAAATGCCCCACCAACGTAAGATCAAAATATACCCACACAAATGTGCCGTTTTGATCGTGTCTTCATGTAAAGGGGCTACTTCGTTGAGGTTTAAATTGTAGCCAGACCAATAAACTGGAAGTCCCATATTCTCAGTTGACACTATTTTATCACTAAAATATTGGCATTGGCTTAAATGTGGGCCAATAAGTAACGAGAAATCGCAGCACAGAAACATCAAAGATATCTTTCATCAATTTAAAAAGCGTGCACACCAGAGGATACTAAGCCTGTATTTTCCAACAGTAAACATGTCCTGCTCAGTATAAATCAAATACATACAATACATAAAAGTGTTTAACAACCAAATTATGTTTAAAAAAAAGGATATTGGCCAATATATCATTATCAGATTTTTTGTGGTGATTTTTTGGCTTTATTAATAGTTAATCTATCGCTTATTAATGCTTTATCAAACATTAATAAGCCATAATTGCATAACTTGGTTTGAAAAAATCCTTTTCACTGGTGCTCATTAAGGCTATGAAAATCAAGTTTATTGATATAGAACCAGTCGGACGCAAGGCTTTTCAAAGTGCTGCACAGGGACACAGGAAGACATTAAACATAGGACATTATGAAAATGTTTGCAACAGCAGCAGGGAGCAGCAGAGTCAGGTGATTCTCATCACTACAAGCCACCCCTCGCACATTTTCGCTCTGCCCTTTCATACATTGTTATTGTAAAAAAAGCTGCTTTAATGCTTTATTGATCAGAGGATACACATTATTAAGAACCACTTTTGGTTTGTCGTTATGTGGCTGCTGTGTCACTGTATCGTCTTTTTATTAACTTCCTAACTTCTTGAACTGATGTTGGTGGTAAGTCAGTAAGTGGGAAAGTCATTAATAAGAGGTAATATGTTTTTCACTGTATAATAAGTCATCAGAGACCAACATGGCAACCTGAAAGTTATTCTTTTTAATTACTACTGTGATCTACAATGCATTACATGGATCATTAACAGTGCTTAAATCTATTGGCTACAACATATAACCCTTTCATAATGCCTTATTGGAAAAGTGACCAAATAAAATAAATGAATAAATAAATGTACGTCATTCAGTCAGTGTCTGTGCAGGTGTTGTTGACGAAGACCTGAAACTTAGTTGGCCTCGCTCTTGCTGTTTAACTTATTTGGCATTCATTTATTTACCGAGTCTTCCCCCAGGGCCTTGGGATGGTTCTTGCTGCTCCTCCTTTACCCAATCACTGCTAACAGGGCAACTCTCTGTAGATTTGGGCAGGAGCCCAGATTGTGTGCTGTTCCACTGGGATCGAAGCAGGCCCCACCAGACACAATTTGGGATAATTAAAGGACTTCTTGCGGACATGTGTGGTGTGATCGCACACAAAACACACACACAAATTCATACACGCAACGCCTGCTGAGTTCTCTGTAGTCCCTCCAATCATCCCACCTCTCCTCTATACACACACACATACACCCATCCTCCTAGGGGGACACATAAGCAGCCTACATGCTCTCCCTGTGACATAAAGAACTTCAAGGAACTCTGAAACTAGCCCACCTGCATCCCCTACTCACTTTCCCCCTCTCTCTATCTGTATGCCACTCTTCAGTCTTGCACCGCCCACTGTGGCACTGTCGCTATGCAGCATCCAATGTCTTTTGCGGCCTCAAAGTCATCTCTGATCTCTATTTCTATCTTTTCTTCAAGCCAGCCTCGTTTTGTCATTGATTTGAGCGACACCCCGGCTGTCACGCTACGTCTTCCGTTTGCCTGTAAGCAGCAGCGGAACAACAGTTTATCCTTCGTTTCCCTCGCCTTACCTCACCTTGCCTTAGACCATCAAAAAGTGGATCTTAGTTCATTATCCAGTGAGTGTGACCAGCGTTAAATAACCTATTAATTCCACAAAGAACTTGTCTAAGGACGTGACCTTGATCTGAGGTTACATCCAACTGTCAGCTTGAAGATGCTTTACAGAGGATTTTCTCATTAGCCTGCCACTGTGAAATTAGTTGTGACGGCAAACGCTGCTAAAAAAAAAAATCTCTAGGCATTACAGTATCTGCAGTGATTTGCTTTGTGCTTGCAATGGGTCCAATTTGACTGTTCCTGAGCTCATTTCCCAACATGTAAAAGGCTTCCAGTAGACTGGTTACTTATGCATCAAAAGCAGTAGGGAGCCGTTATAATAAATATGCCCACAGAAGACAGCTCAGAGGGACTTTTTATTTCACCACTGTTACCATATGCTCAAATTATTAAAACATTTCTTATGACAGTGTTTTCTTTTCAAAAAATCCACATTACACTCAAACCAAGAGGTGCCATTCTGAATAAACTGCAAAAATTAAAAGTCAGTTACACACACACACGTATAAATAAGCTAACTTGTCAGAATTTGATTCCTTATGAAGAACTGAACGTATGAGGTCCAGAACTAACAAGTTTTTTCCTCCTGCAATTAGACTCACAGTCTCCCACATCTTCCCTCAGCTTGCTATCTGCAGTGTTCGGCTTTGTACTATTTAATCATCTGGTCCTGCTGTGGAACTGTTTTTGTATTATTTTACACCGTTGGTTGCGGTTTTGTACCAGACCATCTTACTGTTTAGTGTTACCAGGTACTGAGGCACTGTTGATGTAGATCTGATACCGTTACTGATCTTGGTGCTGCTTTGCGATGTCTGAGTTACGGTTTGAAAACATTTAGACTCAGGACCCAAAAGCAGACTCGGAGACGATGAACAGTTTTGAGAGTTTTTATTATACTATGATACTGAGCTTGAGGTTTGGTGACGCTTGACGAGTGGTGACCAGAGTCCAGGTGTGAGGGAGGATCCGAGACGAGTGGCTGAGGCAGGCGGATCCTGGGGATCCGGGGATGTGGGAAAGGCTGGCTGGGCTGAAGCGGGTCCATGAGGAGTGCAGGTATCATGGGCAAGGCGTCAAGGATCTGAGAGCAAACAAGATTTACTAAGAGCATGAGGAAATAACAACACTAGAAATAACTACCACAGCAGCTGACGAAACAATCTGACGCTGACAGACCGGAGTTCTTATGTATACATTAGTTGATGAGGCGATCGGTTGCAGGTGAGGAGGAGAGCCAGGCGATCGGGTAAGTGAAGCTGCGCCCACGACGAATCAGACACAGACACACAAAGAAGGGAGGGGACACAGAAGGGAGAGACAGGAAGACAGACAACATGGAAGTACAAGAGTCGAGGCCGGAGCTGTCATACGCTCACTTGCCTACTACTAATACAGGCTAATGCGAAGAAGATGTAGTTCTTGTTGCATTGCATTGTGTTATACCAGAGCTGACTTTAGACTTGGACTCAAGACTTGTGACTGTCTGAAGACTTGACTTGAGACTGAAGGGCAAAATCCTGTGTATCTTCTGATGCGCTACCAAACTGTCACAACTGATTAATAATAAAAACCAGGGTGCCCACATCATCTTCATAGCCTTGGGTTGCAGCTGCTAGCTCCCCTTTATTCATATCCAGCACATTTTTCTCCTTTCAGCTCCAGAAATGATTTATTTATACGATAGTTCCTGCTTTTAGTTATTACAAGAGCTCCATGCATTTAATTTTTTTTAAAAGTATTTAAGAATATTGATGTGTTTACATTTGTCTATTTAATTAATTATCCCGATTTACAACTGCCTAAGCAAAGAATTTGTGATAATAAATATCTCTAAAATTATTTTGTACAACTGCTCCCACGGCTTAATGATAAATGATCTTAACTGCTGAAAAGACCATTTGAGTGCCTGTCACCCATGCGTAACGGTTGCTGCTTCTTGCAAACACAACCAGGACACTGCGCCTCTTAATCCAGCGCTATCAGGCTATTAAAACTGAGGTTGAAGCTTGTTAGTTAAGTTTAATGTGTGCACTCAACTAATTATGATTATTCTATCAGGGCCACTTGTATTAAACATGACAGCATGTTGGCCGCCTTGTCGCATCTGTTGCTGTACACTGCCTGCACACAGATGACCATTAAAGGGCACTTACCTGTTGAAGTAGGCTGTACACGCTCTGTACTGACACTGTACAATGACACACTGTATGTCACCGAGCGCTAACTTTAGCTCGTTCTTCTGCATTTTGTTTCAGCCACCTCATACGTATGCAGAATGACTATTTGTCTGTCACAATCTCATGAGTCTAAATACACACACTTCTTTATGGGTGTGCACTTTCATTTACTTGTGCACGGCTGACACCCATCTAAAGTGATGAAAGGGGTTGCGGGGGGGTTGAGGTGAGGGGAGCTGTGGCTTTTTAATGGGGACGCATTGATTAGCTTTTCTGGGGCCGTTTCCAGCTCCTGTTCTGTTCACTGTGCAATCATTGTGCTGCTCACTGATCCGATCACTGACTGAAATTATGTATTTACCCAGATTCTCTACAAAGGCAGATAAAAGCACACAGCGACTATGGTAAAATATCAAAATGGGACTGTGTTTAGCAGACTGTCCAAAGCAACCTATCCATGTGTTGATTAATAATTGGTCTTTCTAAACATACTTATCTCATTTCGACCCACATCTCCTCTGGTATGTACCTACTTAAACTATTCTCCTTTGGCAGTTTCATGAAAAATACATATAATCATTTGACAAATTCAATGGAAAATCCGTGAAATGGGGTGTGACTAAACAGGAAAACAGGTTGATCGTCGATTTCTTTGAAAACAGACCATATGTGGCCAATGATGATTTTGGCTTTGACACCATTACTTGGTTGCTCCTTAGCCGGAGGTGATTGGGTGTGCTCACCATGGGTTCTTGTAGTAATGGGTTAATTACATATTAATACTGCTCGATGACGAATGTGCAGCCTGCTTTGTGTGATGTGAATTAGATATTTTCAAGACCGCCAGATGGTCACCATGACTGTGTTCTTTTATTTATGCTGACTAATGCTATTTGGCTTCCTACATTAGATGTTTGTTGTATGTTTGATCAGGAAACTGTACAATAATGTGCAAAGGACATGAACCAGACATCTCTGATCAATATGTAGCACCCAAACATCACCATTTCTGTTCATTTGAGAACCCCCTCCTCTCCCCGTATTGCCATATCACAAACACACTTTCTGTCCGTCTGGCCTCGGCACTAATGAAGCTCCGAAGTGTGCGGACTCCGCAGCGGTGATTGACTCACCACCCGCTCTCTGCTCTCTATAACCAGCTCAAGGACACTTCCAATTAGCGTCTGGACTCTGGTACACTGGCTTCAGTCCTTAGGCCTGTCAGGCATGGAGAGAAGCCATTTGATTGGATATCAGGATGTCAGTACATCATGACTCAGTGTAGAAATGGCTCAGCGCATTTTAATTTTCTCCCTCCATTCCCCTTTCTCACAACTCATGTCATCATTCTTTCTGTGAGCTGGCAAAGCCTTTAAACAAAGTTAGATCAGTCCCCCCATTCGAACAGAATTC
The DNA here is from genome assembly GCA_037974645.1 of Hollardia meadi. NCBI lineage: Eukaryota > Metazoa > Chordata > Actinopteri > Tetraodontiformes > Triacanthodidae > Hollardia > Hollardia meadi. Next base: position 368,724 of record JBBPCS010000573.1, on the reverse strand, counting down.
ATGAATATTAAAACGTGGGAGAGCAGAGATATGTGTACAGTCCGTTTTGGAAAACAATCACTCGCTGATGGTTGTCAGCGTGACTATCATTTATATCCAGATTTATTATTCACAGTGCACACCTTGTGTCCTCTAACTCAACTGATAAGGAGCTGCTCAGTAAGTATAACCTCACCATAATTCTCTTATCCCAAACAACCTTGATGATTCAATAGCACTTTTTGAACCTGTCTTTCCATACTTGCCTGGTCTTTTAGTGAAGGAGAAGACAAAGCAGTCAGGTGTTGAAGGAAAATGTCTATGGAGACACCCTTTGGGCGTCATTGATGAGGTTTTTTTGAGAGAGGAGTGGCAGCTCTTCCTGGACATCTTTTCTTTTTTGTATAAGCAAAAGTTCAGAAAAGTCACGGATAACTTGATGTACCCTCTTTCCATCCCATATCAGGTTGGGGTCGTGCTGCACTACTCATCTCTGTCGACCATGCTGTGGCTCGGGGTGACGGCCAGGAACATTTACAAACAGGTGACCAAGAAGCCTCCGCAGAGCCAAGATGGTGACCCGCCGCCGCCCCCTAAACAGCCCCTGTTGAAGTAAGCACAGATGTCCTCGCAAACCCTCCTCAACCCTGGCTGCTGCTAGACAGAAAAGAACATAAACACCTGTGTGCTTGTACACAACCACACGTGTGTTTTTGTGCCTGTGTGTGTGTCTCTATCCAATGTTTTTGCTCTTTGCCGCACTGTCATTGCCACTTGCTGTGTGTGCTCCACTGCACAATTATTTGCTTTTCTTATTTCATTTTTTCTGTCACAACCTAACTGAGACTGAGAGATTTAAATAGAAGTCTTACAGTCAGAAGCTATTCAGATATTCAGATCCTTTGCTTACATAAAAGTACCAATCCAACAATTTATACCACGGTCTGTGCGAATCCTCAATTCTGATTGGCTGCAGGGTGTCCATGAATTCCTTATAATGGTCATCTTTGAAGTAGTTCCAGTGAAAATGTCTGTTCTAACTGAATGCGCTGACTGCAGACACCTCGACATTAGAAATCGATTCCATGACAAAAATCTGAATATCAACACTGAGTGCGTCATCCTCACCACGGGGCCGTAACTGTAACACAGCAGCTTACACTGCCTCTCTGAACATACTAACAATTTTTTGACTAGCACATGAGCGATCATCTCACATCCCTTTCGCTATTCAACTCGCTACTTCAGGCTGTGGCTGACAGTACACGTGGCCTATCGTTTGTTTGTGAAAATCATGATATTGATCTGGGGACAATGACGTGGCTGGATAGCTAGATAGTCTTTTTGTTAAACAAACCGTCATATTATTGTTTACTCTTTGTTATTGACTTTGAATCTTGCTAGCATAACATTAGCTTTCTTGTCCCTAGCTGAGCCAAAGGGTTCTATGAGCGAGGCAGACTAGAAATATCTCCCATTTTCAGTTTCTATTAATGATATGTCCATGTTTCATGTTTCATGTTCAAGTTCTGGCTTGTGAAAAACTTTTTCTTTTTTTTTTTTTATTTAAAAACGTATGAAAATATAATTACAATCTTT
>JBBPCS010000573.1:352202-367046 GCA_037974645.1 Hollardia meadi | reverse complement strand
CAAAACGTATGAAAATATAATTACAATCTTTTTTTTGGGGTGGGGGTAAGTAACCATGGTAAAAGTGGAATAATGCCCTTCGAGGTGTCCATTATGGCAAATTAATGGATGGCGCAGAGGCCAGAAACGCCCAGTGTGCAGGCCTCGTCTGGCATGCCCTTATGTAACTGTACTCCATTATAAGGTTCTGCATTAATAATTCAAAAAATGTCCCTGTGACTAATTTATTATACTACTTATTACATTATAGATGCGTCAATGGGTAAGAAGCATTTTACTGTTATAAATGGCCGAGGTGGAGCTAGTTTATGCATAGTTGCATAGTGCCCACTTGCTCCCAACATAAGGGTCGGGCCCCCTCCAAAAGAAAAATCTGGTTCCCTTCCAGACATGTAAGTACATAAAAATACTCTGCTATGACTAATATTTTATTTAACATGGTTTTCCCACATTAAAAAGTTTAAAAAAAAACCTTGAAAAGCGACTGGAAGCACATCTACTCTTTCTCCCTCACTGAGAAATTCTGGATCTATGAATCACAGGCTTCTGGCCCCGCCCACCACCGCTGTTTGCGCTAGGTTGACCAGTGAAAGAGCAGCGAGCATCAAGATGTCGAGTGTTAGAGGAAACATGGCAGAGATTCAGCCATAATGTTACATGTTTGAGCCTCAGTCAGACCCGGACGCAGATGAGGAGTCTGCTGTGCACCAAAATCGGCGAAAACCAGACGTATCAGAATGCTAAGTGTAGCGAGCATCTTTTGTTTATGTTGTTTGTTAGCTTGTAACTGGCAGTGGCTGACAGCGTTAGTGGTTGTACAATAATATCTGCTACGATGTTACAGTGCGTTCACATCTTGATAGCCAACCATTGGCAGGAGTAGTATTTGCAAATTAGACGGCCATTGGCTTTCATGTTTGTGACGTACCAAGTCTAATGCACAGACATCTTCAGTAGAGGAATGTGAAAACACTTCTCTAGTGACAAACTTTGGACAGATACAAGTCAGTATAGTCCAGGTCAGAGAAGAAAAGGCTCTGTTACACACATTAAGGTTCAATTCATATAAACTGTGGACTAAATGTTTGTTTTATGTCAAATATTAGAAACCTTCTCGATTCCTCAAATGTCATTTAAAGGAAACAATCTGAGAAGTGTCAATCTGAGAACAAGCGGAAGAAAAAATATTAAAAATGTATTTATTATAGTGACTAAATCATAAAAAAAAACCAACTACTAGATCTTCATCAGAGACCCCAAAAATGACAAACAACAGGTGTGTAGCCATACCTATATAGTAGAAACAGCCAATGGGAGGCAATCACATGACCCAGATAATAACAAGACAGGTGAAACAAATGGACAATAATTTGTGCTCCCAATCTGAGAGAAATACGTCTTTTCTTGTGCATTAAAAGTCTTAAATCTTTTACTTCAACTTGTGCAAAATGGGAGCAAAAACAAAAGAGTTGCATTTATATTTTTGTTGTGTATATATTCGAGCTCATGCACACTTGTGCCTCTGTTGATTTATACTGTCTTGCGCATTGTTTTTCAGGTGTTTGCTGACTCATGTTTCCTTTAGCGAGCAATTATAGCTTCACACAGATGAGCTATCGTATGGTTTATCTGCAGAGACATCCACAGCTCGTTTGCATTCTTTCAAGCCTCTGGCTTTGTTCGTTCTGTGGTGACATAGCTGTCAGGTCTTCCTGTTTATACTATATGGCTCGCCTTGTGGATTTCTTCCGCCTTTACGCATGTTAAGAAATAATATTTTTAATCTGAGTCGCTGTCTGCCGTGAGGGAAGAAATTGAGGTGATTCACTTAATGTAAAAATTAGACTGATAAATGCCAGAGATAAGAGGATTTAAGTCACTTGCTTTTAATCAGTCAAGTTTAAGAATTGAGTCCTTTTTAGCTCAGACTGTTGGAGGTGACATCCAACTGCTGAGAGTTGTATAAGACTGACGAGCAATTGTCCAAGGTCTCTATCTCTCATCAGTAGCACTTAGTAGAACTTTCCCTGTCTTTTTCTGCCGAGCCTGTCTGGTCATGGCATTCCCATGACGACGAAGCATCTGACTAGGACTGACTAGCAGCTGATCGAATCTCATTACCATAATTATTGCTCTCGCCCTTACCTGTGGATTTTAATGTTCTAGCCCAGTTGTTCCCAATCACGTGTACATTTAATTGCATTAAATTATGAAATTATGATCCATGTGTGTTAGGAGGAAAATTCACACGTAGGACTGCGAATTCCCATCCCAGGTCATCACATAGCGACGTGTTGTCATGCGCCTGCATAACGGTCTACGTTACTGTGGTCAAGTTTAGGCACAAAACCTACTTGGTTCGGTTTAGGAAATGACTGGTGACGCTTGGTTTCACATAGGACATGAGCTCCGGTCTAATTTCAGAGACTCCTTTCCTGCATTCTAGTTAATTTATAGAGTCATTTCTTTGTTATATGTGGAGGACAGGGAGGAAGGGGTATTGTTCCAAAAGGGTAATTTTGTCCAGAAAACAAATAATCTAAATCTTTTGTTAAACCCAGAAACCCAGCCTGGACATAGAGGCGTTCTCAGCTAAACTATATGCATCCACGTTTTAGATTGTGTAGCTTCTTCGTGTTATGACACAATCAGCTTTATTGGCAAAGCATGTGAACACACACAAGTTTCTCTCAGTGAACTTTAACACTAATAGACATACAGCAGCACCACAAAGCTCATTGGTTTTGCTGATATTGAGCTTCAGGTGATTGTCGCACTGGAATCATACATGTCAATATAATAACTTCACCGAGGACTACATTTAATACCTTTTTATTAAATTCCTTGAAAGACTTTACTATGTATATTTTATTATTCTGGACAGACATGGATGTAAATTGCAGCTTGACTGGTGTGGGGAGATAAACAACTGCAAGACAGTAATTCTAGTTTCATGAAGGAGGGACTTTGAAGCTTCCTCTTATTTGGCGTGAGATTTGAGAGATTGATTCGAGAGGGATGGGAGCATGGACATGTAGTTATAGTTAAAAGTGGGTGCACGATCAGTGACAGGCAAGGGGAGGAAGGAATGAACATTTTTCATTTATTTAGCACCTGAAAGTGCCATTTCCTGCAATATAGAGCCTTCAGATGTGGCCAATGAAGCCGTTCATTCACAGTGATCAGTTCATATTGCAATAGATACAAATTTTTCATTGTGTTGTGTATTTTCAGCAGCGAGTGAGAGATAAAATGTGTCAGAGTGTACGTCAAAACCAAAGTTGTGTTGTGTTTGTGACCTGATTCATATTTCACTGATACTGTATAATGCACCCTTATATACTCTACTACTACTCTACTAAGTCACTAACAACGGGAAATGTAATTTTTATTTCAAATATAATACGGCCAAATCGATGATGTTCAGCAAAGCTGTATCATGATTAAAAAGTGGGTAAGCAAAAGTCTAATAGTGGGGGTGCAGCGGCGCTGCTCGCTCCGTTGCTCAGGCGCCGATACATGTTGGCAACCCTCTAAAATGTTAACCAAAAATGTAAAATCATGATATCGTTAGCTTTTCTTTTCTGCGGGAAAACCTTCATGGATTAAAAATTCATTATCAAAAAATCATAATACAGCAGAGCAATAATAGGTTCTTATTTGTAGTTGGACAGTTTTACAGACGCCTTTTTATGGTGGTCCTCCTGTGTGGCTGGCTGTGCCGTCCATGGCTAAAAGTAATGGGTAAATGGTTGAAAGGTCCAGCTTGTGCAGTTGTAGTTGTGGGAATGCAAACTTTACTAAACGTACCTAAACACTGAAAATGTGATTGTATGAAAAAAAAAAAAAGTACGTATATGTTGTTGATGAAGGTGTACTTGAGCTCATCTGATAGCGAGGTGAGGATAAAACAGAGGTTATGAACCCCTGTCATAGTTTGTTTTTTTTAAAGCATTTTGAAACCTCAGGTTCTCATAGGTACCGATACATTCTTGCAGGCATTTGTTAGAGGAAAGTGTGAAATGTTTTTGGCTCAGTTATTCTGTTTGAGGCTTCCTGCTACCCTGTAAGGTAAAAAAAAGAATGGAGGGCAGATGAATGTCAGGAGGAGGAAGGTCGAAGAAGCAAATCACTTAAAATAACCTGTTACTATGGCATCACCTCACTGCTATTACCAATTACCTCAATCACCCAGGAGGCCGCTGAGCCTGGAGCTTTATCACAAATCTGAAAGTATTTAGCCTTCTGACCCATTTAAATCCTATTCGCTTAGATGCACACATCAAATTGAATTGCTGCTTTTTGTGATTTTCCTTCCACCCATTCTCCATGTCGTTCCTCTTCTGCTTACTCACGACATTTGGCACGTTTAAGAGGATCAGCTCTTGGACACATAGAGTGTTCCTCCTCGTCTGCGGTGAGAAGGTGCTGTGTGAGCTCTTCTGCACATTGCAACTGTGCTGCAGAGCTGAACTCCAGAAGCTTCATTGTGAAATCCTTTTAAGGGAAGGTTTGAGAGCAGAGATACAGAGGCAAACGGAGGGCGAACCATAACAAATGCCTGTTTGTCATTTAATCTTGTATTCAGTTTTAGAGTGTCTTTTTCTGAAAGCTGTTGGAAAATCCTTTCAGTTGCCTGAATTTGATTGAACTTTGTCAAATATTTTGAAGAAGGTGTAGAGGATGACCCCACACAAGAAAAGTATTGAAATATGTGGAGTTGCACTGGATATGAACTCTACTGAAATACCTCACTGACTTCCTTTTAAAATTGTTTTGCATTGGGCGTTTTAAAGGATTATTGTACGTACATGCGGCACTCACATGGATATTTATCACCCATACCACCTGAAACTAATAAAAATCTATAAATAAGCAGTATCATATGTCTGACATTATTCAAACTGGCACCTGCTCAATAATGCATTCCAGCAGAGTTTGTGAAAGTCACTGAGGATAAGGAGCCCACCAGATAAGGATCCCCTCAACCTTTAAGCAGCACTTCCCTTGCAAAACAAATCCTCAGACACCTGCCTGATCGGGTGGTTTTAATATAGAACGTTCTGGAGGCTCTCCCATCATGCACCGCTTGTGAATGAGATAATTTGTCTGGGGGAAGGCGAAGGGATCGTGTGGCGCGGCAGTCGAGTTGATCCACAGTGATTGACTGTAATGCTCCCTGTCAGACAGGCGCATGCAATGAGACTTAGCAGCTGGAGACAAATCAATTTCTCCTCCTAGCAGCCCCCCCCCCCCACACACACACACCCTCCCGACAACCACCCTATTCCTCCTCATCTAACACTTTGCCTGTCCCTCCACTCCTGACAGCATCTGATGGCATATCCAGCAGACCATCACACTGACCTTTGTCAGAAATCTGCGACGGCGTGTTGGACCACACACCTTAAACACCTCTGTTTGTACTATTAACTGGCAGTCATCTGGTGTGATCGGTGCAGGTTATTCCTCCAAAGCAGCACTTCACTTTGAGAGTCTGGTATAGAATCTCTGTTGAATGTCGCCATCAGTGTTTCTCCCAAGCTGCAATTGCAGCGGCACAGACGGAGACACAGAATACATTAATGTGGCATAGATCTGCTTTTCTCTGGTGGTGGATGTTTTGGAAGAGGCATTTTTAGATGTTAAGCTTTCGAAAGGGAAATGACTGGTATTGGTGGCTGGTGATGCATGAACCGTGAGATTTGTGCATTCAAAAATGAAATGGTCTCGTGAGGTAGAACATCTCTCGAAAATCAGAAAGTGACCCATCACCGCTGAAGACTTTCAAATGAAATATAGGCCTATTGACGGTTACATGTTGTAGCTTTAAAGCAATAGCTGGACATTGAGATATGCTAAGACTGACACCTGTCACATATCTGTCCATTGAATATATGGCTATAGCTGTCAGCCGGTTAGCTAAGCTGAGCTCAGTGACTGGAAACAGGGGGAAGCTGCTAGCATGGCTTTGTCCACGGGTTATCAATGTGTGCCCAGACAAGAATTAATTTTTAAGGATTAAATGTTTTATAATGTGTTAATTAAGGAGCTTTAGAAGTGATTCTAATTGACACTAATTCTGTCACCTTCGGACAGAGCCAGATAGCTTTTTCTGCCTTTCTAGTCTTATAGCTAAGTGGCTGCCAGCGCTAGCTTCACATACTGTATATCTCACAGCATTGGTATCAAGCCACTAATTTAGACCTGCACTGTGGAACTTTTGTCTCCCCCTTCTGGCAGTGAGAGCAATTACACAAACACTCCCGACGTGCTTATGGCACCACAGGCTCGGCCACACTGCCACTTGCTGTAGCTTGCTCTGTCGCTGCAGTTGCTTCCCCCTTCGGCAAAACCAGTCTTCGCTGGTTGACGCCACTTTGCGGTGAACTTTGCCGCGGTCTATACACTGTATGAACTCATTTGACAAGGTCTTGAATGTCACAGGCGTTCATTTATATGTAGAAGTCACACAAGCACATGTCCTAAAATGTTTTTGCTTTAAAATAAGCTCACTCTGTTCATTAAAGGGCATTCAGACATATTTTGTTTAAAGTGAGCACATACATGACTGTTGCATAGTCCAGCTTTACCCATAAGATTTTGCCCTGTGCTGGAGCTATATGACCGTCAGTTGTCCCCAGCTGTGCTATGTATATTCTGGACCAGGTCCAGAGAGAGGACAGTCCATAGCAACGAAACAGAGGACGGGGGGGGACAAGGGTGGGAGGGGAGTCTCTGTGTAGCTGCTGGCTGAAAGGCACTTGCTCTCTCTGCATACTCAGGCATTTTGCTCTAATAGAATGGCCACAAAAAAACGTGTGTGTGTGTGTGTGTGTGTCAAAGTGTGCAAACTTTTAAGTGCATTAGCAAGAAATTTCATGTGAAAGAGTGCCTTTTTGGATAGAAACTGGGAAGCACGTAGACAGTAATTTGATCACACATTCTATACATTTTTTTGCATGCACGTTACATATGTTTTCTTTGGCACGGGGGCTGCAGGAAACACAAGCACGCTTTTCGAGAGGGGATAAAATGGAATGAGGGCTATAAAGCGCAGGGTGCTTTAACATCCACCAGTTCTTCTCATTTATGTTTATCTGGCTGACGGGTGAGTAAATGGCTTTCCGTTGAAGGTAAGTCCCCCAGGGGAATCGTTTCACTCAGAGACGGTGACAACCTGGTAATGCCAACCCCCCCCCCCCACCCGCCCTCGCCTCCAAGGCACCCAGCCACCCCTCGCCAGCCCAGACAAACATCTTGATTGTAACTGAATTTCTGGGAAGGGCGCTGTGTCACGGAGGACAGATTGGGAGACAGCGAAAGGGACGGAAGGGAGGAAAGCGAGGATGAAGACGGAGGAAGATGGAGTGGTGGAAAGGTTAGAGCAGTGACAGAGGTTGAGATTGAACGGGAAGGAAGGGGAAATAGCATAGTGTTATATAGGAAAGTGGATGACGGCACAAGGATGGGGCAGAGGGAGCTGCTGGGGATTAGCTTTGTTCCTGTGCGGCTCATGATACGTACACTGTGATGCTTGCCTGAGTATTTGTGCGTACCTGAAGAATAAGTATATTCACTCGGCAGCAGATGAGGGCAAAATATTCCCAATCTGACATCAGAATACCCTCCTTGAGAACCTCCAGTTTTGGACTACATTAGCATAACTTAAGATGGTGGTACCCGCGGGGCTTGTGTTGCTGTAAAGGAAATGGCAGAGAAAGAAAACAGCAACATATTAGCGTCTCTTTGAAACGTTCCGCCCTTCTTATTGTCATTTGTTGAGAGTCTGCTGCTGACTTTGTTTCACATCCTGATACACTGCCCGTACTGTTCATGTGTTTAATTGCATCTGAAGACGCGCATTTTTAATTCCTGAGGATGCCCACAGGTTCACAGTGTCACTGTGAGCATATGAAGGTACAGTGAACAGGGGGGGAATCAATAAACCAATAAATAAAAATGAGGGCGTTTTCAAACTGTATACTCCTCATCGAGCCCATGTGAGAACTGTCTTGTTCGCTGAGTCTTTGATGTAAGTGAGCTCTTTGGATCCGGTGCTGCTGACAGGACAGCTGGCCGTAAAACGTTGGAGTCAGTTTTGTTCAGAAAGTGCTGATGTACTGTACCACCAACTTCTTGCATCAGATGTGAACAACAGCTTATGAAGTCTTGAGTATGGGAGGAGTAGAGCATTACTATTGAACTATTAACTGTTGTTCGTCATTCAAGACAGCTGCAGTCTGTATGGAATGAGCAAATATTCCAAACTAACGTGACGGTAGAAGTAAAACTAAATTCAAATCCAGGTTTCCCTTCACTTCTCCCGAGCTGCTATGAACAGCGGATGCCATAAATTGCAGCAATGAGTGCCGACGAGTTAATCATGCTCACATCGACGGGAAGCAGATTTGTTTTCGTAGTAAAATTTACACTTTGTTTTGTAGCAACGAAAACAAACTGTCGGTGTGATTGCTCCCACAGAGTGTGACATTGATAAGCTCAGAAGTTTGATGTGGGGAAAGGATAGCCAGCTTCACTGACGGGAAGTCTATAATCTTATCTGTCACTTTGTCTGTTTGGTTATTATCTTCGTCTTGTGTGTCTAAAACTATATTTGAGTCATATTTTGACAGTGCTGTCAAATGTTGTAATCCAGATATGACATACAGGATTTGTAAATGCATTTTCGTGCCAACTCTTATACTTTCATATTCTCTCTGCCTCTGTTTGTCCCTCTATCACCTCACAGATTTTATTTAGTCAGCGGTGGGGTGCCCCTCATCATCTGTGGGGTCACGGCAGCAGTCAATATAGACAACTATGGCAGCGGGGAGCAAGCACCATAGTAAGTCTAAGATTTTCCTCTGCTCTCAAGGTTAAATTACACCCTCTGTTGAAGGTTTGCACCATTTTGCACCTCATTAGAAGTTTCCAGAAACAACCTGATACAGTATGTGCTTGCAAATGTTGAAGCAAAAGGTTTCATTGGAAATACAAGAGAAATAAAAGAGTTTGTATCGTTCAGTATTTCGGTTCTGCTGATTTGTGAAGAATGTGAGCATAAACCAAAGTATTAAAACGTACTTGTGTGTGTTGCAGCTGCTGGATGGCCTGGGAACCTAGCCTGGGAGCCTTCTTTGGCCCCGTGGCCTTCATCATCCTGGTGACATGCATCTACTTCCTCTGTACCTTCATCCAGCTACGGCGGCACCCTGAAAAGAAGTACGAGCTCAAGCAGCTGACGGAGGAGCAGCAGAGGCTAGCCGCCGTTGACGTGCCGACTCACTGCCACCAGGGAGCTGAGCCTGGGGCCCTGGCAGCCCCACCCACTGGGAGCCACTGCCCCGCTGGCTGCCCTGGCGTTCCCATCAACCCCGCGCTGCTGGCCAACGAGCACTCCTTCAAGGCCCAGTTACGAACGGCGGCCTTCACGCTTTTCCTCTTCCTGGCTACCTGGGCTTTTGGGGCACTGGCCGTGTCACAGGGCCACTTCCTGGACATGATCTTCAGCTGCCTTTACGGTGCCTTCTCCGTCACCCTTGGCCTCTTCATCCTCATCCATCACTGTGCCAAGCGTGATGATGTTTGGCATTGCTGGTGTTCCTGTTGTCCAGGACAACGTGCTAATGCCTGCCCTGGCGCCCATGGGCCTGCTCCAGCGCGGCCCAAGGTCAACGTGAATGGAGATACCCCTGGGCATGGCCATGGTCACAGCCACTGTCACCATGACTCACCATGTCAGGGTAAAGCACTAGTGAGCTGTGGTCATGGCAGTTTAGGTCACTGTAAACACGGCGCCCTTCCATCCTCACAAAATCACGTGACGTGTCTGGCGCCTGTGACGCCATGCTGCGCCGCTCTGCATAGCCAGCAGCTGATGGAAGAGGAGCCTGCGGCTACGCACGTGCTGCTACATGCTGACCCAGAAGGTTACCGACCAGGGATCCAGTTGCACCCCTGCTTAAAGAGCAGCACCAGGACTAAAGGCCGTCAATTCAGCCGCCGGGCCGGGGCTGCTGCTTGCGGAGCGGGGAGTGAGAGGGAGTACGCCTATCACATCCCCTCGAGTGTGGATGGAGGCAGCGTGCACAGCTCACACACTGACAGCCCCCACAGCACACACGAGCGCCACGCCCACGTCTGTCCACATCTGGCCCACGAAGGCCACCATGATGGGCATCACACATGCCACGCTGCTGCAGCCACCACGCATGAGGCCCTGGCATGCCATAACCCCTGCCACAGGCATATCTGCTGTGCCAAGGCAGACCTTTTCCCTTCTCTGTGCCCAGCAGAGGCAGGCGACACGGGCGTCTTCCTGTGTGGCTGCGGCAAAGTGGCCGAGCAGGACCCGATGGCAACGCATCACCATATGGAGATGCACGCTCCGCGCAGACAATCCTACCCCCAGAACCCAACCAATCAGAATGGGATTCTAAAGGGGGGCCTGCACGAAGGACTCCTGTACACCTCGGACAGCACAGGGAATATACGCACTGGACCCTGGAAGAATGAAACTACTGTGTAGTGCGGGAAGAAAAAAACAAAACACCCCTGCCTCGTCCCGCCAAAAATAAACCCTCACCTCCCTTTCTAGAATAAAAAACAAAAAATGAATTGAACAAAATTTTAAAAATCACAATCAGCGTGGGATATTTTTATTTTAATGTCCTCGTGTTTTTATGTGTCCTGTTTTACTGTACAGACATCTGATATCATGTAAATGCTCCATGCAGAGCATCCAAACACAACAGAATCTCTTCAAAGCACGAAGAATCTGTGCAACGTGCGTCACATCATGCCATCAGATGTAATTGAAGGTATTCCCACTGTTCCATATTACTACAGATCTTACTATATATATATAAAAGAAAATGAGTGGTTGTATGTATGAGTGAATGTGTGTGTTAGTGCTCAAAGGGCAACACACTGCAAGGTTTTTTTACACTTTGAATCTGAATCCATCAAATAGTCTACAATGACAGTACTTTAAAGAACTCTTGGCATCCGTGTTTTAGACGACTAAACCAGCAATTTTAGACTCCATGGGTATTTTCGCCATTCAGTCAAGCAACTGTGAATATCTACTAGAGATTTTCGAAATGATATACAAAGATACTGTCGCTTTCCAGGCATGTGTGGATGCCATTTTGGTTGTGCAAATTCTGAGCATCAGAAAAAGAAAAGCGAAATTAAGCGTCCTCTTCCGGGTCGGTATTGATCGTGCTGTCTGTATGATGTCTTCACTGTTGTGTTTCCTTTTTTTTTTCTGAAGAGAAGTAAATGACCGCAGCATCAACAGCAACAGCGCGGCCGTTGTGAACAGAGAGCCGATGTCACTGAGTTGTTGGATCCAGCGTGATTTTCACGAACACTGTGCCACAGAGAGCCAGGTCTTCACAGCAAGTTCATTGCCAAACTAGTGTGCAGGTTTTCAATTCTCAGCCCGCACATGCTGTCAGACATGATATAAAATCACTCTTTGTAAAGTCGAACAAACATTTTAGGGAGAAAAAAAGAGAGAGTGAATGTGATTATTAAAGAAACAATAAGCTGCTTTGAGAAACTTGCCTGTGACCATTGTCCTATTATTTTCCCTTTCATTAAAACTAATAAAACATTTGAGCTCACTTTAGCAAAAGCCACAAAATGACACATGGCAGAAATTAGTGCAGATGCAATCCCCTTATATTTTATTTATATTTTAATTCCTCTCATAAAAACTCCAAAGCATGCATGCCTTGTTGGATGTAGCTATGTGCTATATTTTAACAGTGTAAATGAATACTCACCCGTTTGCCTCGACCCGATACGACTGCTGCAGCCTGCCATGTGTCATTTTTGTCACACTCTTGGATTAAGCCTAGTTCCCAACAAACACTGTATTATTTCCTACTTGTAATCTCCATTTGACAAGACTTTAAGCTTAGGTTTATCCCAGAATCCAGAAAATCGTAATACTCTTGGTTCTGCTTTGGTAGATAACTTGTGTCAGCAGAGGCAAAGTTTGAATTTTCTACCATGAAGGTTACATTCTCTTTGAAGAATTGCCATTCAAAAGAGGAAAAGAGGCTCTGTATTGACTCAGAAGCACTTGTTTTTTTTATGAATGATCATATTGAGTACCATACTCGAGACAAAACCAGTCATACGTTTAATCAGAAAAATCTGACTTTAAAAAAATGTACACCCAGGCAGCGTATTTAATCTCACAGCAAACCCTGCTCCCATGAAACCACCTCGGCATGCACATCATGTCTTTACCCATCATGTGCACTCTTGTCTGTGTATATAGAATCAGTTTCAGATGAATTATTTTATATGAGATTTAAGATATTTAAGAATAAAATAAGTCTATCTGTAAAGAAAGTTGTATGGGGGAAAAAAAAAAAAACCTGACCTCTCAATGTTAATACTCAGTATCTGAGTTTAGAAAATGTCCCCTTTTATTTTCAAATGCCTTTTTCTGTTGCGATTTGAGTTGACGTCATAAAGTAGACTGCAGACTGGCCATGTGTCGTGAGACTTATCTTGTCATATCAGAAATAGAAATGCACTACCCATAATAACGTTTGGCCTGCCAGAATAGAATTTGTCACTTCCAGTGTGTTTGAATTTGAATTAAAAAATGACTCCTGCAGAGAAGAACAGAGACGTGTTACTGTGATACTCCCTTTATTTGGATGGCAGGCTTTGGATAGTGAAAGGATGCCCTGGTAGACATCAAAGATGATGCATGAGCCTCATAGCTTTGCACAGAGCCACCGGAGTTACTTCCAGGGTCTAGGACAAAATGGGATATCATGGGCCCAACTTATGAATTATAAAACAGTGGCCCACAATTGATGACACAATACAGACTTAACATTATGGCAGTCAGTGACCCTGGCTTCATAGTTATTGGAAAGGGATTTGTAACAGTATCACAACAAAACATTTAGAACCAGCCTTTCCTGCTGAACCCACATTTCAAATGAGGGAATATCGGTGTAAGCGAACTGCTGTACAACGTGTATTTGCTGGTGGTGTGTCCTCGGAGCAGCCTGAGGTTTTCAGTGTCTGTGAGACGATGTGTTTGGTATCATAGGCTGCCAACTTCTCTATTTGTCAACAGTAGCAGATGTACTGCCCTTGATGAGCTTGCTGACTTAGGGTCAGCTCGCCGACGGCTGCTGGAATATTCACCTGTGGTACTGTGACAAAAACCTAAAGCCAGTTTTCACTTTTTTCTACATTGACACAGATTCCAATAAATGTATTTTTTCACCATGCAACGGATGGGAGCGTCTTTGGCTTGTGTTTGTGTGTCCGCCAACATGTGTGCGTGAGCACGGAGTGCATTTAATGTCTACAACGATGAAAGCGAGTGAAAGAAAAAGCCTGTTTTTATTTCCCAATTCACTCTTAATGTGTTTATTTCTTCTGACAGCGTGATGGAGATTGAGATGCCTTGCAGAGCCACCACAGGAGAGGAATTCAAATGATGGCAGGCTTGACTGCGGCTGTGTGTTTGGGTGTGTGTGTGTATGTTGTGCATGCCCAGACCTTGTACACATACATGCACAGGCATCCGAATGTGCACACATCAACCAGGAAATGAGACGGTGTGTCTTCCGTGCATCACAAATCGCACCCAGGTTCGACAGGCCATGAAACGCCTGAGCACATTTAATATGCAGCTGGATTTTTTTTTTTTTTTTTTCATTTTCAAGGCCACACGACCATCAGATTATCCATCTGACTGAAAGCCATGTGAAATGTCAGACCTCATCACTCCCTCTCTGTCTGCTGCTGAACAAGAGTACTGCAAGGTGTCCAAAAAAGAAAACCTTCCAATAAACAGTTATTTTGTGCGCTGCAGTGCCAAGTGAGCTGCAGCGATGATTATATAGAAAATTAGTACAAGGCTATGAAGGCTTTAACTACCACTGTTTTCCAGAGAGTGCTGTCGCTTTAAGCTTACCACACAGAGTCCGTTAAAACCAAAGGATGCTTCACTGTGTGGTTTTAAGACTGCAGGCCACGGCAGGTTGGACCGTGGTGGTTGGTGAAGGGAGAAATTGGCCCAGGACGGCATCTTATTCATAAAAAATTAATCTGGGTTTAGCAACACAGATGTGTGTTTATGATACAATTAACTGTGTTTTAATTTCCTGTTGTAATAAATAGTTTTGTAAATAGAGAGCAGAGAGAGTGGGAGATGAGGTGAGTGTGCTCCCAAGAAGACACGATGTTGCATGAATGTGTGTATGGGGGGGGGGGATAACAAGCAGGAATTCATACAGTCTGATCTGATTCCAGTGAGGGTTTCATATGATAATGGAGGTCTGCATGTGATCGGGTGCATGATTTCTGAGTCTCTTTGTAGGCCTCTCTCTTGGCAGTTGTGGAAAATGCTTTTGTCTTTCATTGACGGAGAGGAGAGGGGTTTCTTCAACAGATCAATCAAACAACGTATGGCGCGCAAACGTTTTGCTTTAATGTAGACACATGTATGCTTTGTCTTACGTAATCACAAGTCATCTTCAGTGTCTTACAGACTGTGTTATCAGTGTCTGTATGCCTTTCCGGTCCCCTCTCTCTCATTTTCCTCCTCAAATGTTTAGTAGTTCTCTCTCCACCCTCATAACGAAGCCCGCTCCTCCAGCTCCAGACTTGGCAGGCGAGCCTTGCGATGGAAGGCTGTGCTCGTCATGCTAATGGCGTCCTTGACTTAAATAATATGCTCGAGACTCGCAGGGCAGGAGAGTGAGGCAGAGGCGCGCAGAGTGAATGGAGGGAGCCAGAGAGAGGGGGGGGGGGGGTTGGAAGGATAGTTTGAGGCTTAAGGGAAGAGAGAAA
>JBBPCS010000573.1:304212-346702 GCA_037974645.1 Hollardia meadi | reverse complement strand
AAAAAAATTAATCCGAAAAAACGTCACGTCACCGGTACCCCCCCCCCCCCCCCCCCCACCTGGGGCACACATGCGCAGAAAGAGCAAATGTATTCCAACCCGATGGAAACGATCGGAATAAGTGATTACATGGTTATTAGACAGCATACCACCCCTCTCAATCCGATTGAAAATTCCTTCCGATCGGGCCGGATCGGATCAGTCTCTTCCGTTTGACGTGATTGGGCTCTCATTCCGATTAAAAGTGGAATATTAGGGTCCATGTAAACCCAGCTAGTGTGAGCATGTTAGCATGTTGACATTAGCATACAGCTCAAAGCACCACTTTCATATCCTCACTGAGCTGCTAGCGTGGCTGAAGACTCTTTTTATTGATTATTTGAGGAAGGTCCCGCTTATATTAACCATTTCCTTAGATTTGGCTTTCACATTAAGTTTGCCCTAATGTACATTTTATGAAATAAAAATGTATTCTTTATTATTTTACTTTTCTTTTTATTTTAATGTATTTTCTACTTTTATGTTGTGCTTTATTTTGTAATGCTGATTTATTTTATTTTGCCCTTTTGTCTTTTATGTCTCGCCCTGGAAAGCACTTAATGCTTTTTGCTTGCAATGAAAGGTTCTCTATGAATGAATCCTGATTTGGTTTTGCATATCAATGTGCAGATAACACAACTTTATTGACGAGCGACTTTCCAAATAGACAAATCCTTTTTAGAAAAAAAAAAAATCATTTTTTTCATTCTCTCAATTTAAATAGAGAGAATTCAACTTGGAAAAGTGCTTTGTCATTTTGTCAAGGAAGGACTACAGAAATACCATAATTTGCTTTTATTATTATACTGCCAATCATTTTGTAAAAGCTGTTTTTTTTTCTACTGAATGTTTTATTTTCAATCAAACACTTCAGTTATTTCAGGGCAGAATTAATTCCAACGTTATTGGTGTCCCATATTGTCATCACACTTCTTTTCATGTGGATCTGTTCCAGAGCTGTCGTGACTACTTATCACATCAGGGGACAAATGCAGAGACTGTCTGGAACAACCTCATCAGGAGAGTTCACCTGGTAAACATTTCCTTTGTGTTTTTCCCCACAGATAGAACTTTGTAGTCTTTTTTTCGTCTGTGTATTTATTGTATATTATTTAAGCCTCAATGTTATAGTCAGTTTATTTATGTTTGATTATTAACCTCTGCCCTGTTTTGTCTCACTGGATCTCTTGATTGTCATGAACTAATTCAGTTTTCCTTCAGCCAGCGTACAGTGATGCAGATGATTTGAGTTCACTTGAAACTCATCAACTCACGTGTGAAGAGTCTGAACAAAACAACAGCGGTAGGACAGCTTCACTTTAGTATGGATGACCCTCATGCAATATAGTTTACCTTGAAACGTACAATATATTATGCACTAAATGTGCAGAATATTAGGAAGACCATTTGAATCGTGCTGTGAAGAAGCCCTGCAAATTTGCTTATCCCTTAAAATAGTCACATCTTATATATCTAATATTTCTGACGGAACAAGATTCAGTGGCATGTCTGTCATTTCATAGTAGCAGATCTTCCTAATACGTCACATATTTTGTGTAATTTATCAGTGTACATTGCATGAGACAATATCACTGATATTGTATCTGGCATTGTTGTAACTGTGTGTAGGCTTTGTGCCCATGGCCACTGAGAGCCGACTGGCTCCTGTGCCTGGCCCTGTTCCCCACAGCTATTCAGTCAACAAGGAGATCCAACTCCCAGAAGCCTTCACTTCCACTGCCACACACTTCACCCCCATTATCCTGACCAATGAAGGTGACTCAGAGGACAAGAGCCAACACATTGGAGCTGCCGTTGAAGGGTAAGATGTTCCAGGAAATTAAAGGAGCAGTTTGACATTTTGGGAAATACACTTTCTTGCCGACAGCCGTATCAACACCTCTAAAAGTCATCAATGAGCATGATTCATTTGCGTAATTGGAATGAATCGAAGTGTAAAAATGACAAGTTCTGGTTTAACAAGTAATAATGTGCTGGATTATTCCTCAGCTGACTTTCTGCTGACTCCACAAACAGTCAAATGGTTTGGAATTATTTACCGATACGGCTCTTGTAGAATTTGCAAGGGTGTTTAACATAATTTGTTGCTTCTTTGGTCACGAATGCGTATGGAGAAAAAGTATTTTGGGGTCAGCGTCCGTCACGTGACCTTGCAGTACAGACTGTGGCCACTCTGCCGTAATTGTCTCATAGCCCAGCTCTGTTTCTGGGAGCTCTGGTCGGGAGCAGAAGGCTCCACTGGTTGTCTGGCAACCTCTTGGTAGTAATAAGTGTCCAGGAAATCACTGTGCCCAGGCAAGAAATAGTCCAGCACATAACCCCCATAAAACTGCAAATTGTTGTTTTTACAAGTGAAACAAACCAGATAAGTGTTAAATAGTGCGGTTTAGAGGAGGTGATGGTAAGATATTGTTACGTTTGGACTGATTCAGGCTGTTTTCTCTAACTTCCAGTCTTGGGCTGCGAGCTGTAACTTTGCATTTCACTGGCCGATATCTCAGAGATCAGAATGAAATGGAGAACTTAAAAGAAGAGAAAGCAATAAAAACGAATGAATACACAAAATGCTGCACACCTTTAAAAAGAGAACGCTTAACAGGATTTGTTTATGTTACAGGACTGTGGATGAATTCACAAAAAGCAGTGAACACATCGTGGAAATGGGCCTCGATTTCACTCCACACCCCGATTACCCATATCCTACACATGCTGAACCCAGTCTACATACACAGCCTGTTAACCAGGCAGGCGTTAGTACAACTTCCAGCAACAAGATGCTGGTCAACTCTATTTCTACCCTCCCTGATACTTCCTGTTTTGAAGTCCCTGTTTCTCAGCAATTATCCACTAACTTCAACGGCTGTGCTGTTTTCAACAATTACCTCTTCCATCAGGACCCCAGAACAGGACATCTTTCCTTAGTGCCTGTTCAGGTTAGAGCTCCAGAGTCTCTCCTGGGGTTGGATATAAATCTCTCCCTGGTGCCACAGCCTTTTCAGGGACTAATTACAGTTCCAGAGAACTCTGATGGTCCATATATGGACTGTCTGAATGTCCCTGTGAGGCCCAAACCCCAGGATTATGTCCCACCATCATCTTATTTCAAAGGTAGCTCCATCATTTCAGACAGCCCTTTGGAGTTCAGTGCTCCTAGAGCTCACATCGGACCAACAAATCCAGCAACACAAGGTGACAACCAGTCTCCTTCTGAGCCCATCTCCCCTAAAGTCCACCCTGCCCTAAAAGAGGTGATTGACCTGCTCAAGGGAGAATTTTCACTTGATGGGTATTTGGAAAATGGACAAGAGGACATTGCCATGGGTATGTACCTTTAGACGAGTGGAATATCATTGTATTATTGCTTCATTTGCTTTGCACAGCAATGGTGAAAAACCTACCTCATCTAGCGCTACACCTAAATTATGAAGTGATTCCCAGCCAGGGGTACTTGCACACCAGGGGCAGTTGCTAGGGAATACGTTGCATACGTTTAGCATACACTGGGAGGTTATTTGGTTCCCCAAGAGACAGTTATCCTCTCTTGAGCTGAATGCCCCAATGTGAAGAGAAATATCACACTTTTTCTCATCCAAAACTCTCACTGTAGCCATTGATGTAAGACGTGGACGCAGACGGAAGCTAAACAGATGCAGTGTTACAGACAACAGACACCCCTTTTGTCTAAGAAAGCTAAAAATCGGAAGAATGTTCCTTTAACGCTGGATAGCGTTCCAATAAGTATCAACCCTTCCATACTTTTGACAACCTTACCCTGCATGCACAGCTGTATTCGTGAATCAAACAACAAATCAATAACTTACTCCATAAAGCTGTCTTGAGTTGACATGTAAAAAAAAAAAATCAACCTTTTCTCTTTTCCAAGGAGAGTACATCTTCTCTTTGAAGGACCTCCAGTACCACACGTTTGCCAGTGTTGTAAAGGAGAGGTTTGGTAATCTGTACTGGGAAGACGACTTGCTGGGTGTATTGCACTGCCTGGTCAACTACAGCCCAGCCATACTGTGAGTAGGACTTCAAACTTGTGTCCGGCCTTCCCAGCGAAATGACTGAGATAGTTCCTAAAAGAAACCTTTCTAAATTTGGACCGCGCGAAGGAAATGTTGCCAGAGTAGCCGGTGGCACGGCTTGTTGTTTTGGTCCACTGTGCTCTCTTAAGTCGGCAAAGAGAGCAGGCTGAAATGTCAAGCCGTGCCATCAGCTGTACATCCTCCTGAAATGAGACATCAATCGGTAACATTTTATAAAACGGGTATGCAACGGAGCTGCAAATGAATAACTCATAATTAATCTGCGGGATGCATCCTGAATTCATGCTGCTCACTATTAAGAAATGGTAAAGATTTTATGTGATTAGTTAATGTTTAATGGATCATCAGTTAATGAATATTTATATGGCTCCAAATTGGCTGGAATGAAGTTATACAGAAAGAGGCTGTTAAAGCACAACATTACCCGTTACTATAGAAATACGAAGCTGTTTTATCAAACTGGTGTTAAGATGGAAACATCTACATGTAGCTGTATGATCCTATTGTTTTTTTTATGTAAATGTCACTTTTACAAGCTCGGCTGGAACTTGACAGATCGTCAGTTAATTCTATTCTTTATATTTTGTTGTTCTTGAAGGAAGTTGAGTGTAGCATGAGCGGGTGTCAGTTGACCAATCAGGGGAGGGTGGACGCCCATTCAAGCCAGATGCAAACATATAGATGTTTTCACCAATCCTTTAAATTGGATTTATCACCCAGCCCTAAATTTGGGCATTTTCAAGACCATTTCCTGACTCCAAGAAGTGGAACAATGGTCACGAAATCAACTGATTGATCAGTAATAGATCTGTCAGCGAGGTCACAGGAGGCGCACAAGTTGCACCAGATTATTAGGCTGATTTCAGACATGAATCACTGCCCACATTTCAGGTTTTTGAGAGATTTAAATAACAATGAAGTGAAAATTAAAAGGCAATTCACTCTGATTATCAGGCTACTTGTACCTGCTAATGCCAACACTTTCATAGCAGCACCTGTGCACGAGGAATGGCATGCTTCCCACCACATTTTCACACATCAGAATCAACTACTTAAGCTCTGTCAGCACACTCTTCGCTAGTTCTTGTAGCTGCAGTTCCATTTTGCAGCAACTAGTATTATTTTATTTTTCATTTAATTACAGGCTTCTTTACAGAACAGCACACCTTTTTGCTGCACTTCCAGCATCATCTCTTGGCATATTACAACAGGTGAAAGTTGAAGACTTCCGTTTTAATGCCTGAATCGTCCACAGCTCAGTTCAGACTGATTCAGAAGTTGTTGTTTTTTAAAATTGATATCATCGCTTTTTAATCCTACAAATAAATGACTGTTTTTCAGGGGGTGGATTGTCTAATGAATCGAATCAGCACAATTACCCTACATTATGAGTTAAAGAGATTAGCATTGGTGTCAGAATAACTACCCCAAAATAAAAAAAAAAGGATATCTTGTGGTCAGATTTTTAATTTATTCTTATGTGGCTTCTGCAGAAGAGGCGCACAGTGTGATCTAGTCCTCACTGAACGCGACCTCTCCTCCTCTGCACACTCACATCTCACACCCATACACAGCATTCAAAGCGATATTAGCATTAACACAACATGTCCTTCAGACATAAACTTCAGCCTGCAGCTTAAATTGTCTCTATGGTAACAGCTGTGCAGTATGTTTGTTGGTGCTGCGGAGAATGTCTGGCAACATTATAGATGCATGTAAGGCCTCTTCTGCATTGTTACTGATATGCTGACAAGTGGCCCTGGGCGGCGGCGGCGGGGGGGTTTAAGTGCATGAATGAACAACACGTGAATGAAGGCAACAAATTCCATGTTTCACACTCCTCTGTTCATTTAAATGTAAGCCAGAGACGAGCAGAGGGGCGAGCCTGTCGGTTCTCGCAGACATCTCCATGTCCAGGCGTTGCCATGCTCTTACGCTCGGGGACAATATGTGGAGAGACCCTTTAATCTGCTGTGGTAGGGAGACATCACGGCTCTGCAGAGTGATAGACACGTTTCCTCTGGCAGTGGGCTCATTCACAGGGCACCGCTGTGGACGGTTTTGTTTTTTTGTTTGTTTTTTCCCACTGTTCCGGGTTTTCTGAGCGGGGATAGCCTCTCTGTTGAGAGATGGTGCATTCAAACTCTGACGTGTACTGGAGTGGATGGCGTCAGTTCAATTTTATGGGTCGATTGGTGTGACGTTCAAGTGCATCTGGTCCGCAAGATGTTTGAAACGAGTCTGTCTTGTTTGGGGTCAACATCATAGTTGTGTGCTGTACATTTTTGTTCATGTGTGAAGTTTGTTGACTATTTTGTTTTGGCTGTTTTCTTACAGACTTGTCTTTCTTACTATGTTTTTATTACATGCTTAACTGCAAATGATTGGCATTGGTCTTTGCATAAGTGCTAAGTGTCACTAGCTTTGAACACTCTGTGTGTGTCTTCTCTCTCCCAATGTGCCTCCTGCAGCGGCTCTAATGAGCAGCCTCCATCAAAGGCTGTGAAAAGGGCAGCCCTTACCCAACCCTCGATAGCCACCGTGTGCGGAGGAGAGAGGGAAGTTCGCCTGCATGCTTGTTTCGACCTGAATGGAAACATTCGCATGCCCGGTCATACTGCCGGGGATTCCTGGGAAGGAACCGAGGCCCAGTCCTGCCACGGAGAAAATGAGGCTGCGCTTGAAGATTTAGAATTAAGGTCACAGGAGAATCAACACTGTATCAGTCAAGGTAGGTGATGGACTTGAATACACAATATTATTTTTGTTGTTTTGACAGAGATGAAACTCATTCAAGTTATAATGTGTAATGGTGATTTTATTTGGTCGTTGGGAAATACATGAGTTTAGATAGCTGGTTCAATTTTGGATCAAGTTTCTAAAATACACAGGTTTGTTCACCGTACAGCAGGTAAAGAAAAAATCTACAATATGTGGCAAAATTTGAGTTTGAACTAAAACTCAAAAATGACTGTATTTATATCTTCTGTATCACAGAATTGCTAAAAAAACCCAAAAACAAACAGTTTCATAACTGCACTGCAGTGGAAGAGGTATTTTCACATATTTCGCAGAAGTAACAGTAATAAAATATATACAAGTATAACAACACTATTCTAAAAATACATCATCTTTAACTGAGAATGTTATTCGGAAAATGTAAGTAAAAGTACTCGGAATGCAGTGAAACAGCCCGCGTTCTACTGTTTTATTTTTATTTATATTATTTATTTTATTACTGATGCACTCGTGCGTAAGAGGCATTTTACTCTTGTGGTAGCTCAATTTAGGGCTGTGCGATATGACCAAAGCCTCATGTCCCGATATATCGTTTCATATCCAGATAACGATACATGATGATGAAATTCAATGAATAAATAAGGTATACAAAATGACAACATGGAAAGGCGTGTTTCTTATTACATTTTGAATTATTTACTCAACAACAAAAATGTTGTTATTTATTTTATTTAGATTATTTGAACCATGCAAATTTTCATTTCAGCATGTCATAAAATATTGATATATAAAACATAAAAAGGTAAGTAGATTAAACATGTGGCTCTCATTCATAGGCTCTCTCTGTACTGAACAGTAAACGAGGTTAACGGTAAGTCCGTTTCCCACAGAATAACCACCACACACACACACACACACACACACACACCCCTCTAACCCTGGTCTGCGACTGCACACACACCGGCTTGCCCCACCTCTCTCTGTTTCTTTCTCCCTGTGTCTTTCTTCATCGGCTAGATGTTAGAATAATGTGAAACGATAGATGTTTTTCTATTGTCAAACAATAGATATTGTCATATCGCACAGCCCTAGGTCATTGTGGAGCTAATTTTAATGATTTGATATAGTATTGGGTACTTGATCCTATAACAGTGCAGGTCATATGTTCTGTATGTCAAAGCTTTATCTGCAAAATAGCTGGTAACGAAAGCTGTCGGGTGAGTAGAAGGCAGAAAAGTACAATATTTCCTCCTGAACTGAAGTGGAGTATTTCCATTTTATGCTCCTTTATACTTCTACATGAGTAATATACAAAAACCTCGAATTTGTACTTTGAGTAAATACAGTCTACTTAGTTACATTCCACCAATAAAAACAGTACTTTGTTTGAGTAGGGGACCGTTTTTTTGCAAACGACCTAAATAGATTGCAGGATTTGCAGTAGGTACAACTCTGATTTCAGCTTTGAAAAAATACCATTGAACCTCAAACTATCTGTGTTGTTTTGATATGTTTCATTATTTGGCTGCTGACTGAAGCCACAAGAGATGTGACTAGTTGTTTGGAGGCTGTTCAAGAGTCCATAACACAACATGCCACATGCTAGCAAACTTCGGCTTGAACTTTTGCCTTTAAGCTCATCTGTTAAACAGTGGATGCATTGTGCAGTCAAGGATACCCCAAACAAATACCCACAGTGCCACCCTTGGATCACTCTTTGAGTTTTTTTTTTTTTTTGCTCTCCATGTGATTCAGTCACTCTCTCTTTCTCTTCTCTCTCTCCACTGTCCACTGTATACTGTTTACTGGTGGAGGCGCGAGTACCGACAGTTCGGACACAGGGGTCATGGAGGGAGGAGATCATTCAGCGGGGGGCAGCGATGAAAGCCCCTCTGAAGCAGAGTTTCTGTTGGGGAGAGAGGAAGGCCTGACGGGAGCCCACTATGAGCAGATAAGCCCCGACTGCTCTGAGGACATGGAGGATAGTGACACTCTGGTGTCGGAGCAAATCCTCTCGCCTGGATCCAGAGCAGAGGGACCGGGCCTCAGCTTCAGCCCAACCTGGGCCTTAGCCTTCTTTGGAGAAGATTGTTTTAGTGAGGAGGTGATCCAGTATGCAGTGAATCTGGGGCAACACACAGGATCAACATGCCTGGATGTAAAAACACAGGTGGGTAAACCTGTGAAGCTTCCTGCCAGTGAGTCATATTTGACCTTAACCTTATGTGTTTGAACTAACAGCAGACTGCATGAAGCGGCTGCTTTATTTGTCACATTTAAGCAGTGCACGTTTCGGTAGACATTCTATAACGGAGTTGAAATCATTTGTTCATTTGTGTTTATACACGTCAGGTTGAAAATGAGCTCCTGTAATTTTGTTAAGTGTTCTCATTTCCATTCCTTATGCGTTTTATCCATGTATTATGTCATGGCCATGTGCTAATTGAATGAATTTTCACTTCCTCGTCTCATTCAGCCCTTCACCTGGTCTGATTTTATGAATAAGTGCAGGAGTTATACTCCTCTTTATATTGAAGTGGGGCACAGTTTGGGTTTTGGGCTAAATAGGATGAGACCATGTGAGGAGACTTTAAGATAATTGCTGTATTATTCTCTCCAAACTGGATCTGAATATTAATATGTTGAACTTAGCCCTTGGCAGAGGAAGTTATTATAATTTGTAAAAGAATATTAATGAATAGTCTTTGTGTTTGCATACTTTGATGCGCCACTGCTCCTTCAGAGGGTTTGTGCAACAGCTAATAACACACCTTAAGAGCCGTGCTGCTGTGACTTCTCTCTCATTTAACTTCAAAAGAGCTGCTGGGTTCTGTTGCCATGGCGAAGAGAGGAAAAAAACAAAACAGTGCGCACACTGGAAACACCCGAAGGCTTCTTTCAGTGAAAGGTATGTGGATGTTATTTTAGGGCCTTTTGATTTTGTGTGATTTCCTTTGATCAGGAACTGCAGCAGCAGCTGATAATTGAAACAAGGAATCTAAAGAAAACGAGAAATTTCTACCAGAAGCTGATTCAACAAGACAGAAAAAACAAAGGTCGGGTTGCCGTTTAATGACACTGCTAGTACGTGTAAATGGCATGCGGAGCTTCCAGTGTGATCTATAAAGCAGTGTCTGTATTCCAAAGGTTCTGAGAGCAAACCGATGCTGTCCAAACTCAAGTCCCAGTTTGAGGAACTTAGGTCCAAAGTGGTGTTCTTGGATTGCGTAAAGAAATACCTTGAGGTAATGACAAAGCTCTACGATTTCCCAACGCTGCTTTTTCTCATTCTTAACTACTTCGATCCTTTGATATGATCCCTTGTATTTCTCCAGATTCTGAGTGTGGATCAGTGGGGTTTAGAGGTTTCATTGCTGCCTTCTTTGGCCGCCTGTGGACCTGGCTCTTTGAACCTCCAATCCTCTCAGGACCCGTCCGTTCTGTGCTTCGGTACCAAAGGAAAGAGCACTCTGCAAGCTGGGTCTCCTCTGGGCCTCATGGCTTACCTCTACGCCAGGTATTATTGATGAGGGTTTAATAGATGTGTGCGAACCATTGCTTTCCTCCAGTCAAGTCATGAGGCCGTACAAATGTCTCAAAGTGTGATCAGTTTTCTATTATTTATTATTTTGATATGTCCAACAAAGGGATTTTCACAAGGACTGAGGTCAGAAAATTACCAGACAGAAAGAAACTGAAGACTGATGTTTTTCCTAAAAACAGGTGTTTCATCACAGCTACGGTAGTTTCTCAGCATATTGCTGGTAACCCCACTAACAGCGATTGAAATATCTCAAATACTATTAGATGAATTAACATAACATTTGGTAGACATTTGTGGTATCCACTGAGTACCTGTGCTAGCATGAAGATGTTAGCATTTAGCTCAAAGCACCACTGTGCAGCCTCACAGAGCTGCTACTGTAACAAAAACCAACAATGTGTTAGTCTGTCTCCCAATAGGCCTACTGTCTAACTTTCCTACCCATTGGCACCCATCTGCGAACCAGTTCATTCTTACTGAAGACATAAGCTTTGAAAATACGTCACAAACATATATATATATATATATATATATATATATATATATATTGAAAGGCTCTATTTCCTAAAACAGCTGGGCTCTTTAGGTTTTAGCTAATGTTACTTGAACAGGAGTACTGGGGACTATTTGCAGCTGTGGATTAATATACATTTGCTCTTTGTTCATTGTTCTTGTCGTGCTCTTGTTTAAACGTCAGTAACGTTTGAAATTGCCATCCCTGATTCTGATGTGGTCTGCAAACAATCACATTAACCTTTGGTTTGTATCTGTTGCCATGTGAAACTGCATCAACACTCAGAGAAACAGGGACACGGTCCTCTCTGCCTCATGCTGAAGCCGTTTTATTATGAATCCATGCCGGTGAGAGCAGTGACCGGAGTCATCTCAGGATCTTTATCTTAGGATTCGGTGGTCAGATGTCAAGGTCAATCTAGCCATAACTCAAAAACTGAAGAAATGAAATGAAGAAAATAACATTTATATTACGTCTGTATACACTTTTTTGATGGAGAACCTCTGACTTTGTTGTGTTCAGTTCTGAAACCAAAGATACACCTCTGAACAACATGGCAGCTCACATCAGACCCACTACCACTAACAAATATGGTGATTTCGGAGATTTCAAGTGGGCACATAACAAATATGCCCCAGGCACATCACCTTTGTTACATCTCCCACATGGTCTGAGAGCTTTCCATGTAGGCACATGGAAGGGCAAGGAGCTCCCAGAACAGAGCCATACCGCCAAATATAACTTAATACAAATGGAAATCTAGGGTTTTTTTTTGACTAAATTCTATTTACACAAGTGTTGGTTTCTGAATTATTCAATGTCACAATGTTCTGTTTCGTCACAGAAACGCTGCTGTGGAGGGCTACATCCACCAGTTCCTGTATACCTATCGTTTCCTCTGCACCCCTGAGCAGTTACTGCAGTTTATAATGGAGAAATTCATCAGTGCTGCAAGGTACTGTATATCTAGTAGCTCATGGCATAGAGAAACAAAGATGTACAGTACAGTGCATCATGCCAACAAAAGCCATGAGAGTCACAAAACATAATGCACAATAGCACACAGTGTGAAACATCTTGCACTTATTGTATGATGATTATGTTTGTTTTCCATACCAGACAAGGTCCAGACATGTCGGGAGACAATGAAAAGATCTTCCATCGCAGTTTGGACGTGCTCCACTTCTGGATAACAGACTGTAGACTGGTGGACTTCATGCCTAAGCCCAGCCTTGTGGATACACTAGAAAACTTCCTTAATACTGAGGTAACCACATGCGCATACACTTTGCTCTGCACTCCACAGACATGACATGGCTCCTCACGGTTGCTCCCGCTGGTGGCTGTTTCTGCTCTTGCCACCTGCACACTTCATCGTCTGTTAATTGCAATCAATCTCGCTGCAGCTGGAAGCATCAGACTTCCTGTGTGTCAACATATTTTACAGGTGAAAACACCACCGGACACTGAGTGTGTAGAACAGCAGAAGTAAAATATCTATTAGCGCATGATAATAGCAAAATATTTAATGAAGCGACTCAAATTGCCGGAGCATCGTCTCATTATACGGCAGGCATTGCAAAAGGCATTAATAACAACATGTGTTTGCCATAAGATGCACTTTAAGCTGTTTTTTTCCCCCTCTCTTTATGAAATCTACAATGTCTACATTTGGTAGTTGCCTCATTTTCCACAGGTGATTCCTGTAGACAGCCGAGGGGAGGGCCTTCTTGCTGCTCTCCACCACCCCCCATGTACAACTTGGAGCCAACGAAGAGAAAGCCTGTTCATCTTTGAGGAAGACGACGACTCTGCGCGTGTGCATTCCTCTACGGAGGATCTTGGAAGAAAGGTCAGTATAATTTGGCAACAAGTGTAATCGGCTTGTGTAAATACTCTCCTCTGTCCTCTGTCATCAAAAATTGAAAATTAAGTAATTTAAAAATAATGGCTGTGTGATGTTCAGCTACAAATCAATAGAATCTATTTGTTTTTGCAGTTTGATGCAATGTGGTACCAGTAGGTTCAGTCCTGTGTTGTCAGTGAGGCCATTTATTACAGCAAACTGATATTTGTTGTCTGGGCAAAAAGTCACCGTCAGAGAAAGGCTTGCTCTGTTTGTATGACAGCATGTAGCTAACTTTGGCTGCTGATTCTTGGATGAATTACTGCTTTGTACAAAATATTCTGCCTGGCGGTTAAGTTGAAGTTCTCTTTCCTGCAACGATAAGTGTTTTTGTGTGATGTATTCCTTGAACACACAATACTCTCTCGGCTTATCGAACACACTGCCTTTAAAGCCGACACTAAAATATTCCGATGTCCACTCTTGGTTGAAACTCGACATTCAGAGTCAACTATTCTCTTTTTTGAAGCATTGATCCGCACTCATGTCTCTGTCTTCACAGCGTAACTGTGCAAAAGTCAATTTGAGGCCTTCAGTCCAATCAAAATGTAGACGGCGCCCTCTGTTGGAATCAAGTTAATTAACAATACAAGATTCAAGAAGTTAAATCATCATTATATAACACAAGATTATATAATGAAACATAGTTTGTAGTTCCCCGAGCTACATAGAAAAAATATAAAAAGTTAATGAATAAATTATTACGTAATCACAATACAAAAATAATCACACATCGCAATAATACAGACTCATTGTAGTAATCCGCCTCGAGAATCATTAACATAATGCTGCCTTATATTGATTTTTTATTTGTCTTTGAGGAGGTTGTGGGCCGGATTGAGATTTTGCCCATGTGTGATTTCATTTATCCTCTCTGCATCATTTCTTTCTGCTCCCTTCAGTGGAGATTCTCAAGAGTGGTGGAGCCTTCTGCTTCCTTGCCTAAAGACAAGGCCTTCTCCATTGCCGCAGCCCTGCCTATGCCTTGCTACGGCTCCTTAGTGGGCGACCTTTCCGGCGTCTGCCTGCACAGCGAGGAGCAACTCCCCTTCAGCCAAAATGAACACAGCGCACAGCACATAGCCCAACAGCTCACCCTCCTGCAGCAGGTGGACACACACACGGCACAATCCACTCTCCCCACTTTGTTCTCGAGTTGCTGTTTTCTGTTTTTACCTCTAGAGGGAGACATGCCTTTACGAATTGCATAGTAAGACCCAGATTACTGCACACAACCCCATCTGATATTGAAGTTGTACCTTTTTGTAACACAGGAAATATTCCAAGGGTGTCACCCAGTTCATTTCCTCAACTCCAGAATACAAGGAGTCAGGGACAAAGTCTTGACCCCAAACAAGTGAGTATAATGTTCCAGCTGCTAGTTGTTGCTCATGTTACATACACAAGGATGGGTGACGCAATGAAAGAACAATCCGTCTCCGAAATCTAATTTGGGGGGAAAAAATAAAAATATTCCCTTATGTGGAGTTTTGATGATGTGGTGGAGAGCGCTGTCTCACACGTTACTCGGTCTGGAGTAGCGTCTGCTAAACACACACAATATCACGTATGTCAGTGGTGCATGAAAGAAAAGTTTTCACAAAAACTTTTACATGATTTTTAATTAATCTACGGTGATGAAAATACAAGACTCATGGAAAATGCTAATAAACATTGCTTGCTTGACAGATAACAAAAAACAGAAGAATAAATTAGCATTTCCGGCAATTCATTTTCTGGTTAACTAATCAATTTATTATTGCAGCAGTACTAATTTCTGGTATCAATTGTCCTTCATCTGTGTTTCTCCCCACCAGGAATGTGTCTCAGCATATCCCGCCAGCAGAGGGCAGCAGTGTGCTTCTATGTGAGGGGATGCCATCAGACAGCTACCTCCAACAGCTGCTCACATATGCTGATAGTGTCTCTAACTGGATCTCTGCTGAAATAGTCATCTGTGACTCCGTCAAGGTGAGGGGAGACATAAGTCATGAAAGTAACAGGGTCACCTGGGGGGAAAAAAAGCCATTACTGTCACAGCCTGAGCTTTGGTTTCTCATCAGACATGGACTCATGTCAGTCACAGCCATTCCCCGTATGTGCTTTCTGTTCCTCCTCCATCGCATGGCTGGATGATTTATAGACAGTTAGGAACAAGAACATATTGGTGTTACACATGAAACTCCTCTTTATTGAATGTTATTTTAGAGGCTGAATGTGTGCCTCACAAAAAGCTGAGAAGATCGAAATATCATACACACTTTTACTGACATGCAAGGCCCCGAAAGTTAACACCCGCCAAGTGCCAAATGCTTGTGGATTTTCCGTTTGGCAAGTAAATCATGAATGTTTTTAGTGGGTGAATATTTGTACCAAAAACACTACGCTGACAGTCGCTAACGTTGGCAGATTTTGCTGTAGTTTACGGATGTGCTGCTTCTGACTGCCGTCTGTGTCGGAGTTCGACACAGGTGCATCGTGGTACATTCATGTACACGTCGTAAACTCTGAAATCTGCATTGAGATTAATCCCGGGTCGTCAAGTACTGACGCTTTGGGTTGGTGGCCCGGCCCAACCTACCAACCGGGAAACCCATAGTGTCGGTATTTGGTGACTTGGGAATGAGAAGCAACATTCAACTATCTTACACATTACACCTTTAAATACTTAAATCATGCCAAATATGCATCGATTTTGGCCGGTAAAAAGATGTGCTTTGGCCGGTGGATTTTTTTCATCTACCAATCAACTTGGCCGGTGAGTCATAAAGTTAATTTTGGACAGCTCAAACTATCTGGTGCTTCAACTTCAAGTGCTTTTATTATTTACATCTCAACTGATCTCATTTCTTTCACTTCAACTACTTTCAGTGCTATCATGAAAGCTGACAATCACACCGCTTACGGGGCTCAAACTTGAAATTTCTTCATTTTTTAAGCTGCTTTCAGTCCTTTAAGAGTTTAATTTTCCGTGTTCACAATGTGCACACCTGTGTCAGCATGACTAAGCACACTTGCATTGACCAGTGCACAGTGCATTGATAGCGTTGTCTACAATATAGCGTCTTTCTTATTTTTTTCCAGTGGACATGCTTCATTATGCAGCCTCCCCTAGTCCCAAGAAAAGTTCACCACTGTAGCATTTGCATTTTGCCTTGTTTAGCATTTTTCTCTCATTTAAAATCTCTCCTCTCTTACAGACACAAGTTGCTTTGCTGACCAAGTATCTCTGGATAGGAAAACACTGCTACGAATCAAGGAACTTTGCCACAGCCATGCAGGTCCTCAGCAGTCTGGAGAACGTGATTGTCAGGCAATTACCAGTAAGGCTGCATCTAATAAAAACCTCCTCATGCAAATTCTCCATTTCAGTAATAAGACAGATGCCCTCCAGCTAAATGTTTTCCTCAGCTGCGATAGAATAGGTTGTGTTTAATTAGTTTCACAAATGACACATTAGCATTAATGCATTCAAATAAAATGTAGAGAGTGTGAGTGCTGTGAGGAAGAATGTGGCCCACGAATCGGAGTAATTTTTAAAAAAACAACAACTCACAATTAAAAGACACCAGTGTTGAGCCGGGGCATAGTCAGTCTTCATTTTGGAGTTACTAAATAAAACTTCTTCTCCTCCTCTCTTGCCAACAGGCTTGGAAACATCTGTCCTCCAAGGTGTGTGAGATCCTGGAGGAGCTACGAGCCGTGCAGGTGTGTGTGTGTGTGCGTGCGTGCGTGCAGGTGTGTTTGAGCAAGCGCACGCATATGTTGTTTGTAACTGAAGGCTAGACTGGTCACATATTGTGAAACTGGGCTGCAGGGCAAACAAATCAATAGAAAAACAGCTTCAAGCAACGCGCCTGTGTGCTGAGGG
The DNA here is from genome assembly GCA_037974645.1 of Hollardia meadi. NCBI lineage: Eukaryota > Metazoa > Chordata > Actinopteri > Tetraodontiformes > Triacanthodidae > Hollardia > Hollardia meadi. The sequence continues at coordinate 330,019 of JBBPCS010000573.1, read as the reverse complement.
CGTACAGCTGGCTCTGCTTCTGCAAGTTACCCTCAAAAAGAACCTGATGCATCAAACATTATGCGCCACTCGCTTACAAACTTCGCTCTTCAGCTGAAGAGGTTAAATTTGTTGAAAATCCTCTCTCTTTCTTTGAGTCGCATAACACTGCTACATTGGACATGCTTATTACTGCGTCAAGCACCTAAGACTTTCTGTTTTTAATTTTCTATTCCAGTAAAGGACTAATTAATTTACTGGGCGGATAAATTGCTCTGTCCTCAGGTGTTTCTGAAGAGTGACGACCTGTGCCTGATGAGGGGAGAACATACGAGGGGGAGGCCGACACTGCCGTCAGCACACATCCTGGCCATGCACGTCCAGCAGCTGGAGATCGGAGCCTTCACGCTCACCACTGGAGCTTACAAGTGGACCAAGCTCAGGTGAGGGGAAATCCGGATCGGATGTCTTTTAACTCTTTATTGCCAGCTCGAGTTGACAAAAGTAAGAAGCTTAATTCCTGATCAATCACATGACCTGACAGCAGCACTTCTACTGCAGATATCGCATCCGATGATGCTATCTTGAAAACTTGAGGAGCACTGATGCTTCATTTGGCAGTGTGGTGATGTTAACATTAGCATTATTTCCATTCTTTGCTGTAATTCCTCTGATCTGGTTGCTAACAAGACAGGTGTGGTTACAGTTTACAACTGTTATACTGACAGAGGGAAGAAAAGCGAGTGACCACATGCAGACAACTACAGGTTAAAGAAAAAGATTAAATAGATTGTGATATTACTCCACTGTGGCCCCTATTTCACACTCATGCATTTTGTGTTATATCGTATTTGTGTGTATACACATGAGAAAAACACAAATACTAACTCATTTTGACCAACTTTCATGACTTTTAACGACCGCTAATGGAAATTGTTGGGATTGTGAAACTGCCGGGAAAGAAAGTGTCTGAATGTCTTCGAGATATCGCTGTACATTATCTTATTAAACTGGGCAAATCTTTGCTAAAATCACTTTTTAAAACTTTTTTACATGTCTGGTGTGGACAGGATGTTATATGTATATTTATGTAATTATAGACTAAGCAATTAATTGATTAGGCAAATGAGTTTCCAACTATTTTTGATTGATTTTGAATGACTGTTTCAGTCATTTTGCAAACAAAAATGTCAAATTTCTGCTGGTTCCAGCTTCTTCAATATAAAGATTTGCTGCTTTTCTTTATCATTTGTGACAGTAAATGAAGAATCTTTGGGGTTTTTCACCGTCGGTTGGACAAAAGAAGGAACTTGAAGATGTCACGTTTGGGTCTGGGAAATTGTGTTTTTAGTGTTTTTCACACATTCTTGACATTTTATAGACTACACAAGTCATTGATCAATAAGGAAAATAATCATTGGTTGGCCACAGCCTGAGTGGATAGAGGCCCTGGGCATCTCAACAAAAAAAATCCATGATGGGAAGTGCCCAAACCCTCTCCCTGCCTTTAACATTACAAGCACTGATTTTATTTTGTTGGAGGTGTAAATGTTGCAAAATTAGCCTAACACCTATCCTTGCAGCGACACAATATAGTAACAGTTAGTGTCGTAAACTGATAATTACCTCTTTCCCCACATCCCGAGTAGCCATCTATGACAAAATCGGCCAACTCGATTTGAGGACACATTTTCCTGTGTCCTTCTCCTTCACTCCAATATGGCTGACCAGATGCTGAGGTCACAGCGAGTGGCGGTTGGATGGCAATGGCACAGCTGTTGAATTTGGGTTGTTGTTAGGAGTGCCAGTGTTGCACCAGATGGCGCCCGTGGGTTGGGGTTTGATTGGAAAAGAGGTTTTCGGGCCAGATGCTGAGAGGCCACTGGCTGTATCCAGATGCTGAGGTCAGGAGATCTAGCAGGCACAGCTGGTTACTGTGGACCCAGGGTTATCCCCACTCGCTAAAAAAAATTAGGTCACAGACAAAGACTTTGAGGCTGCTAGGAGGAAAACTCAGGTATAATATGCACCTAAATATATTTTCACGTTTCCTTTTCTTCTGTATGTCCATTCCATGCTTCTCCGACCTCTCATCCATCTGTCCTTGGCTCAAGGAGCATAGCAAAGGTTGTGAGCCAGGTCCACGCCTTCCAGGAGGCTGTATGCCCATACAACCCTGACCAGGAGCTGCAGGCCTACCTTCGGCGCCGCGTCGCCCGGCTCGCCACCTCTGACATCCACCTCTTGGCCGGCGACAATGATGCCAACTTCCAGCAGTCCAGCGAGCGACAAACACGGAGGATCCATGAAACGCTGAGGAGGGTTAAGGCCACTTTCCAGTGAGCCCCGCCCCAGTCACATCTCACAGTCCAGAGGGAGACAGCGCCACCAGGTCAACACCCCCGTGTCAAAGACCAGACTGAGAATCCATGCTTAAGCCACAACCCACAGATGCCTCTGTTGTAGAGGCAGCAGAGCCTTGTGGACTTGAAAATGGTTTCTGCTGTTATGTGTTGTCGAAGAGGCCCCTTAACTGAAGTCAATCATATCAGTTCGGACTTTCAGGCAAACTTTATTCGCAACTCACACACTTATGGATTACACAGGTTCTGCTGTTGATCCCATGTAGTTTCCCCTCGCTAAACTATTTGCTTTTGATATTTGCATCTTCCTGTACAAAGAGAAGTAATGGGCCTTTTTTGTAAAATACATCGACTCTGACATTTCTTTGGGGTTTCACCCCTTTAACTTAGCTGTTAAGGCCTCTATATAGTCATATGTGGACTGACCATGGCAGCAGTGCAGAATGCATGTCCAACATCAAGGCTGGATTACCAACATGGCAAAGTGGGCAACTGCTGCTCAAGGGCCTGAGACCACCTGGGGCCCTCAAAAGCCACAGGTCCACTGTGTAGCGATGTGGTAATATGACCAATTGCAACTATGTTTGGGAATGTGCATCACCGAAGGACGTTATCAACTGTGGAATCCTGCTTTTTAGCCATGCCAGCAGCAAGAATACGTTCGTTGATGCTGTGAACACTCTGGTGAACCCTAATTGCAAGACAAAAGAAACGGTTAGATAAAGGGACACAAGTGCACACTTTCAGTCTCTCCTGAAGGGCTTTCATAGTGTTGCACTCGTTCGTTTAGATGAAAAGAAGAAGGTGCATACTCCTAAATTAGATCATCGTATCACCACACAGCAAACCTGGGAACATGGTGTCACTCCAGCAGAGGAGTGATGTGCACACTGCACAGAAGGGGAATAAAATGGGGTCTAAGTACAGCCCCCCCCCCCATGGCAAGTCAACCCAGCCATGTCAAACGTGTTTGGCTCGTAAGAAATGAGACTGTAATGCAGAATGTATTGAATTTACTGAACCGTTTATTGATCATATGTTTTGCTTAACCTACGACACATAGATTCTGTGTGTTTACAAATCACAAGAGCGTCTAATGAGGTTTATATGACTGGACTGGGAAATTAATATCTAATATTAATCCAATTTAAACAGCACAATGTGAAACAATTGCATTTATTATCAATAGTGTGCCGTGAAGGGCAAAAACCAGACAGGCTTTACTGTCATGACGATATCTTACCATTTCACAGAAAATAGTAAATTATAATGAGATGTCAGTGTGTAATTTGGGGAATGATATTCAGTCAGTGTCTATTTTTCTATTTTCCTGCCTGCTCCCTCTCTTCCATGGTCGTCTGCCGTGACCGTGGAGATGGAATGTGACGTGCAATGAAGATTTGCTTAATTTCGCCAAATAAATGAGATTTTCTAAGCCCTGTCTTGCCAAACGCCTATTATTGTCAGACAATATCTGTGATAGATTGGCTGTATGGCAGGTTGCAGCACTGTTACATCTGTCCGGGAATATGGTATAGGAGGAGCCGATGCACGTCTTCCTTTCCTCCATTAGATATGTAAATTGTATATGACACTGACTTCATAGTGGATTTAATGTGCCTGACCACAAGGACACTTCATCACTTAATATTTGGATATTGGCATCATCCAGGCAAATGTAACTCTTGTATTTAGTTGTCCCTGTCTTTATTTCCTCAATGTTTGGGGCCCCACAGACTCTACAGTTGTGTAAACGTAATAATATGAATAATTACAATTTTTGGCCTTGTTAAATCCCTTTGCCTCAAACTGGGCTTGTACATTTGTGGTAGAGGACTAAATATGGAAATTACCATAAAGCACTTTTACCAACTCAGAAAATGTTTCATGTTTTGTATGTTTTATGAGCTGAGCACAAACAAACATGTTGGGTTTTTTTGGAGTAATAGTCATTTACAGATAGTTGGACCTCTAATGAACAAACTGTTTTATAGAATAGCATCAATCAAAATAGGTTTATTTGTGATTTGGGAGGGATGTACCTAAACAGTACTGGCAGCTCCAGTCACAGTGATAAAGCACAGGAAAAAAAATCCATTGTTTTACAGCTGGAGTTTCTCAAACTCTGCAGAGAGATAATGCATCATTTTCTATGGCGGGCTGAGCTGAGCTGAGGGCTTCTGTACCTCTGAAACTTTTATTTAATGCTTCTATTTTTCAGCATTTAAGGGGGGGGGGAATTTTGCAGCTATGGTTACTTCACAGATAAAGATTTTAGCTAGAAAACGTGTAATCTTGTCACAAAAGATGCACTGTTATACATTACTCTATTACTCTATCCAGCAGTACATCAAGTACTGTAGTTTGCACCACTCCAACCTGCTACATTAAAATGCTGCTTACACGTTTATGCATCTGTATTATATATATAATAATATAATATTTGGACAAGTGTCATTCTACTGCCCAATGACTACATTATGTTAATTAAACTTACATGCTTATGAATACAGGACTTCTACTTATGATTGAGTTTTACAGTATTAAAGGGCCGAGTTCTTCCACTACTGACCTGGGGTCTCCAGGACATGGATCACCTGAAAAGGCGCTTATAAAAACACTAGACGCTCCGAAATGTGTTGACGTCACTCCCAAACAGCACACCAAATATGAAGTGAATGGATGATTCGCTTCTTGTCCCAGTTCTTGTAGCTTTTCCTGTGGTTCAGACAGAGCACATGCCGGCAGAGCTGAGGAAATAGGCGCAGTGTGAAGGCGACGTCCCGGCCTCTTTTTATTGTTATCTAACGGGGATCAGGGCGCATCTTCAAAGCTTCCCAGATAAAGAGCCCCAGAAGGCTGATGGACTCCTGCCTCTGCAGCGACAGATCGCCGATAAAAGAGACAACTAGTCTCAGGCTCTTATCTGCCTTGTCATGTAACTAAACGATCAGTTTAGTGGCATTGTTCCTGAGCTGCTGCGTGCATTGATCTCTCAAGGGAGGGCCGCAAACCCCTCAGGCCAGGCGCAGCTTGTTGGAAAGACGGTTTATTTGGCAACTAATGGACATGATCTGATACTGTCAGTCATCATGTTACCAGTTTACATAAAGTGGAGAGGACTGAACATTTGAAGCCACTAATATGCTCCTGGTTTTAATTAAAAAAAATAATCTCGATACATGCTTGCAGCAAAGTCTTTTTAATCGATTATTAATGTGAAATGTAGCCTATAACAAGTGCCTTTAGTATGTGAATCAGGCCACTTACGGATTACCTCATGTTTGTACGGGCTGCTTTGGCGGACAGGGTTTTCCCAGCTTCCTCACAGCTTGTTTTAGCATATTTACATTTGAACGGGACGACGATCAGCCGTAATTGTGTTGCTACTGTAATACCTTTGATCTGTAATGTTTGAAGCGCATGTGCCAAATGCTGGCGCCAGCACTCACCGGGGTATCAGGGACATGTCAACACCAAACCACTGAGGTTTACTTGTGTTTCCCCCCCATTTGACCGAAGTTTGCACAAGTGAAATTTGTTGGGTTGGGGGGGAGAGAGATAGAGAGAGAGAGAGAGAGAGAGAGAGAGACGAAACCCATGTGGACGCTTTTCGAGTTTTAATTAGCCTACTTTACATTTTTATTTCCGTTTCATAACTTAGATGCCTGTCACATCCAGCGGTGGAAGAAGGATTCACATAATTTACTGAAAAATACGACCACGTTAAAAGTTACATTACATGCCCTGCATTCCAAAGTTTGTCTTAAGTAAAAGTGTTTGCAACAGTATTGTTGGACACTATAATGTTGTAGTTGGTCGAGGTGGAGCAAATTCTGATTTACGATTTATAGACATTTGATTTTTAAAGCACAATTCATCAACTGGTCGTGTTTTGCGTGTAATATCTATCTAAGAAGTACGTAAATAATATATAAATATGGTAGGGTTGGACTATAGCGTCTGACTTGTAGCCTAGTTAAATAAAAGTATTGAAATAAAATGGAAATACTCAAGTAAAGCTCTCAATCGCACAACTTTAAGCCATAAAACACATTTGATAATAAATAGCCTGGTGGTGCCCTATTTTTTCATTTCATTTATTTAACTGATACTAGGCAGTAGACCGGTCGTGAAGAAATCAAGTTTTAGGCCTTTATTAAAATGAGACCTTTCACTGAGCCACATCTAATCAGAATTGCTCTTTCGGTGCTACTGTATGCAGCAGCAGCAGCATGAAAGTCTCCACCTCTGCAGGAGATACAGCTGTTTCTGCGGGGCCCCCGGTTTCAGTCGGGGCGGACACATGTATGAGCTCAGGAGGGTTCTCACAGACTCAGCGGCGCCAGGTCTTCACACACTCACAGGATATGTAAAGACTTCAATAACGAGCCATTACCCCCTAATCATCGGGATCGATCAGGCGTTAACAAGGGCCTTTACGTATGCAAATCGGAGCGAAGGCCGGGACCTTATAAAAGCCGACCCTAGACGAGAGCTGCCACCACACACTCCCTGTGACGTTTAGTGGATTTACAGGTCACAGGAGCAGCACTGCGAACATGGTGAAATATTTGTCTGTGGACTGGCTGGCCCAGAGCCATCACAACACCGCGCGGACTGAGGACCAGGGAGCTGGCATGGATACTGCACCGACCTGCAGACCCCATATTCCCTGCATGGTTCAGCCGCGGCCGCCAGCTTTTGGCAAGAGTTACCTGCAGCCAAAACCCAAAGCGTCCAAGCCCGTCGAACACATGGAGCAGCAGGACTCCAACCTGTGCTCACCTTTGCACCCAACAAGCTGCGCCTCACCAAGTAAGTATACCCTAAACTCTTAACTTTCAATCAACAGTTCAGTCTTGACGCTCAAGCAGTGTTTGTAACCAGCGTTTTCTTTCTTTTTCAGTTTCAGAAATAAGTGGCTATTCCTCCGGGTATGAGAGCGAGGCGGCCTCCTCTGAGTGTCTCTCTGTGGACGAGGGAGGCGAGATGGAGAAGGACGGGCCGCAGCGCCGTGTGCGCACAAAGTTCACCCCCGAGCAGATCACCAAACTGGAAAAGATCTTCAACAAACACAAATACTTGGACGCTGGAGAGAGAGAGAAGACTGCGCAGAAGCTCAATCTCACAGCAACTCAGGTAAGAGGAGACCCTCAGTGCAAACTCGGGTTTAAGATGTATGGTTTTAAGATGAGATGTGTGGGTCTGCATTATGTGTTGCTGTTATACTAAGTGTACTGTGGCTTTCTCTCAGGTGAGGACCTGGTTCCAGAACAGGAGGATGAAGCTGAAGCGGGAGGTGCAGGACTACCTCGCTCCCCAAGTCCCACCGGTGATGTTCCAGCCTCTGCCCCTGGTTCAGTACCACTACAGCACGGCCGGACAGCGACCCCACTACCCCGCGACCGGCCCGGCCTTTTACCCGCGCCCCGTCCCGCAGCTGGCCCTCCAGCAGCAGATGCCTCCTCATCGCATGATGCACAGACCACATTTCTACTGATCATGTCAACTAGAGACTTTTTTTTTTACCGAAACACTTAGAATCCAGAGACGTGCAATCCAGAGTTGTTTTATTGATGTGTGATTTTTATTATATTTTATATAGAACATGTATATAATTTACAGAAAACTATTTATCACCAAATAAAATGTATCTTCTATTCTGCAGCACTCGACTTTGTATTTTCTTTGCTTTGCATACATAATATTTAAACTCCTGGCTGCAGGCCACTCTGCTGCCAACATTGGATAATCGATATCTTAAAGATAAAACTGATTATATTAACTGTAGTACAGGATTAGTGATTAGTGAATAGATCATCCTGGCTTTCATCTCAAGGCGGGAGGAGGTTGGAAGAAAGAACTGATAAAAATGGGAGTTGTCCATTAGGTTAAAGGTTCTTATCACAACTCATTGTATGGATCTTTGTTTTTCTCATAATATCAAGCTGATATGAAGCCAAACCAGTCAAACCAGACCATGCTCAATAAGATCACTGCATTGTCTATACTGTCATGAACACATGACAGAGCCATCATAATCCTGGTGAGTGCCCCATAAAGACATTTTTGCCTTAACCTGTCATCAAAAACTGACCATATGCTCCGCTTTCATGCGCAGACTTTGTCTCCCCCATCTCAGCACTTCAAACTACAGCTAACGGGGAGGTCATGGTCAACAATTAGTCCTAATTAAGCCACTCGTTGATGAGTTTACACTTACAGCAGGAGCCCACCGGCCTGGCTCCAGAGAGTCTGGAGTTGTGTTTGGCCAACGAATCTAACTGAGACCTGCGGTTAAAACCTGATCATGTGACGAGATTTGGAGATAGCAAACCTGATTCACAACAACCTTTAAGGTGATTAAAAGCTGGGGGTCCTGCATTTACAGTTTACTTCTGCATTGCTAATCGCCAATCTTAAGCAAGTGCAGGGAAAGGATTGGAGGATAAAACACAATTTGGCTATAAATTCATTCTATATTTGAAAATAATATAAATCATCCCTGTGCTTTGGCTCCTGAAGCTCCATCTGTTTGTATGGGGTTTGAGAGGTCCTTCAGCAAATGTCTCATTCAAATAAGTTTTTCTCACTTTCTGCGGTCCCACCCACCAGGTCCCACCATAACAAAGGCTGCTCAGACAGCTGGGCGCGTCTGCTCGCGACAGCAAAAGTCAATCTGTTTTTAAACTGGAGGGTGTCGGCGTCCTAAAACGCCAACAGTGTCGTTTTGTGGAACTTTTAAAATGCTGGGGAACAGTAAATCATACTGTGGTCACTCTGTATTCAGCAGCGGATGTTTCCCTGAATCACTTCATGCAGAGATCATTTAGTCTGAGATGCCAGGTAACTGATACTCAGACTTACTGGCGCCGGAGCATCTCAGCCAGCCATGAAGGTGTGAAAAACCACAGCCCAGCCTCTATTAACCTCAATTACAACGACCATCATGTTTCTATCGTTCCGCTGAGAGCCCTTTGCATATGCAAATAAAGACGTATGTACCTCCTATATAGTGACCAAGAGTCACCCAAGGGGCAGCAACACAATTCTTGGATACAACATGGCAAACTTCTCTGTAGAATGGCTTTCCAAAAGCTACTACGAGGAGACAACTCAAAGGCAAGGGTTTTCAAAGGCACCAAGTCTCCAATACTCTCCGACCTCGCCAAACAGTAAGTTGACTGATAAACGCTGTCTTGAGATCAACCGCACTCAGTGCAGTTATTGATTCGGACTAAATGAATTGAAACGCTCTGTTCTTCCTCTGCAGATAGTTGCGGTTACGCGTCGGGTTCCGAGAGCGAGGTGGGGGATGACAGCGAGGGGGAGGCCGCCCAGCAGCAACGAAGGATGAGGACCAAGTTCACCTCCGAGCAGATCAGCAAACTGGAGAACACCTTCAGCAAGCACAAATACCTGGGTGCTGTTCAGAGGACGAAGATTGCTGCGAGGCTGAACCTTTCCGAAACTCAGGTGGGTTTGAGGTCGTGCTGGGTCTCCAGTGACATTGCAAAGGTCTATGAGGAAGTCACAAACATTAGGAATAGTTCGTTTCTATTAGTTTGGGTTCAGTAGCCCTGTATAGTTGTGTAATTCTTATGTAAAAGTGGCCTATAGTGTGGGCTCCACAACTGAGCGGTCGTTAATGGCTGGATTGTATCTCCCAGGTGAAAACGTGGTTCCAAAACAGGAGGATGAAGCTGAAGCGGGAGGTCCAGGATCTGCGTCCAGAGTTTCTGTCTGTCCCGGCCGCTCTGCTGCCGCCTCTGCTGTTTCAGCACCCCGTCCTGAGTGGACAGCTCCCCGCCAGCAGCAGCGGCTACTGCCCGCAGCTGCAGCCGCTCCACAGGACGGCCCTGCCGGCTGCTCTGCACCAGCAGCACCGCTCCCTCCCTTTCATCATTCCTCCACACTTCTACTGAACTCTGTCTGCCCAGTGTTTCCCCCAAAATGCTCGTCTAGAATCTAGATGTTTTTGTTTTTTCCCGTTGGTCTCTCTAAAAGAGAGGTTTGAATGTTTGAAGCACTACAGAAAACTTGTATGTACGATTAAAATAATGTAAATGTATTTGCTGCAGATTTTCTATGTTTTAAGTCACTAATAAAACAGACTTAATACAAAATGTTCACTTCTTTGCCTTTTCAGTCAAAATTGCTGTAGACAATAATTCCTCTAGTTGTTATATGTCTGCATGTTTAGACAATCAGGGAGGGGAGGCCATCATATAAGCCTGTGGCTTCTTGACCTCTCCTGACACATTTCTAATCTTTTACTATTTTGGATTTTATTGCAAACCTGTGTCTGTTTGGAGTCATGGCATCTAACGTAGTTTTTAGAGATTAGACATTTTGTCGGTGATCTCTGAAATAATAAATCACATTTTAGAACAGAGGATTTGATTTGATTTCATCCTTCCACAAGAATATGAAAAGTCGAAGTGAAAACACATGAGTGACGGTGAATCAGATCCGCGCTGCTATCTGTTGTGACACTGACGGTAACTCTGACAAAAGAAGCAAATGGTGCGGTCATGTTCCCGTTTTCACGACACTGTGATCATGTTGTGTTTGTCTTTGTCTTTCATTCACTCTCTTTCTTGGAAAAAAAACCAAAAACCTTCACAGTGGTCAAGGAGGATCACAGACAATTAAGTGATCAGTTCTCTCACACTCATCTCGCGTATTTGTGCCAATATCTACAGGCACATATGACGCGCAGGGCCAGTTTGGGGTATCACAAGCCCCAAAAACGATGCAGTCTCCGGCTGCTGCAGGCAAATATTTTCATTTGGCGTCCGGTGGCGTGGCTCCAAGCTGTGATCGCCCTTTGCTCGTTGTAGATTTGCATCTTCAAAGGCACATCAAAGCGGTGGTAACTGCGAGATCATTGAGATCCATTGAGCTCTATTGTCTGCTGATCGAACAATTCGCACTTGCTCGAGAGACGCGGAGGAGCGGCGCCCACAAGTCTGCCCGGGGGTGTATATTGCCTCACGTTAAAGTCATTAGGTGGCACCAGCTAAATAGGCAACTGATTGAGTCACTGTGTCATAAAGCGGCTGCGCCTTGTTCCCTTATGATTTGCCATTCGGATTCAGTGTAGGAAATCCCCGCTAGTAGAGTGATCACACCCACTGCAGCTTATCAGACAGACATATGCGGTGTCATTCAGATCTGGGCTCCTTTGGCAGGTTTGGTGTTTAGCAACGTGATTCCAATGTAGTTTGGAGGTTATTCAGTAGGGCCTGCTCCCCCGCACGAGTAGAAAGGAAAAAAAAAGTACTGACACCTCCCACCAGGAGGCACAATTATCAAAGGAGACGATTGGAATTCCATGCATCATCAACTCCTATAATGAGAAGAACATTATTAATTTAAAGGTTTACTGGACCACATATCCATTTAGGCAGCACCTCTATATAAAACCAGTGCAGGGCCTCAGTCTGCAGCATTAACCTGGGATTGTTCCTGGCACTAATGGCAACACAAGCATCAGTAAATGATCCATCGTGAGAGGGTGAGGAATCGTTTCGCTGATCCTTTTCAATCAGGTGAGTGGCCAGGCGAAGAGGTGCCAACAGTCCGACTCATGCTGCAGTAGGATGGCAGCAGACATGCTGGAGCCGAGGCTGCTGGATGATGGGGGAGAGGCCAAAGGTTGTTTACAAGTTCAGCGAGAGAGCCGCTCATGAGATCTCCAACATCAACTGCTGATTGTAATGATGGCATCAAGCTTACAGTACACGCGTTCAGGGGAATTATTCCCACTGTTCTAATTAGCAGCTTGATTTGGACGTACATCGCTCATGGGGTCAGTTATGAAAATGCTTTTACAGTTATGCCCTAAAAACTCAAGCCATCTTTGGTCAGTGGTGTAAAGTACAACGTAACTAAGAGGACTAACTCAAGAGAGCGTGAGTACAGATTTGAGTATTTCCATTATATGTTACTCTATACTCTTGCTATGCTGTTTGCTCAGCTGATATAGCCATGAGTTACTTTACAGGTTGAAATTTTTACATTAAAAACATATGATGCATTCCTATAATACAATTGATTGCTGAAGATTAAACCGGTGGTTCCCAACCTTATTGGCCTGTTACCCTAAAAAGCAGCACCAAGGTGACATTTCCCCTTAACCTTTGTGTTAATGTGTTCATGTTTTTGTTTCTCTCCCAATGTTCAACCAACAATACAGCCATAACAATTCATGTACCAAAAAAAAACAAAAAACTTAAAAGTGATATTCATTTTTTTTGTGATAAAATCTGATTTTATCCGTTTAAAAATCAGTTATGATGAAGACATGAGTGGAGTTTGTCATGTGAATATAAACAAACCAACGTTTTCATCAGTGCTAATATTTATTGCTTTGGACTGAACAAACTGAGACCTTCTTGAGATGATAAGCGAGCGCCATTGAGCACATATTCGCAGCTGGGATGTTTAGAATGTTTTCAAATAACACTGAGCAGGCTGCTGCAAGACATTGTGTGGTTTCACACACAAGAAACAAGAGCAAAGTGTGGGGAAATATGTGGGAGTGCTCTTCATTCTCTGAAACAAGCTGCAAATCTAAAGGAACACACACACACACACACCTACACACACACACACACACGCATACACCTTCAGTCAGGAAGAGCAGGACCAGGCAGCAATCCCTTTTTCTTTCATTTTTACAATGTTTTTTTTTTTTTTTTTTTTTTCCCCGTGCAATTCCCACACTTTTGTGACCTTTAGGTCAAGTGGACCTGAACGCCACATATGTAATATAAATGTGTAGGAGGGTGAACAGTGTTTCCTTTTATATGCTATTCTCAGAAAATGAGCCACTACCAATGAGTGTCAGGTTGAAAAAAATAATTAAATACATACAGTATTTTTTTTCTTTTAGTAAACACTGAAAATTCCCCTCCCAACATCTTCGGACTAAACTACCTAACTGTGTATAATGTAGTCAAAACAAGCACCACCGTGGCTAAATAGTAAAATGCTGCTTACACACTTAAGCATTAACTATCTACTAATGTCATACTTGTATTTAATAATATATTAGACACATTGATCATTTTCCTACATAATGAGTATGCTAATACTTTTGCACTTTAATTGTGGCAGGATTTTGAATACAGAACTTTACTTGCATGGAGTATTTTTTATATTTTTGGTACTTTCATTTGAGGATCTGAGTACTTTACCTACCACTGCCTTTATTTTTGATCTTTTCATTAAGAGTATAATATTAGTTGGTATATTAACAGTCTCGCCTCTGACTTAAAAAAACAAACATATGTAAGCTTTAATAGACCATAAGTTGTTTGGTGGTGACATACTGGACAGTTTGGGCAATGTATAATGACAACACTGTTAGCAGCAAACATGAGTTTAAAGCAGCAATACTGAGGCAATTTCTTGGACACCGTTGCCCAAAAAAAATGCCTAGTGTATCACCACCCTAAGTCATTTATGTACATGTGAAAATAAAATGGTTAATGTCGTTATTGTCTGATTCAGCTTCTTCAGTTTAAAGACCCTGTTATGAAAAGCCAGAATACATAAATCTCAAATCCAGCACTTAAAGTCAAGATTTCTTTATTTAAAAACAACAGCAAACAAATAATCCAGAAGCAAACAGGTGTTTTATATGAACAATAATGCAGTAAAAAGAAAAATATGCCCTCACTCCACACACATGAGCATGATGAAATTTGAGTTCAGGCATAACAACAAATCACACACAAAAAAAATCACCTGCGGTCAGTGTGTCAGAATTTACACTTTTCACTCTTCCTCTATAGACAAAGTCCACGGCAGGCTGGAGCACCGCATGCATGTGTGTGCGTGCGTGCGTGCGTGCGTGCGTGCGTGCGCTTTGAGGTCAGCTGTCATGTGGAGAGGATGATGAAATGGCTGTCTGCCTGGTGGAATACCTCTGCAGCCCCATTTTCCCATGCCCTATGCCTCTTTAAAGTTACATTTGAAAAAGGTATATGCATAGGAAAAAGGAACAGCGAGTGCAAAGAGCCCCGTTGCCCTGATGCTGCGGGACCTGGAGGGCAGGGATGAGAAACACTCGTACAGTTACATGGGTACATGTGCAACAGAAGCAATAACTCACATATTCTTTCACTGTCTGACTTTGTGAGACCACTTGACATCTAGAGGCAGCAGGCTTTGGCTGTGGCATCTAAAAACGAAACAAAGTGCATATTCTGTCTTGCATATTCTAAAAAACAATGTTTAAAGGAACGTTTAGAAGACTTTTTCTATTTTCCAATCATTTGTCCTTTTCAAATAAGACAAATTAGTTTCTAAAATGAATGAAGCGTGAAGAGGACTTACCCTGTACAGCTCCAGATGAGTGTCTCCTGGGAAGGCACCTCCTCTTGGCCATTTATCCCTCTACGGGGACCTTGAAGATGTTTGAGATAGACAAAGTAGCTGTTGTCTGTGCTCTCCCAGAATTCCCTCCTGGTTTCGCCACACCTGTCGACACCACAGGGGGAAAAAACCCCCAACACAAAACACCACTGCTCCCTACACTACACTGATAGGCCAAATGCCTGTACAAAGTTCATTGTCTGTGACGGCCAAATCCCTCTCGTTAACAGTGAACTTGTTACAGTTATTATCTCCTATCTGGCACATGCTGCAGACGTCAGAGGCAGAGTGTGGAAGAAGCGAAATGTCCAGAACGCCTCGTTCCTGCCGGTGGAGAAGTTTCTTATCTGTTCAGGGTTTTTTTTTTTGCTCCCTTTCTCTCTCTCCCACAAGAGGGGCCCCCATGCTTTTTAGCACTCAAGGTCTCCAGACAAGGACTCTCCAGGCTGTGTTGAAGTGAGACACCGACACACACACATGCAGACACGCACAGGCTGTGTAGTGTGTGGTGTAGGGAGTGTTATGGCATGTCAAGGCCAGTGCAACCAGCCGGAGATGAAACTATGCTCTTTTCTCCTCAACCTCTGAGTTTGTACCATTAAGAGCAGCAGTCGTACATCACAGGGTTCAGTAAAGGCAGACCTACCTTGGATGATCACGGTTGCCCAGTTGAGGTCATCTCGCACTGTACGACAGCACAAATCTCTGGGATAAAGACGATTGTGGGCAGTGAAGTTGTGGAATATCTTTCTATATCTGGGTGTTGATATTTGATCGATTCATACACGTTTTACTTTGTTATCATCGCATAAATCCTAAATTGGCGTAACATAAATGTGCCCACACTTCATTCATAAATGATGTTGATGTGCTCCACGTCGACAGGAATGAGCTGAGTTGGAATGTTAACAAGCTTTTATTTTGTGTTTGAGGAGAAAATGGTTAGAAAGTACATCTCAAAACCAAAATGAAGGGCAGACACTGTATGCATATTTAACAAAAGCATGGCTTTGAATCATAGGTTAAATCTCACTTATCTAAAAGTCAGAGTGACACATTCGAGACTCAGACTGAAAGATATTCAGGAGGAAAGCAGATGATGTTCGCGGTGTGATGTAGGGGAAATGGGAAAGTGAGTCACAATTTTCTTTAATGTACAGATTTAAGAGAGTCAATTTCCTTCAAAATGGTGCCAAAAAATCCAGAAATATTCTGGTGCACAGATGATAAAAAATTTGAACGGTTGTTCAGTTTCGATGTCTAAAGTCTGGAAAAGGAGTGCAAACTATTGAACTAATGTATTCTAATTTCTAAAGTAAGATAATTATACGGTACATTTGTTGTTCTGTATTTATGCATTATGTTATAGGAAACTTGAATGGGATTTTTTTTTTTTTGGGGGGGGGCTTGTTTTAATTTGTGGGGTTTTGCAAGCGCTTGATGCAATAATAAAAAAGTCATTCATTCATTACTTCATTCGATGTGTTTACAGTAAAGCTTCACAAGGATCAAGGATGCTTTACTGTCATTCCAGGACATCTTGTACATGACAGGTAACGAAATGAGGTCCTCAGGTCCCACTTGGTAATAAAAGCACACATTAAAAACACTAATAGATAAAATCTATTGTGGTAGGCCGACTAAATCGTATGTTATTGCTACATAGGAGCTCAGACCCTTTTCCAGCCTGTCAGGCATAAATACAAATCCTAAACCACCACTTGGGGGCAGCAGTTTCAAACCCTGACTGGCAGCAGACTGAGGTCAAACACTAGTTGTGTAGAGTAGTGTAATTGTTTTAATGTACTCAGAATAACATTTGGGTAAGGTTTGCAGTCTATGATGCCATTATGAGAAGCACTGCACAGCCACTGCACTCAAGTCAAATAGCCACACTGAGTATCTGAGGGATGCTGTGAGCTGTGGCCTTTTGGTGAGATAAACAGAAAGCTATTTGTTCAAGGTCTGGTGAGCAGTGGCACATTTGTGCAGATGGTGGACAGTGTAATAGTCATGGAGAGCCTCTGTTCACTGTTATCAATATATACTGTACTTACAGATAATCCACCATCCTCCCAGCTGTGCTTTTTGTACTTGTTTTTTTGTCTCCTGCAAAATAAATGGATTAAATCAACAATGGCAAACAAGTGTAATCAATTGCAGCGCTTCCACTTTCATCACAAGGGACCGCTTTTAATTGGGGACACTTTAACATGCAGCTTTTAAAATGAAGTCCTTTTTTTTTTTTTTTTTTTTTTTGCAGAGTGTTTCGTTTGAGCAGGGTAAATTTGCAGAGTTAAGCAGAAACGTCTCACTCAACAGAACAAAAAGGCAACAAAAGCTGCTTGTTCATCTAAATGCATCTGCCACGGAGCCAGAGCGAGTTCACTCAGCACAACATTTCAGAGATGAAATGTGCTTTAAGACTTTGACACTTTGACAGGATGAGGGTATGATAGTTCCTGAATTGCAACACAACAAACACCTGTACTTTTCCTCAGGCTTGAATTGGCAATTTGGGGGGGATCTGTTATGCTCATTAGCAACAAACGGAGGTTCAGTGAGCTCTGTAAGCACCACGTTTGACTCCAAAATACCTGCCGTGCAGTTTTGTAGGAAGACATATGGTACAAATTACTTTCTAGATATAAAGAAAACTAGTGAAAGCCAGTGTTTGAGGATATTACTAGCCATGCTGGTAGCTTAGCCCTATAGTTTGGATATTAGACCACTTTGGTCTAGTATTAGTAGTTATAGGAATATGTTATCTCTATCTAACAACTTATTTTACAGACATGGTCCCCAGAGCACAAAGCCTTTGGTGATCTCCTCTAATATGAGGTAGACCTTTTGGTTTTTAAGGGAAATGTCTCGACTGCTACTGGATGGACTGCCTATGAAATTCAGTTCAGATATTTATGGTCTCCACAGGATGAATCTGAACGATCCCTCAACTTTTCTTTCCTTTTTCAATCTAGCGCCACCAACAGGTCAACATCTACAAGATGCATTGACGCAAATGTTTGTACAGACAGTCATGGTCCCCAGAGGGTCATCTCCAGGGCTGGTAGCACAAAGAACCTAGGCTCAGTCAGACAGGGGATGTTCCATGGCCGCCCCCTGTCGTCTATTGGTGCTAGCCGGGGCAATTGCTTTTTGGAAAAATCTAAATATTACAGACATTAAGAAAAATCATACTGACAATAAAACTAGATTGTATGATAATGATATTGTGTGTGTTTTTATCTGATTTTAAACAGTCTATATACAATGTGCTAGGCACTTTTAGTATCTACAGTTATAAAATCAATTAATCCAAATCTGCTGTTCTATTCCCCCTTTTTCTGTAAGAGGTTAACCTCAAATAGTTTTACTTATCTAGGTAGAAAAAAATTCCTAATATCAACAATTTAATAATATAACAATCTTAAAATTTATGTTCTCCTGAAATTCCCCTTGGACCTCCCTACTAATGATTTTATTCATGTAAAAACACATTTTGTAATTTTATTTGGAACAACTTGTGCATCATTAACAAGAAGAAGAACGATTTAAAAACTTTTTAGAAGATACGGAGAGTTTTTGAGCATTTATGCACATTCTTTATATTGCTTTCATTATATTTGTAGCCTATGTTTTATTACAATTTAATTTACAATTTTAATCTCTTTTGCACATACAAGTATTTTGTGGTTTTTACTTGTTAAAGTGGAGAATATTTTTGTTGTCCTTTTGTCCGAATATGTGTTTGTGGAATGTTGTTGAATATTCACTTAATACACTTGCTCAAAAAACAACCAGACAGACTTCAGGCAGATGCCCGAATTAATCCAGTGCACAAAAATTGTTCTTGACCATCTCAAGTGAGACTAATTTGCAATGATTTCTGGGTAATCATTCAGCGCCATCCACTCCAAAAATTCAGCAGAGAGTATCCATCCTTTGCTGAATTTAGATAAAATGAGTGAGGACGTCTTCACTACTGTTTATTTCCAACATATTTCATATGAGCTCTCTAAAAACTGTGCTCCTTTCTCATTACTCATTCCAAAATATTGTTATTGCAAATTACAAAGCATATAATTAAATACAAATTATGAGACATGTTATAAAAAACAAATTAAATGACAAATAATGAACAATAAAAAGCTGCTCATTCGTTATCTCTAATAACTCTAAGTATATGAATGATCTTCTCTTGTAAATTATTTACATGGGGCTTTTTCTGCCGGAGTGGAATATTTAAATGTCCTGCATTTATGCAGCACTTTTCTAGTCAGCTTGACCACTCAAAGCACTTTACGCTACAAGTCAGCATTCACCCATTCACACACCCACTCACACACTGGTGGCAGTGACCACCTTGCAGGGTGCCACCTGCTCATCAGTAGCGGTGACCATTCACACATGCAGTATCTTGCTCAAGGACACTTCGACATATAGACAGCAGGGGCCGGGGATCGAACCACCGACCTTCCGATCACTGTGGCTACCACCTGAGCCACGGCCAAATACTATATTATTATATTATATTAAATGTTTTCAATGAGCATTACAGCCTGTCGGAGCTGCTAGAGTGGCTGTTGACTCATGTTGCAATATTAAACATTAAATTTTCAACATTGTAAAACAAACAAACAAACAAAAAAAGCTAAGCCAGTGCTAGCGCTTGCTAATATAATTGTAATCAATATGTGCTTCTTTGTTGCACACATTTGGGAGGCTGTGAGTCTGTCTCCCTCTTCCATTCCTTCTCCCATAGTTAGTGAATTTTAACTTCCCCTCCCTTCATTTCCCTTGCTGTGTTGTGCTTTGCTGAGGGATGTTGGAGATGCAGTTAAACAGATGGAGACGTGGGGGGGGGGGGGATCCCTGGGCCCCTCATGTAGGGGCCAATCTGAACCAGCCAGGAGGGCTGGGGAGGTGAGGTGAGACAAGCACCTCAACCAGGTCCTCTGGGGAGTCGGGCGTCCATGCTGCCACGATTGTTGCTCTTTTCATCTGTCCTGCATAGTTGTGTGTATGTCTGAGAGAGGAGGATGAGGATGGGAGGAAGAGAATGATAGAGCATGATGAAAAGCACTTGAATAAAACGATGATTGCAGGAGGTCAGATGCATCTGTGAAGCGCAGCGTCAGTCTCTGCTTCTGAAACACAGCTAAGCTACATAAAACTAAACACTGCCTTACCACCTCTGTTCGCTGTGAACATTTAGTGCATAACCTGATTTTACATTTAAATACATTTCTCCTGCTTAATTTTACTGCTTGTCAGTTTGTAAATTGTCTTTCTCTGCTCTCTGCAATGTGCAGAAATCTATTAGTCGAGAGCCAGCTGTAATGGAAGCCAGGCAGTGTTTGACCTAAAGGCTTCTCACGATTCTAATTCATCTGTTCATATCATTCAAGGCTGTAGACCACACTGCCTGCAACCATATCTTCTTTTTCTCTTTAATTCCAGGCTTTTACTGTATGTGACTCACGGCTACTGTCGAAGAGAAGCAGCAGCAGCAGCAGCGTTGGTTCCGTGATTGCAGGCAAAATACTGTATGTTACTGGTTTTGTCTTCCTTTCAAGAGCAATAGAGAAGCTGTTCCCATTTTTCCTGGAGATATCATTATTCAAGGACATTTGACCTGAAGATCACACCATTAAGGTGGGGGGTAAAATCCACGAAGCACTCAATGGAGAGCTGATAAAGCTCATGTCACCACAGGGGTCTCATTGCCATGATAAAAATAAGCTTGTTGGCCCTTTTTCTACCAGTAACAGTAAGTGAGATCAAATAAAACATCCAGCTTTGTTCCTTTCACTTTCTCTGCCTATGTCTCAATCTCTCTCTCCCTCTCTTTCTCTGTCCCTAAAGGTGGCTCAATCATTCCACAGCAGTGGCTTTCTGCCGTTGTCAAAAGACATTTCAATTTGGAGACCCTCCCTCAGGTTCGAGCAAATTACCACTTCAAAAGGCTGCGACTCCCCAGGTCGGTCCCAGTGGGGGCGACGCAGTACACTCTCTGCCACTCTGTCTCTCTCACCCCACGCCCCCCTTGAGCGTGCTTGTCCCTCCGTACCAAACAAAACTCTCTCCAGGAGAATAGGGAGCATGCCTCATTATTCTGCATGAACAGTGTAATGTCTTTAATTTGTGTTAGGTGGAAATTGTTGGCAGCTTTTTAACCACTGGAAATGAGCAGATGGGAGAAATGTTGCAATTGTTTAATTGAGGTTTTGGCAGAAGACATGTGAACTTTCAGGCTAAATTTGAGGGTTTTGCAAAACAACATAGCACAATTAAGAATTTTTCTACAAAGCTACTACAATTTACTGGGTGACCAGTCAAATATCGGTCAATCTATCCATCAATCTATGTGTATGTCCTGTGCAGAACATGCTTAAAGCCACTGTTTGAGTTTGGAGAAAAATGAAACAATTCCACAGAAACATGGCTGTTTGATACAACCACTAGGAATCACAAATGCAAAAGCTAAGCAAAGCTAAGCTAACCATGCAGGTGGTTAGCGCAAAGACTGTGTGCAGGAGGAGACAGCTAGCTTTTTTTTGTTTTACATTTTTGTACATATTGACAAACAAGATATATCTTGTTAGCATTAGCCAAAATAACGTAGACCATATGTGTCAGGATAAGACACGCAGGACACAAGCCTTTTTGCGCTAAAAGGAAGGCTTAGTGCGTCGCCCACGAACGTCAAAGGGCCCGTTGCGCGTCAGGGAAAGCTTAGCCCGTAGGCCAGCGAAGCCAACGGATAAGACGCGAAGGGCGCATGGCAAAACGTCGGTATGTGACGAGTTGGAATAAGAGCGCGTTGAAACTGCTGATTGTCGTCACAAAAGCTTTTAACTGGATTGTTTTAATCGAAAAACACAAGTTCGCAGTTGTTATTTAGTACACAGCTTTTTGACGAAGTGTTCAATGACAGTGTCAGTCATGCAGTTTTCTTGTTTTAGAGATCAGAGTTGAAAGTGCAATAGAACTCAATTTCAAGATATTGTCTTCCGTTCATGCCACCGCATTGTCTTCCATCATGAATCTAAATCATTAAACCCACACTCCAGTGAATCATTTCTGTGTATGATGCTTGATGTGAATTGACTCCTTCAACGATGAACCCTGAGGCTGTAATACTCCCCAGTTGCATGCGTGAAAGAGGTAGAAGACACTAAAGTCCTTCCTACTCATTCAGCAAAAGCCACCGTGGATGAAGACATTAACTGACACCCTAAAATGGGATACAAAATGAAAATGACTTGAGCTATTAACTGCAGAACAAAGACATGCGTGGAGATTGACTTGTATTAACAGAGACTTCAGTAATGCTTCTGTTGTTCCACTCTGTACGTTTTCGTGTTGCTGGGTAAACAAATGACGACAATCCCTCTTTCAGCGTGTGCACAGCTTCTCTTGTATTATCGGAGGGGTTGGAACAAGGCTGGCAGTGAGTAAAGGTGCACTAGTGTTTGAGTTGACTGGCAGTCACAGGCTCACCATGCATCGCTACCACTTTACTATGGTGTGCTGCTGTTGAATGGTTTCATCATGGAGTGCTAATACGGTAATTAAAGATCAACTTCTGCATTAAAAAAAAAAGAAATGTTTTGATTAATCAGATTTGCAGAGAATAATTGCCACACAAATAATATGAGGCCTTTGAGGCTGTATAAGATCATTGGTATTTACAGTATGTGGCCGTGGTAACGTGGTAACGGTAAAGTGTTTTCATGTAACTGCCGATCCATAAAGAAGTGACAGACGTGTACAGTCACCTTCATCGCATGAGCAAACTGCAGGTTTGCACACTTGAGCACGTTTCAGACTTTCCTGGGCAGAAAATTACATTTTGAACATCGTGAAAACTGGAACAAGAGTTCAAAGTTATGCATCATGTCATTTTGAAATTGTGGCGGAAAATTGAAATTTCATTTAGTGGAATGTCAGTAGTTCAACGGTATTTTCTTTTTTTGGGGGGGGGTTACTCAACTTTCATGAGGGATTTTGGGTCAAATACAGTTTCACATCCACTTACGTGCTGAGACATACTGTATGCACACACACACACACACACACGCTCACTCATACACAAATAGTATTCCTTCTACTGCTGCTAAATTAACAGCATCTGCTCTCCGTGGGTATATGTGTGATATATGAGCCAACCCAGTCACAAATAGTAGCACACTCCTGCTGCTGATGGACTTGAAAACGTGGAGCTCTGGCTCTACCTTTCGGTATCTAACCTCATGTAGTGCCCGTGCTGTGCTGGGGTTGCAGAGGGGAGATGTGAGGGTCGTCAAGCTGCTTCTGGTTTTTGACATTTCTCCTGTTTTCATCTCTCTCTTCCTCTCTGTGAATGTCTCATCCCAACTGAAGTGAAACCTCTCTGTATTTTGTGCCCTGGCGCGACTGATGATCAGACGTCGGCATGGGAAAGCGGGGCTGCGGCCTTACATGACGGGGGCTCTCACCTCCTGCCCCCCCTCTCATCCTCCCCCCACCTCCGTCTCTCCCTTCAAATCTAGTGATAAGAGTCATATGAAAGACCTTCCTATCCGCTAGTGGTGGGAATTCAAAGATAAAGTTGAGCAGTGAGGTGACTGCTGGGCCTTCTCCAGGGAACAGGGAGTTCCCAGACTCCTCTGA
Source organism: Hollardia meadi (assembly GCA_037974645.1). Classification (NCBI taxonomy): domain Eukaryota; kingdom Metazoa; phylum Chordata; class Actinopteri; order Tetraodontiformes; family Triacanthodidae; genus Hollardia; species Hollardia meadi. The sequence continues at coordinate 306,632 of JBBPCS010000573.1, read as the reverse complement.
TACTGCCACACAGAGGGTATGAAGGTTGCAGGGTGTGTATTTGCATGTGAGCAGTTGGTATTTGAGGGCTTGTGTTCGTCTTAGCTTGCACCCTTGAATGCATTTAGTATTTTTCTCATGCAGCGTTATCACGGCTTGTTAAAAAAAAAAAACATCTTCAAGTTTCATCAAACAAATGTGTGCTTCCCAAAATACATACCATGCATACCGTCAGCCTGAAACTGTCTGCGGAACCCTTGAGAATCTTTTGGTGGCACAACAACCCCTAATATCTGATGAGGATTAACCAAAACAGCGGTCATGCTGACCCTGCGCAGAGCAAACTGCCTTGGCCTTGACTCACGATCTTACTGTAGCTTTTCGTCTTGCTGGGAGGAGCACTGAAACGTGTTGCCGAAGACAGAAGACTGCTTATTCAGATACATTTTTCTCAAGTCGTAGGAGCAGTCAAGGTAATTACTCAAGTCAGAGTGAGAGATAAATCATAACTAAGTGGCTGTTGGAAGCTGAAAAGTTGGCAGTGATCACTTTTATGGTCTTATTACCAAAAATATAGCATCTCTCATGGGGGGCTCCTCATTAATCGTATCGCTTATCTGAAGAAAATTAAAGTTACAGAACATAAAAGTCGGCACAAGCCAAAGGCATGCAGATATTTTCCATGTCCCTCCTTGTCTCAGCTCAGCTTCAATACAAAACCCTACCTGATTCCTCCAGCTTTAACTCTCTTTTCCAAGGTTGTTGTCTGTGTTAAGGGGAAGGTAATGAGCTGTCAATCAAGCGACCAGGGTTTGATTCATGGGTATCTTACAGGGAGGACAGAGTTGCTGCTCCATTGAAACCTGAGCTGCGATGACAGCTGATGCTTGCAGAAAAAGAAACAATCATGCACATTTGCATCACTGTATTTTTTTTTTTCTCTTTTCTTTTCTGAGCTGCCACCATCTATTCAGTTTGACAGAAAATATGATTATCTCCCTTCCTCCCCATGTGGTTTACAGTAGGAAAAGTGTGACAAGATGTGTGTGTGGTTAGGTAGCAGTTGCAGGAAGGAATCTGTGGTCGTCTTTGTGTGCACATGTGTGTCCCTGACACTTTCTCTCATTATTAGATACACGGCCTCCTGCTGGGGAGGCCAGGTGTTACTTGGGCTGTCATACATACAACCCCAATGAAGATGCCTCATGCACACAGACACACACACACATGCGGTATATACGCACGCAGACACGTAAAGGTGGTTCTGGGAGAAGACAGATGTGATATATTTATCAGCCCATCATTACTACACAGAGGAGGTGTTAGATTGTGATCTGGAGATGTGGAACCTAAACTTCAGGACACACTTGCCAGCTAATAGCTGTCCAGTCTGTGTGAAATATCAAGATGATGAGGGTGGAAAGGGTAGGAGGGTGTGAGGATGTTCACTAACTGGACATAAAGGACATCCTCTTGGAAATAATATTCCTGTCTGAAATGTGAAATGTGTTCCCGATCTCAGGGATGAAGGAAATAGATGGACGAACATTAAAATGATATTACATTAAATGCATTTTTAACATCCAGGGGAAAAACATGAGTGAACAATAAAAATCTCAAAGCCCAAACTATATCAGCGCATGCTAAACCAAACACTAAATAGAAAAAAATAATGGACATAAGTACAACAAAAAACAATTCAATATTTCATTTATAACCTGCCACCTTGCTCAATATATAAGCTCTAACATGGCCTCTAGAAGCCCTCTGGATACATTATTTACTTGTTTATTTACATGATCGCCTGGTGTTTTGTTGCCACGTTGACCCGTGGACACAAATATCCGTATGATGCAGCTTCTGTTGTTCTACGCTGAGCTGTACAGGCAGCAGTTCAACGCCTCTGAATTCACCATTACCAACATGAATTTGAGGAGATTCATTCAGCAAATAATGCTATTTTGCTTTCAGTCAGAGGGAAATCCAGCTAAACCCCTTTGTTGAGGTTTTTGAATTTTTGGACTCCATTGTTGGAGGATAACATTAATTTTGGGTTGTGGCAATTGTTTCATTTGCATATTTTCAAGATGGCTGCTGCCCGTATCCACCGACAACAAAGCGGAGCTTATCTCAGAAACAAATGGACCCATTTTTGATGATTCGCTTTTCAATCGCACGTTTTCTGAGGTGCTGAGTCCATTTCTAAGGTGACTCAAAAGGTTAGAGTGTTACGGGAGAGCCAGGAACATGAGGGAGCAGGTCGGACCCAGGTGCAGCAGATGCAGGAGGCAAAACGGGTTCAATTAACTGTTTTATTAACTAAAGGCAAACTAAAAAGGTCAAAGGCAGGCAAGTCCAAAACTCAGAGGCAAAACCAAACGACGAGCACAAGAAAGACAGGCAGGAACGGAGGTGCACATGGTAACATTCACACACAGACT